>JAQFVV010000234.1:832829-1422829 GCA_028023455.1 Epiperipatus broadwayi | reverse complement strand
ATATTGATTAGTTTAGCTTTATGCTTGTAATGTTTATATATATATATATATATATATATATATATATATATATATATATATATCAAAATACAATAAAATTTACATATATTATTTTTTGATTTTGTAGTCTTTATCAACTATGTAACATTGAATAATTAAAACGAGACAACCTTTAACAATACCCATAGTTCAATTCAGATTTACTACAATTTTATTATTTTAACATTTGATGACTGGTGATTCATTAATATTTGACGATTTCTTGGAATCAACATAGCCTCCTTTATTTTACGTTTATTGTGACAACGTTCATTTTGAATAATTTTCATATTTTTATAATCAAATTTAAATCCATATTGACAAGTTTTATTATGATCAAATATAACAGATGATGAAAGTTTATTTACATCTATTCCTGAATGTTATTGATTTGTCTATTACATATATTGTGGACTAAATACAGATATCAAACTTAATTTACATATATATATATTGCTATGATATATAGAAAATTATACAAATGTAAAATGTGTAATATATATATACATATTGTAATATTATAAACTCAAGAGTGAACCTGGGACAATAGCTCATTATCACCGCCATTTAATCACAAAGATAGAATGAATATAATGAATATAATGAATGAGAGAGTACGAAATATCAGCAAAGAACAAAGACTAACTATGGATTCACTCAGCATTACAAAAAAATAATAATCATTTATCATCATGAATGATAAACAATAAAAAAATCAACAGTCAACATTGTGACTGGATTTTAAAGTGATCCTCTATAGACCAGGCTAATTATTTAGCCCTGTCAAAACTAGGACAGAAATACAAACAATAATTATCTGGATGCACATACTTAAATGCTACTCTATCAAAATACAACAATACATCAAATAACACTGAGATGCAAAAACATGCTGATCATCATCAATGTCCTCTGGTCACTTAGTTCCATTAATGTTTTGATCATTCATAAACTTAATTTCTAAAGAAATAATAAATGAAATGAAATATAATGCATGGGTTTTAAAGAACATCTCTTTTGCTTACCAACCAGGATCATCTGGATGTTTATAACACTAAACATAAACCTGACCATTATGCACAAAGCCATCTCAGTGAACAAGAGCTCTATAACTGTTACTGTGAAAAGGAGATAATACCAACATATAATGTTTTAAACCTAGTCTAGGATAAAACAAATTCACTGGAATAACAATGAAATATAAATTTATTAATTACAATAAAATTAAGTTAAAGTCTGCCAAGTCCACTATAAATTCAGCATTCTGATTTTGATTAGATTACAAAAAAAAGCTGTCACATTGTGATTTACAAATACCTATATAGGTTTACATTAAACATCTATATATCAGTACACACATGTGCCTGTATATTGTAAAATGAATATATTCAAATTGTCATAAACATATAGATAAACCAATGTATTCCAGTAATTCATAAAGAATGATTGATTTTAACACACAAACATATATATATATGTCTACATGACATGTATTTATATAAGTACAGATGTGCTGTATAATAATTAAAAACATAGAAAAGTCCTTGACCCCTCACTCACAATTTGAGTTGTTACATTTAATTTGAGATAAAAGTGTATTAGTTACTAGATCGTTTTGAAAGAAATAGTAAATTAATTAATTAATTTTTGCACACTCTACCCGTTATGATTTCAAGTTAGATATGAAAACCCAAATTGTGATAAAAGAAAAAAAGATTTTGAGAGTATTAGTCTTCAAATTAAATAAAAGTATTTTTTTTATAAAATATTTTTTTAAATATATTATTCTTTACTTCTTAATAAAAATATTTTTTTACAATGTATTTTTTATATTTAAATTTAAAAACTGACATTTTAAACAATGCCACTATATTTCTAATATTTGAAAAAAGAATCACAATCATTTACAAGATGTTTGTGTTTATGAAGACTGCGCTTTTAAAAAGCAAGTTTTAGTACAACAATTGAAAGCAATTAAGATTTCATTTCTGTTTTAATCAACTGTAAATTTTTTTAATGAATAAATTATTAAATGTAGTGCCATCATTAAAAATTTACTAAAGCTGATATTAATGATATCAACATGTTTTAAAATTTGGCCTACCAATATTGCTAGAATGGATAAATGACAGAGCAACCCTGTTAAAAACTGGTTACTTGACCCAAATGTACAAACAAAAACAAACAGAATTTCTAAGTAATGACTACGCAGAAATATCAATGTTAACAAATTACTGATTTTTGTTTTCCACTATTTTCTCTTAGCTTTTGAAACCTTTTGAAAACAAAATGCTTGAACTTCCTGAACTTAAATCAGTTTTAGTATCAAATATAAGTAAGAAACATTCCATTTAGTTAAATAGTTTAATTAAAAAAGATTTTCTTCATATGAGAATACAATTTACATTCTAATAGTAATTTTACATTGGATATAAAATGCCAAAATTCGATTTAAAATAAACACTTCAGCATATTATTTTACATTGTAAAAAGAACTCTTCCTGGTCACTAGGATACTTACATTTTAAATCTTATTGACATCCATATTTATGATTTTTAATAAATGACAATCATTAATTTCTAATTTTTTGATTATACAATAATGTATTAGTAGGTACTTGCAAATATAAATGATATAAACCAGACTCATATGTATAAATGAATATAATTAAGCAATAAGGACTGTTCATGCTAACACATGGGCTTCACTATTTTTTTTATAATATCTCAATGATGTCTTCGTGAGTATTGAGAAAACTCTCGAACTAAGACACAAGATAGAGACTTTTGAAAAGACAAGAGTAGCGATATTATCTTTAAACATACTTCCTAATTATATAGGCCAGTTTAAAGCATCTCAGTTTAAGAGAATGAAGATGTTTTCTGTTCACTTTATTTCCAGTATTTTTTTTCTGCATATTCTCACGAATTATTTATATTTACTACGTGTTAATACTGGAAAGATTAAAAATTATGTAATACTTAAGTTTATTTACTAGCTCAAAGGTAGTATGTAATCAAACAGTCAGAAATTTTCATTCTAGCACATGGGCTGTACTGTTTGTTTTATTTATAATATCTCAACGATGTCTTGTTAAATATTGAGCTAATTCTACAAAAATTAAGAAAAATAAATATCATGCCATATGATCTAATATGAAAGATACTAGGAAGATTATTTATCAAAAGTTTCAATAAATATGATATAAATATTTGCATATAAATAGAAAATATTAAATATATTTTTCCAGACCTTTCTTTCATGTTTGTTTTACCTTTTGTTTCACTCAGACAAATAGCTAAACAAATATTTCTTTTTTATGTCATATTATAAAATTGATAAAGCTATTTTGTTTTAATGTAAGTAAATACAAAATAAAATATCAAAGAATTCATAAAATAAATTGAAAATTTTTTTTATTCAAAACCTTTATTTACTGCTTAAAATAACGATTTGACTTTTATCAAAATATTAGGATTTTGTCTTTGTTTTTAATTTTTTTTACCTGTTACGTTAAAATACAAGGGATTTTTTCAACAGAAGAAAGTCTTCTATCCGCCCCGAATTTCTAATTTGGAATCTAATTACTACAGCCATGAAGAAACTAGCTGAGATTTTAATGAAAAATAATTTGATTGTCAAACATAGTTACATTAAAAATCAGAACAATCGACTTTATAATCTTTCTATCATAAATCACCTTTTCAATATTATTTTACCCAGGTCAGAAAATATAAAAAAACATTTTTCATTATAAAAATATATCACATATAGCATTGTAACTCTTGGTCAGCATAAAAGCAACATGTACTTTAAAGGTGTATGCAATATTGAAAAAATCATATTCATAAAATACTCAGTACATAGTTTTAAAAAATAAAACACTTACTCGGCGTACACATTATACTATTTATCGAAGGTATTTTATAAATCACGTGAAATAAATTTTCTGAATGATCACTGCCAGTATTGTTTTTGTTTATTATAGAATTGGGCAATGTTTCAATAATAAAATTTCCAGTTGCTGTTTGTATTAAACCATCCTGCAAAATATAACAAAACACACGTATTATAACAATTTGTAAATCAGAGTATATATAATATTAAGAACTGAATGAGTTTTTAAGGCTAATCTCTAAATTTTTAACATTAAACTAATAATAAATAAAGCTATAAAAACTGTTAGTTTTGCCTTTATAAATTTTCTAACAGCTAAAGACTATAAAAAATTGATCACAACGTTGACATTAGAGCGCTTTAATATAAATATATATTAAATTATTTATATTACAAAGCAAGTAAAAATATTAGTGGAATTGCCTCACAATGTATCTATTTATATAATTCTCACTGACAAAACAAAAAAAAAAACAACTAAAAAACACATGTAAGTAAAAAATTATTCTTACTGTTGTCATTAGTTATATAAATTTTAAAGTAACTTTTGTTCGAAATAGTATATGCATGGAAAAATAAAATAAATTTTTTAAAGCATATTTTTTACCAGATGCCAATGTGTGAGTTAAGTAGTATAATGCATATATGTTTCTTACAAAAATCATTTTAATAACAACTATCTATCTATCTATCTATCTATCTATCTATCTATCTATCTATCTATCTATCTATCTATCTATCTATCTATCTATCTATCTATCTATCTATCTATCTATCTATCTATCTATCTATCTATCTATCTATCTATCTATCTATCTATCTATCTATCTATCTATCTATCTATCTATCTATCTATCTATCTATCTATCTATCTCCCCCCCCCCCCCCCCACCTATCTATCTATCTATCTATCTATCTATCTATCTATCTATCTATCTATCTATCTATCTATCTATCTATCTATCTATCTATCTACCTACCTACCTACCTACCTACCTACCTACCTACCTACCTACCTACCTACCCATCCCCACCCACCCACCCACCCCACCCACCCACCCACCCACCCACCCACCCACCCACCTACCTACCTACCTACCTACCTACCTACCTACCTACCTACCTACCTACCTACCTACCTACCTACCTACCTACCTACCTATCTATCTATCTATCTATCTATCTATCTATCTATCTATCTATCTATCTATCTATCTATCTATCTATCTATCTATCTATCTATTACTTTAAGATCACAAAGATGTTAAAATACCCAAATGTTAACCGTATCAAAATAGTAATTGTCATTTTAACAAAAATAAATTTTTATATCACATCAGCTTATTAAGTGTGTATATATATATATATATATATATACACACTTAATAAGCTGATATATATATATATATATATATATATATATATATATAACTGGGTGGGGTGTTTTATTAGATCACTTGAAGGAGGAAACATAATCTATAACATGCACTTATGACTCTTTAATAAAATTAATTGTGAAACAATATTGTAAAACTTTTATACAAAACTATGACACAATTATTTATACATTTGATCTACACCAATGCAATTTAAATATTGCACCACCATGGCCCCTTAGACAGAGAAGAATAATGCCCAGAGGGCACCTGTGACCAAGCCAGAACTATATATAAAATATATATAACTGTGACCATGTTTGAAGGATACAGATTTTCTTGGCTGCAGAATTCAACACCTATTATTCAAAGCACTTTTTTGTTTCAGAGTAAACTTGGGATGCCAGTCAGTTGACCAAAGATAAATGACACACTTTGAATGATTGGCAAATCAATTCAGTGCCTAAGATATCCGAACTAGTTCAATGAAAAGGAATATAATGCATTATTGCTTTAATTAGTGGTAAAAGAATTGATTGACAAACATTAAGTTTAAAGATAATTTATTTTAACTAAGTACTTATTATTATAAATTTTAAACTACTTCTAAATTTTCTCAATTAAATATAAACAAATGATTCATAATAACATCAGGCACACACATATTATAGTAAGATATACAATAGCAATATAATTCTGCATTAAAATAATTACAAACATTCAAAACATATACATTAATAGTTCATTTTATACAGTTATAGAGTTCATTTATTAAATGACTCTGGGAGGCTTCAAGGTTAGCAATAGCTACATTATTATCAAAAATGAAATAAGAAAAGTTATTCATTACCTATAGGCTTTTGGATGTTGACTTCTTGCTGGTTGCTGCTTCACGTCATAATTTTCCAACCGGTTGGATTCGAGGTTTTGTGGAGTTTCCTTTACTTACTATTTCATGGCACTATTCTTTAAAACAGCTAGATATCCCTAGCAGTTTTCAAGTTGTTAGACAGGCATCACTTTTACTGGGCAGGCCACTGGTTCCATAAGAGTCAGGCTGGAGCAAGGCCATATGCTTCCAATGACTGTTAACACTACATTGTCCTGGAAAACACTGATTATGGATTCATGATAGGCTGATTGCAACAACTCACTGATTGGTTGACTGATTGACTGAACTGAATGAAAAACTGATATACTGAACTTCTTGAAGAATTGATAGACTGAACTAATTGAAGACTGATAGATTGAACTCAACTGATTGAATGATGAATAACCAGACTATTTATGTGATGACCTGTTGTCACTTTGTTAAATAGTTTTTATATCCACCAGCTAGATCTGTTGTTGAAATTTGTCCACTGCTTTTGATTACATTTATTTGATAAGATTTTAATACTATGTTCAGTTGGTAGCCATTGCTAATTTGTTGCTTTGTAGATTTTTTAATTAGCAGCCATTGCTGTCTGTTTTTTAATTTTTAACTTTCATATATCATTCTATCAACATGCACACATTCTACTATTCCTTTTGCTATTTATGGACATATATTTTATTTCTTTCAAATAATGGAAAAATACTTTTTTTTAAAAAATTGAATGAAAAAAAAAGATATTTTTTATTTTATGTAAAAGATTTATATTTGAAGCTTTTAGTTTTTTTAAGTTATATTTTCTACCCTCTTCTAATTAATTAATTATAATTTTTACTGACAAATGATGTTTATATATACATTTAAAAACTTTTTAAACTTTTATAGATTTTTTTTTTTTTTTAGAAAACTCTATTTTGTTTTAAAATAATAATAATAAAAACTCTTTAGGCTTGTATAGATTTATTTATTTCCAAACAAGATGTTTTTACTCCTTTACAGACAAATTATTCTGCAATACTTTTATTATTTATTCTCAAATTTAAATTTTACATTGTTTATGAAAATTTTTGATTTTTTAATAATTGTAAACACAATTTTAATGAATGCTGCTTAGTACCATTACAATATATATGTAGATAAATGTTTAATTCGACTAATATATATGTAAAAATGCAATGATTTCTACTCAAGAGTTTTAAAATGTCAAATTAATAATCAGCTATTAATACTACTTTGAGATAATTATTGTCATATACTTTTTATTTGAAAGTTTTTAAATAACTTTGAAATACACAATGACAGACTACACCAAACCAATATTTTAGCTATGTGTATATGTTTTTTATTAAAATGTTATAAAATATATAGGTATTTTGTAATAATATATAAAGAGAGAGATGAAATACCAATTTGGCAGTATATTTATGATGATGCCACTTGGAGGCAAGACTGTATAAAAAATAATAAGATATTGTTTGAAAAAAGTATCTTTTATTGCACTCAGAACATATTTAAATCTAATTTTCTTTTAATGCATTAACATGTCCAAGTTCAAAATTAGCCCCAAATATTTAATTATTGGAATTATAGAAATACACACAAAATATATTCTATTATAAATTTAAAAAATCATTTAAGAAAGTATATTAAGTCTATGTATTAACTAAATGTATCTTCTTATAATGTGTTGTGTACCATATTGCAATCATGAATACCAATTGGGCATCTAGGCTAAATTGGACACTCCACAACAACTATACTCCACTCATCATCCACAAAAGAACAATGTCTCAGGATTGTAATTTACATATATCTGAGACAATTAATTCAATTTGTTACATTTCTAAAAAAAATATATCATTATTTTAACTAAAAAAAATATAAAATTTTAATAAAATAAATATATTCATATTTATTGACAAAATTAGAACAAATGTTAAAATAATTCACAAAATATAAAAAATTTCTTTGATTTTTTAATAATTAAATTAAGCTAGGCCTTATGATATCAGTTAGCTGTGACTCGATTAATATCAAATTGGTATGCTATTTTTAAAAAAAAACTTAAAAAATAATGAGATGAAAAGAACAAGAATGTTTATTTGAAGCATAGGTTGAAGATGTGTGGTAAATAAATCTAGTGAATCAGTTTGTCTTGTATAAATGATAGACTTGGTATTTACTTTCCATTTTTCCTTCAATCCAGTGAGAATCAATGTCATTAAACAATAATGGGACAACTCAATTTTAAGTTTTAGTTTTCTTTACATAGATAGAATATAAATACATAATGATTTAAAAGAATACAATGAAAAATATCACACATTATGATAAATCCTTTTTTGCAGTTTTAATAAATTAATGTACAAAATAACTTTTGTGTACTTCATTTATAATGTTAACATGTTTTTATTTGATAAAGGAATCTAAAACCTAAAGCTTAACTTAATAATTTCTATTAATCATTTATTAGACTAGAAATTATTTATTTAATAGTATCACTGCATGCAAGATAGAGACTGGTTTCTATCTGCTTTTAATATCTTGTGAAGGGATTTAATCCTAAACATATGACAAAAATTTGTGAAAAATATGTATGACCTTCAAGATGCACATTTTATGCTGAACTGGTACACATCTTTTACACATATTTTTATTATTATTTAGAATATATATAGATAGACAATTACTATAGTTTAATTGATAAGGGTCGAACTTACTGTTTTAATAACTGTGACACAAAGTGCTTAATGGAAGTATGAATTATATATATATCATTTTGAACTGGCTATTTTGAAATATGAACTCTAATGTATTTATGTATTAGTTCACACAAGGTGGTAATGGATTTCTTAACTATGTGAGGTGATTTAATGCTTAATATATATATATATATATATATATATATATATATATATATATATATATATATATATATATATATATATAATTACTATAGTTTAATTGATAAGAGTCAAACTTACTATCCTCATAACTGTGACACAAAGCACTTATTGAAAGTATGCTAATACTTTTTATTAGTTATTCATTAGACTAGAGATTATGCACTTAATGATTACTATTTCTGCAGAATACCATTCATTATATCACTCTCTAACATCTTGTGGAAGGGTGCAATCATAAACATATGACCAAAGATGTAAAAAAAGATGAATGATCACCCAAATGCACATTTTATGCAGAATCAGCACACATTAGATATAACAGATCACAATCTCTTATACATATTTTTATCAATGTTTATGACAAATATATAGCCAATTACTATTGTTTAATTAATAAGTGTCAAAGTTTCTGCCTCCATAATTGTGATGCAAACCATTTAATGGAAGTATATTAATAATTTTTATTAGTCATTCATTAGACTAGAGATTATCTATTTAATAAATAATATTTCTGTAGTGCAATTTTAATTATACCACTCATACCCAGGAACTAGTTTCTATTCATTTTTCATGCTTGTAGATGGGTATAATCATATACATGACCAAAGCTATGTAAAAATGATATATGATCTTCAAGATTCACATTTCTCACTGTGCTAGCATTTATCAGTTGCTCCAAATTACAAACTTTTACACATATTTTTATCATTGCTCAGTATATATTGAAACGGTATTATTTAGTTATCATTCCATTTCACCTACTATGTTCCATAATAGTATCTTTTCCTCTAGTTTAAACCCACCCCAGTTCACATATATAAGCATCTAATAATTTATTTTTATTGTAATAGTGTGTATTTGGGTGTATGTGTATGTATTTGTATAAGTGCACCCATCTCATAACCATATTAATATTGTATGTGTAGAATGCATACACATTTATAAATTTAAGATTTAATAAGATATAATTTTATTTAAGTGCATGAACATTGTTATATGTGTATTTAGACAAAAGAAACTGTAATGCAATAGATTTAAAAGCATTACAACTCTTTTAACATAGTTTAAATTTACATTATTTTAGTTAAAAAATTCTTTATTAAAAAGCTTTCATATATAAATTTCAATTCCAGGGTAGCCACACATATATATTAAAATGTTTATGAACTTAAAACTCTTTTAAAAAAAGTTATCTGTTTTATAAAAATATGTACTTCTTAGAAAACCATCTGCAAGTAATTAATCAAACTTGTAGTCAAAATTTTAAAAATCTTTTAAAAATAAAAACTAAAAACAAAAGGTGACCTGTTTGACCATTATTGTTCTCACCCAGATATGACCAATGTTTTCATTTTATGTAATTTTAATTACTAAAAAAATATTGTAAAAAAGTTATAAACAGGTTGCTCAAATTACAGATTGTTCTAGTATAAATAACGTCAAGTTTTGCTAAGAGGGGTTCACTCACAAAAATTTTACCATGCAAACTTTGAGGTAAAAACAACCACTGATTCTCTTTCTTTGCAGATAAAATAGTCAATGCACAATCCAGAGTTCAAGTCCACCAGCCTGCTAAGAAGACAGCATCAGCAATGGATCAGCCCATCTGAGAATGATGGATCAACTACCAGAACCTCAACAGAGAAGATGCAGTAAATTTCCAATGCAGAGCTTTTTAAAATAACTCTTAAGAACTTTAAAAATGAATCTCTAAAACTTAAGCTAGCTAATCTATAAATGTGCACAAACTTTGAAATATAAATTGTAATAATGTTTTAATAAAATAAAAGCTTAAATTTCAATTTGTAAAATATTATTTAAATTCTAAAATAATACCTGTAAATTTGCCTATTTCTTTTAAAAATCTAAGTGCTTGTTAATAATAACTTGTTTAGTTATTATTCTATCTTTCTAATTTGTGGTCATGCCTTTTCCTTATTTATTATATATATCTTATTTTATAATTATGCTATGCCAGTTCAGAATGGAGATTGAATTTATGAATAAAGTTTGGGGAAGGGAGACAATTAGATGCTCTCTCCGAATTAAGTAATTTTGCTCTTTAGCACACACACTCAAATCTCCATTCTGAAAACCTAAATATTTTTGTTAAGCTATTATGTTTAGCTTATTATTATTACTGTTTAAATTAGGTTTGCAAGTAATAAAATAATAATTAGTTAATAAATGCAAGAATGAGTTTTTAAAGCATATTATACATATTACTTCTTAAGTCCCACATATACTTTGACCTCCTTTTAAACTATATTATAAATTATGCAGATTTGGTAATAAAATTAGATTACTTTTAAGTATTATTTTTAGCATGTTCTAAAATGCTAATTATGCACTGGCATAGGGTAGTTTCACAGAATGAAACTATAGAATTTTGCATATTTTAGTTATTAATAATTATTAAGTTTAGCATGGTGAATGAGTCTTTATGAAGCATATATGGCATATACGCCTTGCTATATGTTCTTATATAATAGGCTTTTGGTTTTAATGGCCACCCCATTACTCTTAGTTCAGACAGCTCCTTCTTTTAGAATTGGAACACAAGGGTCCAATTGTTTTTATAAACTACTCTGATCACCGAACTAAATGTTCACTTTATTCATGGCAAATCATATGATCATGGGACCGAGTACATGGTACTGAACCCCCTGATTAACTACACATTCAAGATGCACAACTCTTTAGTATATATATATATATATATATATTTATTTATATATATGCTGTAGTATCTGAAATCATACTACAAAGCTCCAATTCATCCAACAATAATGTAATATTTCTGCTTTGATCTGAACTTGTAATCTTATTTGTACATATATAATCTGCATAGAGAGCTTATTGCAGCTTTTTAAGTATTAATAAATGTCTTTTATTAAATGTTACCAATAATCATTCTTGCATTGACTTAACCATCACAAATCTAATAAGGTGGGTATAGTAAAATTAAGGCACGATTAATTAGAATCTGTAGATTATAAAATTGTAATTAACCAACTCTTAATTATAGTGCATCAGATGAAATTCTGTCACTTACTCATCATTGTTACACATGCATGTGTTCTCCAATTCAGGTTTTGTTTATTCAATTTATGAATTAAAATATATCAAACTATAACCACTGTGTTGAGTGTCATTCCTAATCCATCCCAAATCTCAGTTAAGTTAATTTTAATATATATTAGATATTAATATATGCATTGTCTAAACAGCCATAGATGTGTGTATGTGTTTAAATTAATAGTAATTTAGTTGATATTTCATGAGTCTCTTGTTCCACACTTTGCAACTGACAGCACATGAACTAAAAAATTCCAAGTGTAGCCTCATATATGTAATTCATAGGGTAGTAAGTCATAGAGTGTTGGTGAAGGAGCTGAGGTGTGATCAGATTTGAGGTCTCAACACCTCATCTAGATCAGCCTTGGTATAATTTGCCAGGACTCTGGTGGATTTTGTAGCATGAAGGTACAAATCTGACCATTACAATATATAGTGAATTATTACAGATTAATTGATAAGTGACAAACTTACTGCACTTACCACTGTGTCACAAACCAATTAATAGAAGTATATTAATAATTTTTATTAGTCATTCATTAAATTACAGATTATCTACTTAATGTATGATATGTTTGTAGTGTAATTTTCACTACACCTTTTTCATGCAAAGTAGGAATTGTTTTCTATCTGTTCTTACACCCTTCACAAATTTGTAAAAGTGGATAGAAACCAGTCACTAACTTTCATGAGAGTGGTGTAATGAAAATTACACTACAAACATCATTCATTAGGTGGATTTTAACATCAATTGAACTGCAGTG
Organism: Epiperipatus broadwayi; assembly: GCA_028023455.1. Lineage (NCBI taxonomy): Eukaryota > Metazoa > Onychophora > Udeonychophora > Euonychophora > Peripatidae > Epiperipatus > Epiperipatus broadwayi. Next base: position 1,409,894 of record JAQFVV010000234.1, on the reverse strand, counting down.
ATTGGTTACCTACCTACCTATCTTATCTTGTGATCTAGCCAAATGATGAGTGATAAAAGTGAATAGAAACCAATCCCTAATTTGCATGAGAATTGTGTAATTACAATTATATTAAAATGTATTATTCATTAATTAGATAATCTCTAGTCTAATTAATGGCTAATAAAAATATTAATAAACTGTCATTATGTTGTTGGTGTCACAGTTGCAAGATCTATCTATCTATCTATCTATCTATCTATCTATCTATCTATCTATCTATCTATCTATCTATCTATCTATCTATCTATCTATCTATCTATCTATCTATCTATCTATCTATCTATCTATCTATCTATCTATCTATCTATCTATCTATCTATCTATCTATCTATCTATCTATCTATCTATCTATCTATCTATCTATCTATCTATCTATCTATCTATCTATCTATCTATCTATCTATCTATCTATCTATCTATCTATCTATCTACCTACCTACCTATCTACCTACCTACCTATCTATCTATCTACCTACCTACCTACCTACCTACCTACCTACTCTATCTACCTACCTACCTACCTACCTACCTATCTACCTACCTACCTACCTACCTACCTACCTACCTACCTACCTACCTACCTACCTACCTACCTACCTACCTACCTACCTATCTATCTATCTATCTATCTATCTATCTATCTATCTATCTATCTATCTATCTATCTATCTATCTATCTATCTATCTATCTATCTATCTATCTATCTATCTATCTATCTTATCAAACCATTTTATCTATCTATCCTATCTTGTGATATGGACAATTGATGAATTTAACTTCAGTTAGTGAATATATGCATATTTGTAGAAATATAGTGCATACATGAAATTCAATTTTATAATAAAAATAATAGTCTATAAGAGTAATTAACAATTTCATTTTACATTTTGGGAGCTAAAAAATCTTTTTAGGTTTTTAAAAATAGTAAAAATATTAATTCCATAAATAATATATATTCAAAAAATAAATATTCATTTTTTTCAATGCTTAATTCTAAAAACAGTGATGATGATCTCCTGTTGATGGCTGTATGTGTAGTATGAGATTTAGTTAGAAACTATTACTGTACATCTTAAATGACTTAACACAATTTTACTAAGAGAAACAGTTAATTTAGATAAGACAGACAAGTTAAATAATGTCAACAGTTAGATTCATTAATATTGTTTAAAGCTCTATAAGTAAGATTTAAAATTGAAAGTTCTCAAACAAAATTGAATATTAAAAGTTTTTCTTCTGTATAATTTCACATATAAATCTTTGTAAATTGATTAAAATCCTGCTTAGCTTTCACATAATTAAATTGTTATTGACATTTATGAGGCATGATGACTTCTAGATAATAGTTTTTCCCAGTGTTACTGGTAAAGCAAATGACTTTGAAGGTTAAAGGTATTATCTCATGATGCATTATTTTTGTTTAAAGATGCTGACTAAAAGAAAGAAACATTTCCCCCCAAAAATAAATTAAATATTTAATCTTCTGTATGTGTCAGCATACCAGGTGACAAAATAAAAAAAAAACATGGAAAGTTTTGAACAAAATTTTAAAATAATCTTTGTAAACATTTTCACACTTGAAGATGTGTCTAGAACACATTTTTATTTATATAAATTAAATAAAAAGCTATATAATAATTATTTAAAATTTTCAAAATGTATAAATTTTAAATGACAACATTATCTCATGTAAATACATTTAAAGTAACCCATTTATCCCTCCCCCTCTTATTTATTTATAAAATAGTATTATATTTGATGACGAATTTTTATTTAGGTACTTACAACTGCAGATCACTTTCAAGTGAAGGAAGATTGCAAGAATTAGAAGAAGAACTGTTTTATATTAAATGGGACATCATTGGACTTTGTGAAGTTAGAAGAAAAGGTGAAGAAACAATTGATTTAAAAAGTGGACATATACTCTATTATAAAGGCACACATATTGGAAATACAAGTGGAGTAGGATTCATTATAAATAAAAAGTGGAAGAACAACATTGTGGAGATTGATGGTGAATCGGACAGAGTGGCAAGATTAGTTATACAACTTAATAGCAGATACCAAATGCAGATAATTCAGATTTATGCCCCAACAAGTTCTCAAAGTGATGAAATAGTAGAAGATTTTTATATGGATGCACAAAAGGCTTTAGATCAGAGTAAACAACATTTTAAAATTGTTATGGGAGACTTTAATGCTAGAATAGGTAGACAAATGAAAGATGAAATTGCTGTAGGTAATTTTGGTTATGGTAATAGAAATGAGAGAGGACATAGACTTGTGGAGTTTGCAGAAAAAGAAAAACTTTATATTATGAATTCATTTTTTGAGAAAAATGTTAAAAGGAAATGGACATGGAAACATCCAAATGAAGGTACAGCAGAATTGGATTATATTTTGACTAACAGAAAATACATATTTCAAGACTGTAATGTTCTTAATAAATTTAACACAGGAAGTGATCATCGATTAGTAAGGTGTAAGTTACGTGTTAATGTAAAACTAGAGAGACAAAAATTATTAAGAAAAACAATATTTACAGTTGATATTCCTAATCTTCAGAAACATTCTAATGAATTTAAATTAGAACTTACAAATAGATTTCAAGTGTTAGGAGATTTTGAACATGATTCAGATTTGAATGAAATTAATATGAAAATAACTGATACACTTGTAAAAACTGCAACAAAGATAGCTGGTAGAAAAAAGCAGCAATTGACTAATAAAATTTCTACTGTGATCTAGAGAATTTATGAAGAAAAGAAGGAATATGAAGATATACAAAAATGATGTATTAAAAAGAATTGAATATCTCAAATTATGTAAAATGGTACGGAAAAAAGTTGAAAATGATACAAGAAAGTATAACTGTGAAATAGCAAGGAAAGCTGTAGAAGAAAGTAAAAGTCTCAAGAATGTTAAACAACATTTTGATATTGGTAGGATATTTATATCTGCAATAAGAAAAAAAGATGGAATTATTACTAAAAACAGAGATGACATCATGAAATTGGTAGAAGATTTTTATCAAGAATTATATAGTAATAAAGAACAAGTACCTCCTATTACATCTTCCGAATTGCCCAGAATTTTAAATGAAGAAGTGAGACATGCAATTAAATGTATGAAGAAAGGAAAGGCTCCAGGAAATGATGGAATTATAATTGATATATTAAAAGAAGCAGGTGAAGAAATAGAAACAATTTTAGCAAAGTTATATACCAAATGTCTAAATGATAAAGATGTACCAGAAGATTGGAAGAATGCAGTAATAATATTAATATTTAAAAAAAGTGATAAAGAAGATATTAGAAACTACAGACCTATCAGCCTTTTATCAGTTTTATATAAAATTTTTACCAAGATAATTACAACTCGTCTACAGAGAACTTTGGATTTCCACCAACCAAGAGAACAAGCTGGATTTAAAAGTGGTTTTAGTACAATAGATCATATCCAGGTACTGAGAGAAGTCATAGAAAGGACAAATGAATGTGAGTTGTCATTATGTTTTGGATTTGTAGATTATGAAAAGGCATTCGATTCTATACACATTTCTTCAGTGATTAAAGCATTGAATCATCAAGGTATAGATCCAGAATATTGTCATATTTTAAAGAATATTTATAAAAATGCAACAGCAACAATTAGATTACATAATGATACTGGAAAAATCAACATTGAGGAAGGTGTAAGACAAGGTGACTCCATATCTCCAAAACTTTTTACAGCAGTGTGGCAAGAAGTATTTTGTGGATTAAAATGGAAAACTAAAGGAGTGAAAGTAAATGGAGAATATTTAAGTCATTTAGATTTTGCAGATGATGTAGTTGTTTTTGCAAATAATGCTTCAGAGCTGCAGGAAATGTTGCAGGAGTTAGCAGATGAAAGTAAAAAAGTAGGACTAAAGATAAATGTTAAAAAAACTAAAGTAATGTTTAATTGATTTGCTCAAAATATGAAAATAAAGATTGATTATAAAGAATTAGAAGAAGTTAACAGTTACAAATACCTTGGTCAGATTATTAATACAGATGGAAACATAATGGAGGAAATTAATCATAGAATTAAACTTGGTTGGAGTGCTTTTGGTAGAAATAACTTGATACTAAAAGGAAATATGCCTATGTGTTTGAAAAGGTTGGTTTTTAACAAATGTGTTTTACCAGTTCTGACTTATGGATCTGAGACTTGGATACTTAATAGAAGAGCAATACAGAGATTTCAGACCACTCAAAAGAGTATGGAGAGATGTATGTTGGGAGTAACAAGAAGAGATCAAAAACACAATGTATGGGTAAGACAACAAACAGGTGTTACTGACCTTATTGAAAAAATTAAAAGATTGAAATGGAGTTGGGCTGGGCATATTGTTAGAAGAGATGATAATAGATGGACAATTGAAATTTTAAACTGGATTCCAAGAGATTGTAAAAGACCTAGAAAGAGACCACATGTGAGATGGATGGATGAAATAAGAAAATGTGCAGGGGTGTTGTGGAGAAGAGAAGCTAAAGATCAGAGAAGATGTATTAAACTTGGAGAGACCTTCATCCTGCAGTAGATTGATAATGGTTGATGATGATGATTATATTTTATTTTTAAATAAAAATGTTGACCGAAATAAACATGAACTTCATGAATAATATAATAACTTTGGATGCCCTATTAATTTGTTATTACTATTATTTTATTAAATCTTAATTTTATTCTATTTGTTGAAGTAATTAAATATTTGCATATTCACAGTTATTCATTTGCCCAAGTGTATAAACCAAAGTCTTATAAATGTTCAGAAATTTTTGCAAAATAGGTATTTCTATTTAAGTAAAATTGACATTTACAATAAAATCAAAACAAGCATATAATATTAACAATCCCAAATTTTATTTTAGTGTGTCAAAAATATTGGCACATTGTTGTTACAATAAAATAAAATTATTTTGGGTAAATCAATTCTCCTCAGTCTATTTAAGACTGTGGTCCCTGACCTTTCTGCACTTAAGAACACATTCTATAATACCGGCCATGCGGGAGACACCATTTATTTTTTTAATGTAAATTTATAGTTGGATATTGTTAATAATACACATAATGTACAAAAAATTTTTATTTCAAAAATAAAATTTTAATATTTGATTACAATATAATACAATAATTTATAAGAAATTTTAAAAATTAAATTTATTTGTATCAGATAAATAATTTTTTATCATGTTCGGATAGCAGTGGGCACACATAAAATGGTCTGTGGGTGCCATGGTGCCTGCAGGCACCACCAGGCTATGAATTGAAATTACTCTAAATGTTGAACAAAGGACCACAAATAGAATGGATCATAGTATTCTTGACACTTCTAATTCATAGCCTTGAAAGATGATTTACTTATTCTGTGTACATATACATTGATCTATGTTTGATTTAAAGTTTATATAATAATAAACTTAGGTTTAAGAAAAACAATTTTTTTCTTTAATATAAACACAGAAAGCTAACCTATACTTATAACAAAAACAATAGAAAATGTCTTAACACAATGGTGCCATCTTAGTGCAAGCTATAGTAATCAATAGACACTAGCATTGTGCATTTCAATTCTTATCTAGTGCCTTTTCATCCAATATTCCCAGAATATTTTTTAGCTTATAGCTTTTATCAGTGATGAGCCTTAGATATGGGAGATGTGTTCATGGTTCTTTGTATATAATGCACCCTTCAAGGCTTTTTACTGATGAAAGCCAAAATTTGAAAATATCTTGGGATATTGGATGAGAAGGTATTGTATAGCTTACTAAAATGTTTAAACTTTTAGCATGAATAGACAATTGATTGTGTGGAGAAATTTACTATTGTTTTAACAGCTTGGGTAAACATAAGAAAAGATGATCATATGCTCTCAGTCAAAAGATTTACAATCTGCAGGAAGTGCAAAGTAAACTTTTTTAAATTAATTAGAGGGTAGTAAAAGAGGGTCAGGTGGGCTAAAAGAATACTACTAGTATCTGCCCTAGTATTTATCAAAGGGTAGTAATAAAATAATAAAAAAATATTAAGCATCTAAAATACAACTTATAATACACTCTCTGATCAAAAATAGATAGCCTCAAAACTGAGACAACATTACACAAAAAAAATCAAATACATGCAATAAAGATAATATTAAAGAAATACAAAAAATTAGATAATACATTTACTTTCAGATTAAGCAAAGAATTTAATTAGAGATTTATACCCTGGAAAGAATAAAAAATAATTTACCTTGCAGTAAAGCAGAGTCCAATGAGTCTTTCAAGGAGAGTGCACAGTTATTTCTGAGTTCAATGTTTAGGTTGCTTTATCTTTCCATGGTGGCAAGTGTAGAAACATACTTTGGGATCTGTTTTAATTTAGACTTCATGGCATGACTAGAAAGAACAGCTTGGAATCAGGAGTCAATATTTGGTAGGTTTAGCAGGGCATGTTGTAGATTTGAATATTTATTATATGTAATTTTGACATCTCGCAAAGGTAAACACTATTATGCTGACATAGCTAGTAATAAGGAGTCTGCAATATGTCATTGTGACTGGCAGAAGAATATATCTTATCAATAGCAGTCAGAGAATGTGTGCAGAAACCTTTTACAATTTATGGTAGTATTTTAAACCACATAAGAATCTCAACAAAATAATATAACTCAATAATAATGAAACAGCAGAATAAAATAAGCTGAATCAATACTCTTTTCAAGACGAATAATCTATGTCAAGTCAAGAATAATCTGTCTGAAATTTTGGGGCCATTTATATGCTCTCCTATCTTCCACATGATCTTGCTTCTTTTTAATTAAAAGTTTTAGCCCAGGGCAAATTTCCATCTCATGATTAATCTTAATTAAAAATTCTGACCAGGGCATTATCTTATTTAAGAATTAATTAATACAAAATTAAATCTCTGCTTTTAAAATTAAATTCAAAATGGATTACAATTAAAAAAAAAGAGGAATGCAACTAAAACTTTCTGAAATTAACAGCCTTCTCAAAAAGAATTAAAACTTTTAATTAAAAATTTTTTTTACAAAAAAAAAATATAAAAGAAAAAAAGATTTTAAAATTAAAATCTATTGCAAATAAAAAAAAATCATAGATTTTTTTTAAAAAAAGTGAGTATGTGTGTTATATCACACACTCTTACTACATTATATAATAAAATATAAAATTTTGATATCTTTCTCTTAAAACTTAAAAAAAAGGAAAGCCATTTTAAATTATGTTGATGGAACTTTTGAAGCAGATAGAGTAACCAGTTCAATATATATATATATATATAATACAATACCCATTATGGAATATATATATAAGAAAAACAAAAATTAATAGTAAATACAATATTATATCTAAATTATTTTGTAGTGCTTTCGATTACATAGTAATCCTCATCAGCTTTAACTGAATTTCAAATTTTTAAACTTATTTTACGTATATTTCCATAAGCTGTTCCTCCAAATGTTAATAGATTGATTAATATTTCTAAGAGTATAATTCCTAAATTGCAAAGAAGTAATATAATTTATCAAATTTCATGTGGATGTCAGAAATTTTACATCGGTGAATCGAGATGTTCTGTGGAAAAAAGATTGTAGGAATATCAATTATTATATGATGGAATTAAAAATAATGTAAATAGTCAATTTAATACAGCTTCAGTATTCTTAGACCATGAAAAAACTTATAATTATAAATTTACATTTAATAGTAATGAAATAAAAATAGTAATAGAAGAAGAAAATCATAACAAGAGGAAAATTAAAGAGGCAATATTAATTGATAAATATAAGAATGTTGTTATTAATAGGCAAACTGCAAATATGGCCATACACAGCTTATGGAAATATACGTAACATTAAGTTTAAAAATTTGAAATTCAGTTAAAGCTGAGGAGGATTACCATGTAATTGAAAGCGCTACAAAATAATTTAGACTATAATATTGTATTTACCATTAATTTTTATTTTTCTTATATATATAATACAATTTTTTAGAATATTTTCTTCAGAAAAAAATAAACCACAACAATGATTTTAAAAGGGAGAAAAAAGAATGTATTACTTTGTATGTTTTTATTATTGTTTTATTCTTTGACTAAGAATAATAAAATATCAATTAATGTGTCGATTGAATTATTATCCAAGTTCTCTATTAAAGAGATATTGAAAAAAATATTATTGCTAATGTCCATAATCTGGCTTCAAATTTTAAGTAAATTTGAAACATTGCTTGCTAACCATTCATCATTACATGGTATATATGGATATATAGCTATTATTAGATAGTAACCAAAATAGGAATGGAACAATTTTGAAACTTTCACTACTTAACTATTAGAAAAACTGGAAAATATTTTGTCTTATGATTGGTTTTAAAATAGACCCAAAATCTGCAAAGGCTAATTGAATGGTGTAGCTTGATTTCATTACAAATAAATATTAAGTTCAATAAAAAAACTAAAATATTTCCCAATGAAACAAGGAATACAATTAACCTCCATCAATAAAGACAACCTTATCAATATGTCAAGCACACAACTTCTCATAAATATTATAACATTATTTGAATATAGTTCTAACTTCATAGCAGGCACATGGAAAAAATCATGCCTGAAAATAATAGCAAATGTGGAATCCAAATATAAAAATGTACCACATAAAGAAAACATTTTCAGGCAAATAGCACAGGTCTAATAATAAACACTTAAACAAAATATGGACTAAAAGCATTAACAAATACAAACAATACTTGCAAACAAATAACATTGTATGTCTAAAAGAAGATAAAAGCAATTGCATCATGCTGATAAACATAATGAATATATAACAAAAGACTAAATTTCAAATTCAAAAACTAAATTTTAAATATGTCCAAACATATAACAAGAAGGCTATGATGGACACATTTATAACAGCTATATTGTGAAAATACTGTGACAAGGCATAAAATAGAATTCCATCTCAATTGTTTTCAAACATCAAATTACACAAAAAAATCACACTTTCCACTTAATAATAAACTTGAGGTTGCTTATGATTACAATACCACAAAAACTATAACTGAGTGGTTAATGATTCACCTAGAATTTGAAAAATATACCACAAAATTCATCCCTAGAATTGGTTCAATTCATCAACACAATACAGATGAATGAATATTATAGATTGGTGTCATTAGACATTACTAACTTATATGAGTCAGTACTACACAGGCAGTTGCAAAAAAGTGAATACAATGCACAAAATGAGACTTCATAATAGCCACACTAAACAGGATCAATAGTGATCTCACTACATAATTCAACCATTAATTCAACATTATTGAAAAACACATGGCCCATGAGACTGCCTATAAGCAGCATCATATGTACCCTTGTACTGGAAAATGCTGCAGAAGACCATATTTCCAAATTTATAGAAAAAACTCCTAATATTAACTATAAACAGTATGTAGATATGTTAAGATGTGTGTCCACCAAATGCATTACAAAACTATGTGAAGTATTGAAACAAAAATCAGTTATTAAATGATCAATTGAACAAGAAAACTTCACCCAAAAATCTGAAATTTCTAGATTTACACATCAACAAAACAAGAACCAATTGGATTTCAAAATGATTGTTAAGCCACTCAAAATTTGAGGCAAAATTCTACAACACTCTCCCATTCCTATGACACACAAATCTTTTGGAATAAAACGTTTCTTAAAAAGAAATCTCAAGACATTGCAATATGAAGCAGATCAAAAGGTAAACATAGAAATCTATATAAAATATTTATGCAAAATATGATATAGTATAAGCACTACAAAAAATAAAACAACCAATACAACATCAAGAAGAGAGTAAACGATGAAAAACATACCATATATTCTGAAATTCTCTCACAAATTAAAAAAAGGTTTATGCTAACACATATAATATATCTTAAACTTCCTAACATAAATCAATTGCTAAATAATATCAAAAATAAAGTACCCCCTCCCCCAAATCAAACACTATAGATCATATATAAAATCGAATGCAGCAATGCTGATTGCAAATCTGTATAATATGGTGAATGTAGGACAAATATAATCACCAGAATCTCCCAACATAAATATTTATATAAGTGAAGTAAAAACAGCTCAGAATATAAATCTGTTTTTGGATGCACGAACAGAAATCTGGCCACATCTTTGATCCAATAAACATTAAAATTGTTTTCATGGAGGAGAAAGCAGAAAATAAAAAGTGAAGAAAGCATGGTTTATTGCAACAGCAGCCACACCATTAATAAAAAATAGAATCACATCCAACCCTCAAACAAATGGAATTTGTAAATACTAATTTAAATAACTAGCATTTTATATATAAATATTGCAATATCTTACAAATGCTATGACTCTGGCTTCTCTAGCCAAAAGCTTACTCAGCTACTGTTAATAAATAAAGAGATGGAATAAACTTTTTCCTTAGCCAATGTTAGAAACGTTTTTGGTAATTAATTACAAATAAGATAAAAAAAAGCATAACAATTTTGAATAATAACATTTCTATAAATTAGAATATATATAATATTGTAAATCGATGTCTGTATTTCTTTAAAATAATAGATGTAAATTTATTTATAAATTTACACACACACACACACACAAACACATATATATTGTACCAAAGTACATTGATATTTAATTAATTGTATGAGTCCCATGTTTTAAAATATAAAAATTTAAAATTAAGAGAATAAAATGTAAAAACTAAAGAGCAGGGGGAGGGAGGGGGAATTTGTTATTAAATAAAATAAACTGTAAACACTGTTTAAAATAATAAGATTTTTTTTTTTGTTTAAAAGAGGAAAAAAGTCTTGTAATAAAAAATGATTTAATATTCTTTAAATGAATTTATAATAAAATAATAAAGAGATTTTGTTTTATCTTATAATAAAATAATTAAATATATATGTTTGTGTGTAATTTTTAATAAAAATAAAAGCAAAAGTTGATTTTACTTTACGAGACTAAAGACGCTGCTGCTAATAAAGTTTTCCATTGTTTAAAACAGTATAAATATCTCAACTTTTGATCATTCTTGGTCTGACATTCTCATTTTAATAAAATATTTCTTGAAATAATATCTCCAAAAAATGTTGCATTGTCAAAACCAACATGGTATGCAGTTGACCGAAGCCACTCTATGCATTTAAGACCTGCAATTAGTTTGGAAAGTGATCATGTTTAAATAGACTAAATGAACAATGGAGTGCAGGTGTGCCAAACAAGCCACAAAAATCATACCATATCACAGGATCTATGGAGGAGTCATTTAACTATCGTCGATGAGTTAAAAAAATAATTCTATTATGCTGTTTCCATCGTATTAAAAAAATCCTAGGTAATTATTTGACTTTGATATCTTAACATTCCCGATTTCTTCTTAAAATAAAAGATAAACTTTATTAAAAGAATTTTGAACTTTATAAATTAAACTTAAATAAAAGAATAAACTTTAACCTTCAAAAGATAATATTTGCAATAATAAAATATAAGTAAAATCAGTTTCTATTTTTAAATAATATTTTGAAACAATGGCATGCACGTATGTGTGATTTGATTTAAAAAAAAAAAGAAATAAAATATAATGTAACATCTATAATTTATTTGCTAAAGTAATATATTAAAATGCTTTATTTTAATCTTTAAAAAAAAGTGTGTGTGTGTTTCATTATAAGATAAAACGATTAATTTATTTTAAATAAAAAAAAAATACTTAAATTATTTTTTAAAAAATATTTATGGTTATTTTGATACGTACTGGTAAGTATAAATATTTATCTTTCTTAATAAAAGTAGGAGGTAAAAAATCTAATTAGTGATAATAGTATTTCAGAAAAGCTTCGCTAAGTTAAAGATATAAATATTTTGGCAGTCAGTATAATGTTATTATTATTGGTTTTAAAGCATTGAAGTAGTATTTTGAATGGTTCAGGAAATTATTTAGTTTTTTAATAAAAGTAGTAATAGCTTAGAGGGGGCATTTAAAATATCTTTTGTTTGTCTATTGGTGGGAGTTGGAAACCGATTGTGCTAGCGGGGATTTTTCAGGTACCAAATTATGCTGATCAGATAGACATGCTAATTCTAATGTAATTAGCTGGCGACTAAGGGATTTTTCTTTCTTATTTAAAAAATAAAAATAAAGTGTTTATTTGGTCGGTGTATATTTGGTAGTCGAGTGTTGGGTGTTATTGGTAGTTAGCTACTGATGATAGTTGACACTTTACCTGAAAACCAACCACTTTCTGAAGGAAGTTTAGGAGGACAAAGTTTTATTTGTCGATGGTTGTTGTTGTTTCCTGTAGTGAATTAATTAATTTTAAGTGGTAGTTGATTGTTCAGAAGAGGTGGTTGGTTCACTATATATATATGAATTAAATATTTTCATGGATTTTTAGATTATTGAAGACAAAAAATAAAGATATATCCATTGACTTTTGTATGACGAAACCATTATTTACTAACTAACATTCAGGTCTGCCCATCCCTCACATATGTACATATAAATGGATTATTCTCCTGTGCATGAGGGGTCAGAATGATGAATATGTCAACATGGGTAGGATGACAACCTAGGCACTAACAAGGACTTTGAACGTTCCACCATCAGATTTTCAATGAAATGGAAAGCTGAAAAGTTGTGAGTTGGAATAGTTTGAAGCCTGTCCATTAAACTATGAAGATTGGCTATCTTAATATAAATCTGAGCATTGATTATATATATATGTGTGAGGATAGTAATCTAGACCAACTGATGATTGCTAGTTTAGCATGAAACACGTATATTGGTGATTATTTATCTTTTCAACATGTGTGTGATCAGATGGATCAGCAATATGAAATGGCACTGAGAGTAGTGGGCCATGTAAAAGTCTGAGTTCGAATTCTACATATATTACATATATAAATGCAGGTTTAAGCCTGTACAATGTATTAACTAACATTCATGAGATATACACATATATTGATCACACACTTATATAAAAATAAAAAATATATAGCATATATCAAAACATACTTAAATATATGTAATAAATTGGTTAATCAAATTACACCCAATCATATTTATTAATAAAAACTTGATCACCCGTATTAATATATGGAGGTAACAATAAGTCATTATATAATATTTTATTATGAAGCAAGTATCTAACTAAGTGATATTTGAGTTTAACTTTTTATATATCGATAATTAGATTCATAAAGTAGACTCTGGGACCTATTAGTTTTAAGTTGGAATATAACTGCCAGGTTGAATTTTTCAACATATTTATCTTTTTTTCTTTCGTGAATACAATCACATATTTGAGAGAGGGCCAACATTAACCTCCAGATTGTTCCAGAATAAAAGACAAAACATTGTAAATTACTTGTTATGACTTGATATGAATGATAAACTATTTATTTATTTACAAGCATGTGCACGATTTGATTAACCAACTTTGTTATACACCCATATATATATATGAGCAAAAGAGACAAAGAAATAAAAAATATTTAAACATGCCCTACTAGTTCATTATTCAATCTCTTATATATACTTATAGAGATAAGTGTGTTAAATAATATAATTCATTAAAAATCCCGGATGTACATTGTTAATAAGAAACTAAATGACTACTCTTATGAGCAATAACAAAATGTTTTAAAACTTCTGGCAGAAAAGAGTATCTGTAATAAAAAAATAAGAGTACTCTGAAAAAGAATTAATAATTATTTATTTAACAATAAACTTTCTCTGGCTCAATTAAATATATGTTAAAGAAAAAAGTTGCATTTTATGAAATAGTTACAGACTTTTTTAACACTTAAAAAATAGAACTTAAATATCTCTTCTCATATTCAAACAATACTTTATTATAAATATTTTTGGCAATTCTTATATAAGATTCTAAGTGTAGATAAAAAAACTTTTAAGAGGGCTAAGTTACTTTAAATTATCTTCTCAATACATCTTCAAATACTAATCCAGCTTATAACTATAATGATCAGATTTAACATTAAATTTCTGTTAAATAGTAGCATGTTTTTTATGTTTTGCCACATTAACATCTTAAAAATGATTTGTTCTTATAATGAAATATTTTTATCTAATAATCTTAGTGCATAAAATGTGTCTCAGGGTTTATATGAATAATATTTGGATAATTTTATAATTTTGTTCTTCTGTTTTAGTCTTTGAAAATCTATTACATTAAGAATGAGATCCTAATAAAATATCAAAGCAATGGAGCACATTCATACCCTTAAGATAATGTCTCATTAAATGACAATACTAAATTTAATTTAAACTAAACATGAAACCCTCTTAATTTGGAATAAGGACAATATACTAGGATAGAATTGATGATATAATGAGTAGATAAAAGAGTTTATGCCTATCCAGAATATCAAATTAATAACATTTGTCTGAAGTAAACCTAAGCAGTTTTATCATTTGAATTTATAATGAATAAACTAAGTGATCTTCCAAAATAATCTGTAAAATGCTGTAAAGCAATCTTATAGTAATGCAAAGTGATATTTAAAATAAACACTAACTTTTTAAATAAATAAGATTAGCTAATGTGATCTTGTATCAGATAAATAAATATTTACAATTATTTTTAATAAATAAAATAATCTCTTTCTTGGATGTTTTTTTGACATCAAGAATACAATTGAGACAAAGTGACTTTCATGTCAAATTTTTGATATTCATATACTTTCAATGCATGAAAAATAAATAAAATTGTGTGTTAAATTTATAATGCTAGATTTCTGAAAGAGTGCAGATGATGATAAAAGTAAAAAAAATCTATGTTAACAATAAAAATAACATTTATATTGACATTAAAATCATTCAAAAGACAAAAAAATCTAGCTGTTACAGGGTTATCAAAATGAATTCTCCAGAGAAAATAAACAAAATATATTATGGAAGAAAAAAATATGAATTGAAAAAAATGAATGGATAATAAATAACACTGGATGGTTAACAAAAACTTTATATAATAATGATATTTTAAATAAGTTTTCTCATTTTTAAACAATCATTTAATTATGTAGTCCCTAATAAACATATTTAATACCTTTATTAAAATATAAACTTACCAATTCATATAGTGATAAATTCTGAAGATGTTGTACCATTTATTTATATATATGGTACAAATTACTATTTAATATTGTGTATCATTTAAATAAAAAAAGAGAGAACCTGATTTTTAATTTTTTTTTTGTAATATATGTTGTTTTAAGAAAAATGTACAGTGAAAGTTTAATTTTTCTTTTTTTTAATATAAGTTAACCAAAATAAATTCAGTGTTGGAAAGTGCATACTGAATAATTGATTCAAATAGTGAAAGAAAATTCCAAAGGTAAAAGATTGCTATCAGAAACGACTTTCTGATAGTAATTACAAATGGCAGAAATTCTTAACGAGAAAACAGACTTTGTAATAAAAAAAAGGGAATATGCACAGAACTTCTAAAAAGAATCTGGGAATATAAAAGGAACCGACAGATTTGAAAAGTGTTTTTGTCTTGTTGTTCCAGTGAGTGTTGAGAAATTTGAAGGGTCTCGTATTTTTTTTTTATATAAAAAAAATTAATAAAATGTGTCCACTTAGATACGAACTGAAACCGCTCTCCATGAGTGAGTAGAATTCTATCATTTGCCAACACTTTCTCTCGAGAATAGTCACCTAGATCATTGTCTGACTCTACCTAAATTTGATCGGAGATTTGGAAGGAGTAAAGCTAAAAAAACAACTACTGCGGACTACCCACTAACTGAATTGGATGTCGGAGGATCAATGACACATTTAAATATCAACTTACTGGTAAGTTAAGTGCCATAACTTTATATAAAGCTTTATGAATAGAGAGTTGAATGAAATGTTATCCCATATTTTTTTTGGATCGAAAGATTTGTGAACTGAGAAGTGAACGAAACTGTTACCACGGAAAAATAAGACACCAAATAGTTATTACTTCAATATTTGAATCAAATTATTAAATTCATATGCCCAATACTTTCCAATATTATAATTTTGACTTAATCATAAATATTAAATGTTTGATGGGCTAGAATAAATCTTTATTATTAGCTTAACTTTCATTGTACGTGTATAAAATTAATGTTATTCTATTTAAGTTTTATATTTAGTTATTTAAATTCAAATTAGCATACAAATTATCTTTGCTAAATAGATTTATTTTTCTTAATTAAGTCAAAGGGGAATATCTTCTACTTAACGGGAATTTTAACACAGATCATATAATTATTACTTTACGAGTTACAATATGTTTGATGCAGATTCAGTGGGTCTAACGACTCTGGCACCCTCATGTAGAAATTAAAAACTGATTCAGCTCACAATTGTACTCAGTAATAATTCTAGGCCCAGCTGATCAGGAAAGATAGTTATGTTTTTAGAATAATAATGAAATGTTCTTTTTTTTTAAAATAAAATAAATGAACATTTATTTTTCTTTTGCATAACTTGATCAACTCACGCATTTATAATGCGTATAGAGGCCTAGAAATATGAAAACGTTATAATGTATATAACTTATCCAAACCACATACACAATTTTAAATTTAATATTAAATATTTTATGGGGTTTATATTTTGAGGTGATGACCAGGAAAAGCTACAAAACCTACACATCAATATAAAGAAACTACAATAAGCTAGACAAAGAGAGCAACTGAAAGCAAGGGTGATGTTCCTCAATATCTACAGCAATATCAATTTCCAGGATAAAGTCATAGTGGTATAATATCCATGGCTTTATGAAAAAATACAACATAAAAAATCCATATGATGGATAATAAGACAAAGGCAATGTAAATAATGGCATGAACTTGAGCAAAAGCATCTATGTCTGAGGACAATAAAAGAAGTAGGACTTTCTCACTAGTAATAAAGGTAATGAGAATAAACCATCAAGAATGAACAATAATAATAAAGAGATTTGCCTCAGTAAAGCATTATATGCTTGAATCTAATATACATAAACAGTAAAATTCATTAGAAAAGATAACAATCTAAGAGATAAACTACATTACAATCTTTTTATAATATTCTGGCAAGATAAAACAAGAGAAAGACAAATGCTGCAATGTCTTTTAATACAAAAACTAACTAATGTATAAAACCAATAAAATAACAACTAGCATTAAATACAGTTTAATAGAAAATTGTGGCATAAAAATAACCAATAAAATATACATCAGCTTCTACCTTTGAGCATTGGTATGTACATT
Organism: Epiperipatus broadwayi; assembly: GCA_028023455.1. NCBI lineage: Eukaryota > Metazoa > Onychophora > Udeonychophora > Euonychophora > Peripatidae > Epiperipatus > Epiperipatus broadwayi. The sequence goes on along the minus strand of JAQFVV010000234.1, from coordinate 1,392,535 downwards.
TAAAATAAATAACTTCATTATAGGGACAAATATAGTACATTTAAAATACAGTATCACAGTAACAATATTATGAGAACTTATAGATTGACTGTAAATAATTTTAAAAGACAATACAAAATAAGAATGCGTAAGATATCAATACATAGCATTTTATAATATCATAAATGTTTAAAATTTACAATTATACCATTATCAAAGGTTAAAAGATAAAAGAAAGTCCTTCATCTAGACATGCCTATCAATAGACAAGATACAGTTATTGAAATAAAATTCTGAAGTGTCTTGCAGATATCCTGGATATTGTATGATATCATACTTAATTTGCATGCACAATAATTTACAAAATATGATTAAGAAAAACATTTGAAGACAAACAGATATGTATGTCCTGACAACAAATATATTCAATGAACAAAATAATAGACACAATGAATATTAAATATTTAAGTAGAATATCATATATTAAAAATGAAGATTTCTTCCATGAAAGCATTCATTTTATAATTTGTTGATAATAAGCACTAAAGAGCAATTATCTGAATAGTACACATCATACTGAAGCATAATTATAATAATGATAATGAAGAGCCAAAGTTCTGGAACAAGTGAAGGATAATTAGTTCAAAGATTAACTCTGACATAATATTTCAGATGAATTCACTTTAATAATATGTATCACAATTTACTCATACTCTTAATGAAGAGCCATAATGTTGGAAATGAAGAATAATACATTTAAAAATCACATTTCACATTAATTTCTCTGGAATAAATATTACATTTTAGTAGTATATATTATATAACAGATTTTATGAAAGAGTAAAAAATTTAATAAGCTTTAAATTTAATGCATTGAGAGATATATTTTCTTATTTAATGTTAATGCAGACATAATGAAAATATTTTCATGAGAAATCCAGTCTCACATCATTGTTGCAGACAATATCTGTTATTAAAAGACAATAACTTATTAAAAAATTGTCAGTTAATAAATGAGTACTTTTCTTTAAATAAAATATTTAAGAATAATAATAAGACATTCCTTAATATATGCATAATTGTCCAAGCAATATAAATTTTATAATAAAAACTAATGCATATGAAAGTCTTTGAAATAATTTAATTATTTCCTTGCCAAGAAATGTTTTTATTTTAGGTAAAGCATTTTATGTTTCAAAAAGATTTTGGAATTTTGGATTTAAAAAGTCTTTTCATTCTTAAATAAAATCATTCCAAAAGAAACCTTATTTTTTAATATAATAAGAATTTGAAATATGCTTAAGGTAAAAGTTGCTTAGAAAGCTATTAAAATTGTTTAAAATCTTTTAGTAGTCTCAGTGTTTTCTGCATAACTTAAAAATTATTTTTTATAATATCTTCTACATATAACATAAAGAATAGAATTAATAAAGATTCTCACACAACAGGAATGATAATAATATCTTTCTATAATCTCCATCAAAGTAATTAATTTTGGGAATAATGATTTAATTACTATTGCATTTATTGCTGACTTTTCCATAATGCACATCCTTGTAATATAATCTTAAGCACTGAGAAGTTTTAACAGCTAAAGATTAAACCTGAATAACAATCATTTTAGCACAATATTATTTTAAACATTTAAACAAAATGAAATTAATTAAAAGCAGTTAAAATTTAAGCAAAAAATAAGAATTAGTTGATCCAGTAAGCAAGGAAGCAAATGAGCAAGCAAGTATGTGTTGGTCTTCACCAGCTGTATTTATAACACAAGTCATGTGATTAATTATAATGACTAAAATTGACAATTAATTACACTCAATTGTTCTTGCTATTCAGTATCCATTAGGAGACTACTAAAAATAAATCTGATTTGCATATTTCCAGAGCTTTCTGGAAAAGAGAGTCTAGACAGTTAATTAATTACTTATTATATCATCATTTTATAGACAAATTATTTAACAAAAATTGAAATGTGTTACAATAAATAAAAAAATAATATATAATAAAAGTTACATTATTTTAACAAAATATTACTCTATAACATTTTATTTAAACATTTCTTTTAAATAAGGTCCCAGAATATTGGCTAATTGTATCTTTTAAAATAAAGATATTTATGAATAACTTTAATATTAAATTTAATCAGGAAGTTTTAAGAAATTAATACATTTTACATGCATGCATCCTCACATATATTATTGCATTTTTTATTTAAAGATTGTGAAATTAATTATAAGAATTATTTATTGGTTTAAAATTATTTATTTTCTCTTAATTAACTGAATTTTAAGACAGTTTAATTAAACTATTTTTATTACAGCTAAATATTAAACAATGCACTTTTTGACTAGTACTTAAACATTTACAACCTGTTCTTAAGGTTTAAACCTATTTTTAAAGTTTTACACTAATATTGAAATTTAATAAAGTCTAACAATTAAACTAGAATGATTTTAACTTTAATATTTTAAAATCAAACTTACTAGTATTTTAAGACAGTAATAACATTAAGATTAAGTATTTTATGATTATAAAATAATTATTTAAGAAATTTAAACATTATAAGCTTTCTTTTAATATTATATTTAAGTTATAAAATTATAAAAGTGCTTCTAAAAATTGTTATTCATCTACATAATCATTTAATTATTTACTTATTGACAAAGTTTTCTTATAAGGAAAATTAAACTATTGAAAAAAAAATTAAGTACTATGTCATTACAACTTGATATTTAGCTTTCAGTCAAAATCTGAGGGTCACAATATAGGGGAAAATAATACAAAAATATTAGAATTCATTTTAGAGAAATTTATTAAATAAATTTTCTTGATAAATTAAAAATCGTTATATAAATAATAAAATAGAATAGATATTTTAAAATAAAATGGTTGTTTTAATTATTGAAGAAAAAAATATTTAACATTAGTTAATAATTAACTATGTTTATGGATATATATCTTCTTATCATAGACAAGAACAAGAGTGATTAATTACATATTGTTGGAAATGAATATTTTTATTATTTAGATATGAGTATATGAATTATTAATTTGTAAAAAATATACAGATATTTAAAATACATAAACCTGCTTTTGGTCTTTTATACTTAAATGCAGTCTAGTAAAGAATAGGTGATTTTAAAAGCATTATAATTAATTAATAATAATCAGTTAAAAGCAAACATCATTATTTATTAATGCATTCATTTAATATAAAATAACAATACATAAATTTACATAAAAATATAAATAATTATTCAGGCTAAATTTTATCATAGTCTTTTGTTAAAGTTTATTTCATTTAAAAAATAAAGTGTCTATAGACAATTATAATAGGAAATATATTTACCTAGGTTTTTATAATATTAGATGACACAGTTCATTTGTTTTTGGTTTGCATTAGGGTTACTTTCCAACTGGTTGGCTTTTTGATCTCTATTGATGGTTTCAGGGCCTGTCTTTTATTCTGTGACTCAACAATGGGGGAGGGAGAAAGTAGTGATAGCATTTATCTTAAAATTTAAGCATTGCTTCCAGGTATTGCTTCCAGGTATGGATAGTTGATTTTGGCAGAGGACTTAGGGGATGCAGTCAAACATTTCTAAGGTGGTCTAGCAATGCATATTGCTAGTTCTGTGGCTATTGCAATAATATTTTTCACAGCAGTCATGACTGACTCTATCTGGTCTTTAGATTTCTGAATCTCTGTTCACTGAATGAAATATGCAATGAATAGCATAATGCATCAATAACAGAATTAATACTGGAATAATTCAATCACAAAATGAAGGCTGGAGTAATAATAATACTAGATAGTTGCAACCTTTTCTCATTTTTTCTCCCATTGTTCATAGCTTATTTTTATCTTAACTTAAAATTGTCTCTTAATTAATTTCACATTTCTTTAATCTTTTTTCTAGATTAATCTACATCTCTTTGCATTTATGCTAATGAAATAGTTTACATTCTTTGTAATTAATTCTCTTGTTAGTTTTATTTTTAACCATTTCATAAGGTTTTCTTCAACTAATTAATTAATTAATCTTTTTTTATTTTAGATTTTAAACTAAGATTTGTTTTTAGGTATTTATTCTTTTAACTTACCATCTTTTTGTTTATTTATAAAAAGGATAGTGAATTTTAAGATTTGATTTCTAATTCGTTTTTCCCCCATCCCATTCTCAATAAATGCTTTATTCTCTTTCAAAATAAAAATATATGCAATCTTTTACTTTTACAAAATTGTATTTTTTATTCTATTTAACTAATCATTTCTTTAACTACTTTTTCTTTCTTATTAAATTTGATCATATATTTTTAAATTATAAAATAATGTAATGGCAATATATGAGTTTTATAACATTGATCTCACTAGCGTTACTATATATTGCTTTTTTAAAGTTTCACACTAAATATTCAGCATTTGAGTATTAGTCCTGCAATGTAGAAGAGATAGGAGAGTTTTCATATCTGCAATAAATGTGTAATCATGTGATGATATCAAATAGAAAAAATAAACCCTAAGATATATATTGAAAAAATGTGTGAAAAGGTGATTTAGATTTTTCAAAACGTGCTTTGATTCTTATTATTTTGCTTTATTTTATAGTTGTCAGTTGCAAAAACATTGTCTTTTTCAAATTGCGCCTGGATAACATCATTTTTTTAAAAACATACTTTGATTATTGTTCTTTTGCATTCAATTAATTTGATTTTTGATTTTCATTTTATATTTCTGTTTGGTGTATTTATGAAAAGAAATAGGTTGATGAATATTTCTCTACAATTTTTTTTGCCTGCATGAAACATGGTAATTAATAAAAGTCTTATAATTTATATTTCTTTACTCTTCTGAATTATTTGATTGGTCTTGTTTACTTTTTTTGTTTTGTTGTGTAAATTTACAAAAAAAAAGGTATAGGTTTATTAATATTTATCTAAACTTTTTACTACCTACATGAAAAGTGGTAATGAAATTCTTATAATTTCTTTATTGTTGATAATTCTTTATTTTGTTTTGTGGATTTATATAAAAAAGTATAGGTTGATGAATATTTTTCTTCAATTTTTTCCCCTGTACGAAAAGCACTAACAAAACTCTTATAATTTAACTTTTTTTATTGTTCTGAATTATTGTTTTTGTTTTGTTTCCTTTTTTTATTATAAAAAGTCCCATTTTTTATTTTTCTGAAAAAGATCTCGACACCCTTTGTAATCACATGCTCATTTGGAGAGGGGGTTTCTACTTCAGTCATCCATTTTCTGTGGTAATGTAAAATTTGAATTGGTTTTTTTTAAACACGATTAATTCTTGCTATTCATTACAGTTTAAGTAGTGGTACATGTATATTTTCTCTGTTTTCATAAATATTATTTATAAAAAATTATAATTTCGTGATTGTTTTATTGTAAATAACATTTGGGAGTTGATTCAATCTATTTTTGGGAGCCGTTTTTACTTTGTAAAATTTATAGTTTGCAATATTGTTTTTAATTACACATATATTTTCTTCCATTTGGTTGTTTAAACATGATCAATTCCTTTTATTTATTACAATGGTAATTAGCATATGCGTATATTTTATCTGTTTTTAAACAGAGCAAAACTCTCAATACAGTATTGCCACCTGTGCTAAACAGAATAATCAATGGATACCAGAAGGCTTGTGCATAAAATCCCTATCTAATGCCTACTCATCCAATATCCCCAGACTAGTTTCTGGCTTGTGGCCTTCGTCAGTGAGGAGCTTTGGATCTGAGAGCACTGCATCTAGATCTTAGGATCTAATGCAACCCTCTAGCAACCACCTTTTATCTCTACTTAACTACAAAACTATGAGAATGAAATTGAAAACACAAAAAATATTTTCAATCTAAGCTCAATGGCTTATATAGTCATATGGGTCTGAACTCAGTTCAGCACCCATACATTTTGGTGTCTTTGGCTCTTTTACAACCATAGCCACCACTATCCTATTAGGCAGGATTGGTATTAAACCATTTAGCATCACATGATCACATTTCCTATACTAGCACATTAATTGTTGATTATCAGAGCAAAACTCTCAATACAGAATTGCCACCTGTGCTAAACAGAATAATCAATGGATGCCAGAAGGCTTGTGCATAAAATCCCTATCTAATGCCTACTCATCCAATATTCCTAGACTAGGCTTGTGCATAAAATCCCTATCTAATGCCTACTCATCCAATATCCCCAGACTAGTCTGGGGATATTGGATGAGTAGGCATTAGATAGGGATTTTATGCACAAGCCTTCTGGCATCCATTGATTATTCTGTTTAGCACAGGAGGCAATACTGTATTGAGAGTTTTGCTCTGTTTATCAACAATTAATGTGCTAGTATAGGAAATGTGATCATGTGATGCTTTATCTGTTTTTGTAAGTAAATATTATGTAACACAATTATATTTTAATGATTGTAAGTAAAGTAACATTGGGGACTTTATTCACTATATTTTCACCAGGGACCAAGAAAATGTAGTCTTTAAGATATAAAATTTATGGTTTAAAATGTTTGAGTATTACTTCTGAAAATCATACATATATTTATATTTTTTTAGTGTGTGCTAATTTTAGTTCTGTAAAATGCTATTAGACCTGTTGTAACTTTTCATATTCATGTCAACCTGCCGATAACTTTGTAAATCTTGCAAAAATATAATGTACAAGATCATTTGTGTACAAGTTACTTTGTCACAAAAAAAAAAAAACTGGCAAAAAATAATATGCAAAGATCCATGTACATGTTATTTTGGTCAAATAACAAGATTAACAAAGTTATCAGCAGATTGACGTAAATATGAAAAGGCCAGCACATTTAATAGCGTATTGCAGGACTAATACTCAAGTACCAAATATTCTTATGATGCCATTTTTATTTTTGAGATCAGAGTGACAATGAAGAGATGTTTGTCTATCCACTTGTTTTATTTTAAATGATTTGTTTTTAAAAAAAATGGAGGCTCACACAATTACATTGGCATTTTAATTAATCCTGGGCTAGCGTATTGAAATAAAACTCAAGCAATTATCAGAAGTCTGTATAATTTATGATAGATTGGCACACTTTAGATTAATTAGTACTGCATATTCTCTGGCTGTATTAACAAATAATCCTTGGATTCCATAAAGCAAATGTTCTGTATCTAGCAAGGATGATTATTGTTTCATAAATTACAGCAGTATAATTTCCCAAACTGTGATATATTTTTCAGCCATGTTAAGAGTTCACAAAAGCAAAAAGTTTATATTGTTTTTTCAATAATAAGACCCACACGATCTATTCCCGAATATTAAAAAAAAAAAGATAAGCTTCTTCTTTTATTTTTTCTTTTATCAATTCTTTTTTTTTATTTTTTTAAATTAAAAATATATAATAGACCAGTAATTAAAACTACAGAATAATTGATATTTTACTCAAGGAAGGCAAATTTTCTATGATTAAAAGTATGAATCAATTTTGTATTTGAATGTGTACAAAAAAGGTAGAAGTGAATTAACTTAAAATAATTATAATTAACAAAAAAAAAAAAAAACCACTATTAATTTTTATGTTTCCAATTTATAGAATTCAAGAATGCTTTTTTTATGTCCCAATTTAAAAGGATTTTTATTTTATTTTTATAGTTAATATACATTTCATTTTTATGTCTGACGGTTTTTAAATATATATAAGTTTTTAAAAACATATATAGCCAGGATTCTGTTTCTCTACTTCTTTTTTTGTTTAGAAATAATGAAATTACTTTAAGACTTATTTTCTTCTTTACTTTAACAATGCCATTTTCTAAATATTATTTTTTTTTCTAAAATCAACAGAACTTACCAAGCCTTTGCAAACACTTACTGCTACAGTACTGTTTTCGTGGGTAGTAGAAGTTCCAGTGTATATACAGTCTAAATTATCGCTGATATTAAGATGTGTTACAGTGTCATTATCTTCTCTCATAACATATTTGAAATTTGCGGTTGTTATATTATGTTTTTCTAAAGTAAGATTAAAATATTGTCCAAAACTTGAAAAGTAATAAAATATTAAGTTTTTGTGTTGTGACGTGTCTCTCACTACTCTATTTCCTAATTGATCACCATATTGAGGAATTACGACTTCAAATTGAGTATCTGAATAAAAATATATTAAATAAAATTATAAACTATAAATAAATTATATAAAAATTATTATAAAAATATAAATAGTTAATTAATATGTTGATAATTTAAACTAGTAATATTTAAATAAGATAAAAAAAGTTAAAAATTATTTGTTCCTTGATAAAAAAAAACCCCAACCAAATGAGATAATTTAGAAATTATACAATTATAATACAAAAAAAATCCCTAGATAATTATTACTAGTAGCCATTTATAAAAAAAACCTATAATCATTATGAGATCAAAAAAAAAATCAGAAGACAAAGAGTACAGTGAAATAATGATATAGCTATATTTATATATGCAAATTCAATTATATGCTATCAAAAAATGTAAATAAATAAATATATATATATATCTTACACTAAATATAACATTCTCAAATCTCAAATGTGAATTTACTTAACCAAATTTTCTTTGTGATTTAGATATATTTCAATATCACAATTGTAAACACACCTAAATAAAACAAAAATATAAATAGATGAAAAAAAACATTTAAAATTTATAAATCGTTTTTCCCTTTCAGAGTGCCACTTCTGATCATATTAATTAATACTGTTTTCTTGGCTTATGTTGAAAGCTTCTCTAAACATAATGCTAAAATTTTTATAAAATTTAAGAGCATTCATAAAGTTGATATGGACTTACAAACATCAAAACAACTAGATGAGGCATTGCTATAATATTTCTATAGAAAAAAATCATAATATAAGAATATCTAATTAAGTTTATTTAATTGGGATGAAAGTTGGAATTTTCTTATTTATTTTTAAAAAAAAGAGATGATATGTTACAGTAAGTTTTTATTTTTGTTTTTGAGGGAATGTGAATGAATAAGCATATATATATATATATCAACAGATGGCATTCTACCAAAAACACTGTCAAGCGTTTGTTTACATAAATGTCAGAGCATGCATTCACTATCTCTAACTTTAATTACACTTTCAGATCATGATTTCAAGCTATTTGCTATCGTCAGTGAAAGACAGGAATTTTAGAAACTAGATCTAAACATAAACTCTGAGCGTTTATGAAACAGTTTCTATTCAGCTTGCAAGTGTGAATCTTTTAGACACGTAATGTCTTCAAAATCAGCATAGCAAGCCAGATAGCTACATGGGTCTGATCTCAGTTCAGCATCACCACATAGTAGAAGCCTCTGCAATATATATCATTGCTCATGCTTGCAAGCTGAATAGAAACTGTTTCATAAATGCTCAGAATTTGTGTTTAGATCTAGTTTCTAAAATTCCTGTCTTTCACTGACCATAGCAAATAGCTTGAAATCATGATCTGAAAGTGGAATTAAAGTTATAGATAGTGAATGCATGCTCTGACATTTATGTAAACAAACGCTTGATGGTGTTTTTGGTAGAACACCATCTGTTGACATAAATACAAGCGTTAGCAAGTTTTTAACTTGTTTTTTGTTTTTCATATATATATATAAATGGTAATGGTCAAATCTGTACATTTGCACAACAAAATCCAGAGGTTTAGTAAATCATCCCAAGACTGATAGCCCTAGTTCCTTTACTAATGCTCAAAGATTTACCACCTTGTGGATGACACATATGAGGCCACAGCAGCATTCTTTTTCATCACATGCCAGCAGTAGAATATCAGTAAAGCACAATACTTATGAGAAATTAATTCACTAACTAGTATAGCTATATAGACTATGTGTGTGGTGAAACATAATTATAAAATATGGATTGTGATTCTTAACTAATGATTAACTAATCAATAATGACCTACCAATGGGCAACATTGAGACATGAAACAAAAGTTAAATTTAAAATTAATTTAATGAAAACCAAATAATAAAATTAATAAATGAAAATAATGATTATAATGTGGCTATATAGGTGGTCTCACAGAGTTGAGTTTTGGGTTCACATGCAAGTGATGATTGGGGTTATAATCATTTATGGTTTTCTTAGTTACATGTGGCTTTAATTTACATATACATATGTGACAATTTAAATCATTTGCAGGTGACATTAATTATTTTGGTTACAAATTAGTTACATTATTATATTTATTATATATACGTATATCACTCATAGGTGATGATTTTAATATGAGCATTTACTGTTTACATATAGCATTTCCAATCACGTGCAGGTGATTGTGGTTTGGGTTACAAATAGTTTAATTTACTTTGCTATATATATCTTTATCACTCGCAGGTGATGAAGAAATTATACGTTTAAAATTACAGTTTCACATTACAGTTTCACAAGCTTTAATATTACTTTATAGGTCGAGGTTAATTTGTTCATGACTATCTATGCCTAGTTTATGCTATATAACAGGATCTAGATCTGCTTTAGAGCTAGCAGAAGTGATTATAAACATTTATAAAGAATATGACATTTTATTAAGCGCGAATATTTAATATTCTCTATATAGCTTATATGCCTATAAAATTAGACTCAATTACAATTATGGTGGGATGAACTGATGATTGGCAGTCAGACTTCAGATACCAAGGCATATAGAAAATATAAGATCTGAGTCCCTGCATTTCAAATGTGCCTTTTCAGGGGATTTGTAAAGTAATGGTTCCCTTTTTCACCGTATTTATTGCTGTGGAAAAAAAAAAACTTTTAGTCTGGCAATGGAACAACTAATTAAACTATGGGAGTCTCATGCTCCATTTCTAAGGATGCAGATTGAGGTGGAGTAGCCAACCTCCATCTGGAAAAAAAGTTGTCTGAACTAAGAAAGTAATGGTGTAGCCCTTACACATATGCCCATTAAAGAAATATGCATAGCAACAAATATATATATATGCCATAGCATTTCTTAAAGATACATTTGCACTGCTGACTACATTATTTAATAAAATTTAGGACATGAAACAATAGTTTTCTTTATTAAACTACCATGGATCAGTTCATTATATAGCATCTATAATTATGCTATTAAGGAAAGCTTATGAATCTAATTTACAAAGCTATCTATATAGGCATTTATAATTCTAGGGAGAGGTACAGCATATTATGGAGAATTATGATATAAAGTTATAGCTTTATGCTGTATTTTATTACTCCGGGTAAATATTAGTTAAATATTATCTCTAAAGCAAATCTATCTTAAAGTAGCTGTACACTTTTAATTATCTCTTAAATAAGACATTTTGTTCCTTTTAAAATGAAGTTTCTTTGTGTGTTAATAGACGCTTTATTACATATATGTGTGAAGAGATTTAATTGCTCCCCACTAAGAATTTTACTAAGAGTAAAACTCCATTTTGAACAGATACATCATAAACAAATACATAATTGAAAATAATAAAATTTGGCATAGATTTAAGTAAAAGAAATGTAAGTTTAAAGAGGAGATTTCATGTAAGTGAAATCTGAAGTTTGGCTTTGTTTTAGCTTAGTTTAAAAAGGAAATGGAAACACAATTATTTTACATCTGATTGATTCAGTTCAATACAAATTTAAGTTGTGTACAAAAATTAATAAAGACAAATATTATCATTACGTAAGAATATGTAAAAACAAATATCATTAAGTTAAACCATGTAAAATTAAATATCACAAAGTCAAAATACATAAAATAACTTAGAAACTTAATTATTACTTTAGAATAAAACATTTAGAATTATATGTAACAAATGTTATGATAAATAATTTAAAATCAATCGATTTAAGCAAGTTAAAACTAAATAACTCAGAAATAAATCGGCAAACCAACAAATAAATCAGTAAATAATTTGAGTATATAAATCAATAATTAAATAAATCAGTTATTAACTCAGTATGTAAATCAAATATCCAATCAGTTATCAAATCAGATCAATTATCAAATCAGGCAAGATTTTAAGATTAAAATAAAGAAAAATAAAATTATATTTTAGTAGTGAGTTTAAAGTACATTATTATTATGGCCATAAAGTTTAGATTTAGCTAGCTTTAGGAATTATCGCATTTTAATTGAATTATTAGTTTTAAGTAGAGGAAGGTTTTTACTTGTTTTTTTTTTGCTGGCAAACTGGTTTTATGTTGAAAGGCTGTTAATGGGTATCAGCTTCTTATGGCTCTCCTCTTACTGCTCCTTAGCATGGTAGAACTTCCCAGGTCAGGTAGGCAAGAAAATGCCTTCTATTCAAACTTCATGATCATTAGCAATTTTAAAACATAAGTTGTCAACGAATTGACTTGAAATAATGTCCAAATGAATTTAAAATGGCTGCAGAGGCTTATATTATCAGCTTACTTCCCCTCCTCTGTCATAGTAAGTTTTTAGATCTGTTATATATTTATCTCAATAAATTAATTTAGCGATATATGCAGAATTATAAAATACTTTCAAATATTACTTTTAGAATAATTATTCTAAATAAAGAAATTTATAATGTTTTAAATCTGTTAACATTATTCTTTCCTGCATATATGTAGTCTGTTGTTACACATACAATACTATTTTCATTTACTTACTACTAGAAATATATGTGTGTGTATATATCGGTTTTTACATATATAGATACAATTTTCATATTGTATGCTAAGATATATGCACACATACATGACTAATGCATTTAGGTTTAAATTTAGCCTGTTTTTAATACACTATTAACCTGATATATGAGGATTTGGTGATAGATACATAGATAGAAATACTACTATAGTATATAGTAGGTGAAACAGTTGGATTAACAAAGCTGACTGTTTCAATATATAATATTATTATTCAATGTCTGTATTTTTAAAGCAATATACTTAATTATATAACTAAATATTTGTAAATACAGTAATTAAACAATTAAAAATTTTATCCACTTAGAAGTGCTTTTGATTATTCCAGTAAACTAAATGTATGTTGGAAAAAAGGACTAAAGAACACTTGCTATTATTAAAACGAGTTCAGAAATCAAAACAAACTGCATAGTAGATAATAATACTTCAGCATCTGTTTTTTTACAACCACAATGAATCATGTATTTATGGTTTTGACTTCAATTTTAACAATATAAAAATATTGCAAATTGAAAAAAATAACAATAAAAGAAAAATAAAGGAAACTATGCTAATATACAAATATAAACATGACTTAATTAACAGGCAAGCAGTAAACATTAAATTCACGGAATTGTGGGAAAGATTATGCACTCCTAAGTGGATAAAATTTTTAATTATTTAGTTACTGTAATTACAAATATTCAGTTATGTAATTACACACACACACACACACATATATATATATATGGACATTTATCCCTTCAATTTATCATCAATAATTACATTATTAATTTTAATTTTTTTTATAATTTTAATTTCTATGTGCATTCTATGTTACATATATGGAAATACTATACACTTGCAATTCAATAAACACCATATATTCTATTATAATCAAAACTTATTAACGAATCATGACTTTTATTCATGATATATGATTGCATGCAGGAGTTAAAAGGGATTGAAACAAAATATAAAGAGGCTTGGAACAAAATATAGTGAATATTGTCGCTCCTTTAATTAAACAGAAAAAAAAACAACAAGATCATCAGCATTATCTTGGTTAATATAAAGACCTGAAAAATGGTACGAGAGAATAATTTGAAACAAATAATCATAGTTGTTTTCTTCCGATCACCAATTTCACTTGTCTGAATTTTTCAGTCAATTTTCACTTTTTATTAAATATTCATAGTTATTTTATTTTTTAACATAACTGATAAATTGATATAGTAGTGCAATGATAGGATATGGAACTCAAAATCCATGAATCATGGCCCACATAGAATTTCTTATGAATCCTAAATAATTAACAATTGAATTGAATTATCGATAAATTATTTTCAATCATTCAATCTATAATTTTTTTCTGTTTATTTTAATAGAACTTTTTTATTTTCTCTAACAATACATGAATACTTAATCCAATTCCATTTTTCATTATTCATAATCTTTTTCAAATCAATATTTCTAAAAGGTCTTATATTTTCTAATAATATAATAAAACAAATCTCCAACAAAATACTTTACAAGTTCTTTTTTAATAAATAAAAAATCAATAATTTACTCTTTTCTGGATTATTGTAATATTTAAATAAATATTACAGACCTTCACTCAGAAAAGATAGCCTTTATAATTTGAACTTTAACTTTATTAATGCTTTACACTGGGAAAAATCATATTCATAACAATCTATTTTCTTTAATGTTCCTTCGCAGCTTTTATGTACAATTAGTAATTGTTTAAATATTTATAAATATTTAAATTTATTTAAGTAGCCTATTTTTTCAAAAGGGAAATGCTATTGACCAGACCTTCTTAATATTTTATTATCTGTCCTTCTTCTCAATGTCTATAATTCCAGTCTTTGATAAATCATATTTATGGCCAGATTTCTTTTGTTCATTGAACATAATTATTGAAGAATGTTCATCTCTCTTAAGTATTCTGTTTAATAAGTATTTCTCCAGGGTTAATCTAGTTGAAAGATTAGCCCGTGATTCCTCATAATATGCAAAACTACAAATAGGTTGGTTGCATTAAATTTTGTAGACATGATTCCATGAGCAGGTTGTCTTTTGATTGTTAAGCAGTTTATTTTGTAAAGGGGAGGGGGTTTCAAAGGTTTACATTATATTTTTCAACTCATATTCTTTTTAGTTTTTGTGAGACTTTAGGAATATAAGAAAGTCTAATGGAGACTAAAAATGGATTAGCCTTACTTATATTCCTAAAGCCTCATGAAAATTAAAAAGAATAGGCACAAAAAACATAATATAAGCTTTCAAACTCCCTCTTCACTAAACAAACTGCCCATATAATTAGCACACCAAATTATCTACAAAATTGAATGCAATCAACCTACATGTAATTTTGCATATTATGGGAAATCGAGAGCTAATCCCTCAAGTAGATTAGTAAAACGTAATTACCTATATAATAGAGAACTAAAGAGGAATGCAAATTCTTCAGTGTTTATGAACTTCAAGCAAAAATCTGGCCATAAATTTGATTTATCAAAGGTTGGAATTATATGCATTGAGAAAAAGGACATAAAATGAAAGATTAAGGATGCCTGGGCAATAGCAAAAAACAAAAACAAAAACGATACTCAATAAACAATAAAGATATAAGCACCCCCTTTCAAAGAAAGGGACTATTTAAATACATTTAATATTTTTGGATATTTAGACAATTACTACTTGTACATAAAAGCTGAGAACACTAAAGAAATTAGACAACTATGAATATGATATTTCACATATGGAAAGCATGCTAATCATTAATAAAATCAAAGTTAAAATTATAAAGGCTATCATTCCTGTATGAAGCTTCTTTTTTTTTACAAATAAATTTGAGAGAAAATAAATTCTTTTTCGTATTTATACTTTGAAATTTTTATTCATAATTTTAATCACTATTTTCATCAGAAACAATTCAAGTGTGTACAAAAAAACTAACTTTTTTAAAAAAATAATTTTTTATTCTCTAATAATTTCATGTCCATGCCATGTGTTTTTATTGACTTATACTTATTTATTTTAAACTATCTTCAAAGTAATTTGCTGAATCCTCATTATCACAAATTCTGCTTGTCATAAATAAATAATTTACCATAATGAAATATTACATAATTAACGATTCATCTAAATAAAACGCGAAATTAAACAGAAAGAAATTAATATTATTATATTGTAGAAAATTTATCATTTTTTTCAGAAGCTTATTTAAAAATATTTTTTATATACATACATTTTAAAAAATAGATATTTATTCAAATATTCATATTTTTTAAAAAATAGTTATATTAATTTCATCCACTTCTCCAAATATTTTCTGTCGAGCTATGAAATAAAAAATATTAATTTATAAATATATGTTGGATTATTTTTATCATCTAGTTTAGCTATTAAATGTTTTAAAAAAATTAAACTTTATTTAAATTTTTCGAATGTATTAAGAGATGATAATGCCATAAAATTTAGAATATAATGTAACGTTTCGAGTAATATTATTTTAGCGCTGTTGTTTAGGTAATTATTGAAGTAAACCTGGACTCCGCCCCCTCCCCGTTATCGTGTCGGGGTGGCGAGTGGCGAAAGTAAGTTTTAAATTTTTAAATTAAAAACAGATAATTAAATTTATTTTTATTTGAATGTGAAAGTTTACACATTACGGTCAGTATTCGACTTAATAATAATCACTATTTATTTTACAATTCATATATGTTAGTACTTGGGCAGTTTATTAATTGTGTCTTTGTTATGAGTACTACAGGTACTAATGTATTTGATAATTCTTCATTACAGATTTAACCCTGAGATGAATAAATGGTTAATGAAAACCCAATGTATTTCTAGAGGGCAGTCATTCAAAGATAGTAAAGACACACGCACACACACACAATGAATCATAAACGAGTTTCTTATTTTATCAGAAGAAGATCATCCACTTGGTTTCAATCCCAACTGGCAAGAAGTAGAAAATGTCATGATAAAATTAAGTGTGATTCTTCTTACTTGAAATAAGGATATGAGACTTGGAAAAATTATTCGCCAAATATTTAGATACTGCAAGTAGAGAGTTTAAGAGTAAGGCAATTGAATTTTTTTGGAAAAAAGACAAGACAATTAAAACGGCCAACTTTCAAGTGTACTAAATTAAATACTAAATTATTAAAGGCTCATTTAGAAATTACTTTATTAATTTATATTAAAAAAAAAAACATATATAATTAGTGATTAATCTTACCAAAAGCAGAGTTGCAAACATTTTTATGGTAAAATTACTGTATCCAATGACATAATTACAAAGAGAACAAAGTATTGCCGTAAATACCATGTTTACATTATTATCACAAATCCAGCAAAATATTATATTTCTTATATAACTTCATGGTTCAACTGATAATGCAATTGATGCTAATTTAATCGTTTTTGTTAGATATCTATATAATTTGAAAATTCAAGATGACCTGCTGTTTGTAGAAATCTTTCTAGTGCAAATAAAGATAAAGATATATTTGAAAAGATGAATAAGCCTTTTATAAAAAATGAGCTTGAATGGCAAAATTACATTAGGATTTGCATCGTTGGTACCGCAGCAATGATGGCAAGATTTTAGAATTTAGAGAAGTAAAAAAGTTTGTCTGAATGAAGATATGTTTAATGTATTACCCACTGAGAGAACTTATTATTTAGACATTTAAATGATTCTCTTTTTACAGTGTTATCAGAAATTTCACAATAGTTAATTGCATAAGAAGTAACACCACTCTTACAAGACAGTTTCGAATTTTATGCCAAGAGATAGATTCCGATTACATATTTCTTTTATATTACGCAGTAATAAGATGGATGTCCCTGCCGTAAAGTTATAAAACAAGGTTAATATTAAAAGAGAATAGACGGATTTTTCTTCTAGGTAAAAATCCCACATTAGAATATTCTTTTTCTGATAGAAATTGGATATATTTACTACTCTAATGACAGATGTCTTTCTTATAATTCTTAATAGAGTATCTACTTATCTTTTTATTGATTTTGCCCATGTTTGAATTAACTTCAAAGTTTGTTAATACTTTAAAACGATTAAAAGTTCTAGTTTAAATTAGTTGAAGTGTCTATGAAGGTTAATAATATCCGTGAAAATGGTTTTTCTTCATGGTTTTTATCTTTCTTCCTCTGATTTTGCATAACATATACCATCATCTCATTAATCAATGATTCATTCTTGTGTTGAATCTCTTAATAATATTACATTGTTCCAGTGCCAAAATATAATTCAATTTCCTTTATTTGGATATCTTCATTCCCACTTTTGATTAGCATTTTTCTCAAATAAAAAAGACAGTTTTACTTTATTCTTAAAGTCCTTAGGTCTTTACCCTTTCTTATTGTTTTCATAATAACCAACATAAACCTGAATTATCTGTATTAGTAATATTAGTAATCTTCCATTAATTGGAATAATTAACCTCGCGATTTTGTTTGACTTTCATCTAAATTCTATTCCATTTGCATTTTCAATATTTGACCTAAATATGTATATTTTATTTTTTAAATCATTTATCTCTTCAGCTTTTCTTTTAACGTTACAAAGTCCAACAATATCTCAATTAATATTAAGTAGTTTTTTTCCAGTTCATGCTTCTTTCCTGCATTCAATGCAAAAAAATTGTCTAAAGTACAATCTAATTTAGATAAAGTCAGTAAATAAAAGATATCGTTGCTACTATACCCTAATAAATAGAAATTTTGTTGACTATTCGAAATTTTATATATTTTTTTAAAAAATAAGTGTACCAAATCAACTTACTATTTAAATTTGTAGTCGTATCAAATACTATAACAGGTTAATTGTCTTGTTATATTTATAAGGTTGTTGCAAAAACATCTATCATAGATTGGAATTTTCTAAAGTTAAAATTTTAGCTGTATTAAAAATAGGGTCTATGCCATATAGTTTCTTTTCTTTTAAATAATGACCACTTGCAATATTTTTCGATAAAATACTAAAATTGTCAATTAGTAGATGTTCTATGTTATCATGTTACTGAAATATAGGATTATCTTAAGAAGATAATTCTGGATATAAATAAATGCATTTTTGAGTTTATTAAAACATTTTGCTTGGTCCTTTAATGATAACTGCATAATTTATGACATGATTAAAAAATTCTTGAGACATTTTACTTGGCCGAATTATAATATAAGATTTAAAAGTCTTCAATAATTAATAAAAATAAGAAACATGATAATTTTATTAAAAGTATAGAATATATGAATTTTTTTCTACAGTGCAGGCTTTTTCATACCTGCACTCCAATATGTAATATATAGGTGGTTTGAAGTCAAACTAAACTGAGTATTGATTGTATATATGTGTGGAGATGATAATCTGGACCAACTGATGAGTGCTGGTTTAGCACAAAGTACGGATATTGGTGGTTATTTATCTTTTCGACATGTGTGATCAAGTATGTCAGCAGTATGATACAGCATGGATAGTTGAGGGTCATGTAAAAGTCTGAGTTCAAACCCCCTATATAAAAGTATAGAAAGAAAATAAATCATTTGCTAATTGGAATAAATTTAAATATTTTTGATTATTTGAAAGGAATATACTATTATGAAAGAAAATATTTTAATTAATGAATGATATTTTTGTACAATATTATAGTATTTAGAAATCAGATGAAAGAATAAGCTAATCCCATTTCAAATGGAAAATTACAATGGTGACAAAATATATTGCAAAGATTGTGAACGGTATCATAGCGCAAAAACTAATGAAACATTTTTTGTTATATATTATAAAGTTGTTCAACCAGATATCAAAAATATTTTTACTGTTTCAGTTTATAAAAATACAGAAGATAAAAAGTATGCAATAATTACTGTAATGTATCATTAATATTGATCATAATAAAATCATAATAAAAATCACCATCATTTTCAACCATCATCAGTCAATTGCAAGATGTAGGTCTCTCCAAGTTTAATCCAGTTTCTCCAGTCTATAATATCTCTTCTCCACATTACGCTAGAAAAATTCATTATTTCATCCATCCTCTCCATTTATAGGTTTTTTACAAGCTCTTGGGATCTAGCTTAAAATTTCAACTGTTTCTTTACTTACTATCATCTCCTTTAGCAATACCTGAAAACTAGTACCAATTTAGTTTTTAATTTTTTCCATTACCTCTGTAATAACTGTTTTTATTCATGAATTTTATTTTCGATAGTTTTTTGTTACTTTTAACATACACCTCTCGATTCTTTGTTATATGGTCTGACAGTCTTTGCAATGCTTTTCTGTTAGGTATTCAATCTCAGATCCATAAGTAAGAACTGATAAAACACATTTATGGAAAACCCTTTTTAAACACATCGACATATTTTCTTTTAATAGTAAGTTATTTCTATCAAAAGCACTCCACCCAAATTTAATTCTATGATTAATTTTATTGATTATATTTATATCTGTATTAATAATCTGACCAAGGTATTTGGAGCTATTTTTCTAATTCTTTATTATCAGTCTTTATTATTGTTTTTTGGGAAGATCTGTTGAACATTACTTTAGTCTTTTTAGCATTAATTTTTAATCCTACTTTCTTATTTGTATCTGATAACTCTTACAAAATTTTCGGGAATTCTGAATTATTTTTTGCAAAAACAACCATATTATCCACAAACTCTAGATGACATAATAATTTCCAATTACTTTTATTTCCCCCCCTCCCGCTTCACATTTTATTTACAAAATACTGTTTGCTGATATATAAAAAAATAATCGTTTAAAAGTATTTCATAAAAACTACTGTACAGTAATATATATAAAATAAATCAAGAGTGTCAATATATATAATGTAGAGTAACTAGATTTAAATATTGAGAATATTATCATTTGTTAATTCATAAAAAGCAAAGCTGTATTATTTTTATTTTGCAAAAATCAGAATCAAATGATAATAGTCAATGACCAATGAATATTGTATACTGTAAAAACTTTTGACATTCAAAAGAAACTCCTCTTCTAAATGCAGTTTTAGTTCTTATATTAAAATAAACGAATACTTACATTTTCTATTTTGCTTATTGTACAATAGACATCAATAATCGAATGTAATATTAATGTCAAAAATACAAAAAAAAATCATTTGCCAATCTGACTACTAAAATTACAAATATTTTCATAAAATATTTTTTTATAATCATGCCTATTAAACATATAATACAAACAGATTTTCTCAAGTGAAAAGTATTAATCAAAATAAAAATATAATCATATATATGTAACTACTTAAAATTTAATACAAATGCCAATTATTCATAATATTAAATAATGTTCTCATTAGATTGATCCTTTAACATTCAAATTAATTGAAAGTGTCTCTGACTTTCTTTTTATTTAATTGCATTAATAAACGATAATATTTGCATCACTGAAAATATTTTACTTCAAGTATTATGTTACTAAAGCACTAAAGCATAACACGATCACTATTTCCTCTGCTTACCCCAGCTGTTAAAAGCATACCAAACTCTCCATACATTACTCTTACCAGAGTTCTAGAAAGTTTATGCATAAAATCTCTATCTAGTACCTATTCATCCAATATTCCAGGACTAGTTACTAGCTTATGACTTTCATCAGTGAGAAGCCTTGGATCTGATAGCACTGCTCCTAGATCTTTGGATTCAATGATCTAAGTGCAATGCTCTCAGATACAAAGATGTATGTGTAGAGGTCTCAGATTAAAGGCTCCTCTCTGATGAAAGCCACAAGCTAAAATTAGTCTGGGACATTGGATAACTAGGCACTAAATAGAGATTTTATATATAAACCATCTAGTATCTATTGATTATTGTGGTTTGCATTGGCTCACACTACTGAGTGGAGAATTTTCTACAGAATAATGTTCATGATTATATATGACCCAGTTAAAAAAACTATTGTTAATTCTGTTTTTATAAAGTTCAACTCTTTCATAAAAATGAATTTACTCTTGCCTTCATAAATTTAAAAAAATCCTGTATAGAATTTTATAAACTATTTCTGGAATGCCTTTTCATTTATATACTCTTCAGAATTATTTAATAATGAATTCAAATCATGGAATTCTTCTAAACAATTACTCCTAAATTTAACAATTTTCTATTTTATAATTTAAAATACAAATAAATGTGTTTTTTTCATATCATGAACACTCAAAACCAAAGTTACAATTATTCTTAGTAAATACAATCTTTTTAGTAAAGTCATGAAATTTATAAAACAAAATAAGCGTATGTCACGCTTGAATGTGAAGCTATAATAAGATACAGTAATTAAATATGCTAAGCGCTTTCGAGGTCCTTTACCTCATATTCATAGCGAAGCTGTGAGCTGCGAAAATAAAAAATGGGGCGGGAGAAGTTGTATGCAAAGCATATGCAAATAGACTAAATAGTCCAGCGTTTAGAAATGTCGAAGCATGTGTCGCGTCTATTGATTGAGTTGTTATTGTTGTTGATGTAGTACGCTTCTCTGATCTTCCGCTTAATGTCGTTTTTCTCGATACAAACTATTTTAGGGTGGGAAGGTTCAAATAAATGTCCAGTTTTCTTGGAGTGTTCCAAAAACGTAGATGAGTTATCGTTGTTTTTCATAGCTCTATTATATGTGTATCTGTGTTGTGCTGTCCGGATGGTTGTGCCTGCCTTGGTTTCTCCAAAATAAATGGCACGGCAACCGGGTTGTGGGCAAGTGATGCTGTAAATGACATGGGGGGTCTGAGAAGGTTCTAATTTGTCCTTGGAGTTATTGATGAGACAGTTAGTGCAAGGGGGTGTATGAAAGCTGATTTTAAATTTATTGCTCAAAATCTTGATTAGTTGGTGTGAGATTTTATGTATGTGGGGAAGAGTGATATATGGAAGATTAATATTGTTTTTATTAATGGTGATTTTTGTATGAAACTGCTTGATTTTGTTGTTGATAGTGTGGAGTTTATAGCCTGCCTGTAGTAGGTCTTTAGTATAGAGGTGTATGTTGTTCTTTTGATCTGCTTCAAATTTGCACAGCTGCATGTTTCTGTGTAGGAATGCTTGTAGTCCTGCTAATTTGTGGGAGTTAGGAACGTTAGAATGTGGATGTATGAAGCCTCTGATTTCAAAAGGCTTTATAATCATTGAATAATTTATACATGGTTCCTCGCGCGTTAACTTAAGATCCAGGTAATTTAGGCTTTGGGATGCATCCTCAGATGTGGAATTAATGGTTAGCTTAGTGCTGTGCGTTAGTTCTTGTATAATATTGTTTGTGGTGTGTTGATTGGCTAGAATAAGTATGTCATCTACATACCGGATGTATAAAATGTGGGGGTTATCAGCTTGGTATTTAGGCACTATTAATTTTTCGTAGTAATTAAGAAAAATTCTAGTGATGATTCCGCTGAGAGGGAGGCCCATCGGCCATCCACTTTTCATATTGTACCAAGTGTGCTCAAATGTTGTGTATATATGCTTATCCATCCAAGTTAAAAATGTAATGATGAAATTAATGCGTTCAGATGACATTGTATTGGTGAGTTCTTGTTGGATAATGTGAATAGATTGCTTTCTGTCTACAGATCCATACAACTCTTTGACGTCAAAGGAGGTCATACGGAAGTTGTTACAGATCGTGGCTTTATTGATTTTCTCTACAACCTGAAAGGATGAATTAACAGAAAAATTCCCAAAGCCCAGGCTGTCGATTAATAGTTGATTAACCATCGTTGCGGTTTGAAAATAATGGACTCCCCCAAAATCCATCATTAGATGCAGTGGTTCACCTGGCTTGTGGAGTTTAATGTTGGCAAACACTCTAGGAGCTTTGGTGGAGGAGGATAAACTCGGTAGTATTCGGCAGTAGAAATGCCTTTATTTTTATAAGGACGGAGAATGGATGCAATAAATTTATCTCGGTTAAGCTTATTGTTGAATTGTGCTGACAGGGGTGAGTTGTAGATTAGTGATTTGTTCTTTTATTTTATGCTTATAGTCATGCGAGTTTAAGAGCACGAATCTATTACCCTTATCTTCTTTAAGGCAAATTAAATTATTATTATCAATGAACTGTTTCGTAATTTTAATGTCGTTACTCCAGCTATGATCTTTTATATGTAGCTGTTTTTGTGAGATAGATTTAACTATATTTGTTATGATACTATCTCTATGTGGATCATTAATCAAATTTGCTTCGACGTCAGCGATTAGTTCTAATCTAGGTTGTCTCCATTGGCCTCCTACAAATCTAGGTCCAAGGGAAAGGACTCTTGCTACTCTGTCAGGGGGAGTGAAGCCAGTTCTATTGACAAATGAAGTTTGTAGTAAATCAATATTTATATTTTGTTTATTAGCTAAAAATTTAATTTTCAAAACGAAACGTTTGCGGTGGTTTATTTCTGTAAAGTTAAGTTTATCGATAATCCATTGAGGGAGGGTGTTGTTTGCTGTAACTGTGCTCCATCTTTTTCTTTCTTTACATAATGCATTCTTACATCCATGGATAACAAAAGTCAAGAGATGTAATTGAAGTGTGTCAATGATTTTGTCGTGATTATAAATGGAGTCATTTATTTTTATTTTGCAGCAGTTTGGAACGATGTTAAATCTTTTGCATTCAGTCAAGAATGTTAGGCGCTGTTCCAATGTTTTGACTGAAATGCTGAGACGTAATATAAGTCTTTGTTGATACAAATTCATAATTGTAAATTATATAATTTTAAATCTTCTCATTCGATAAATTCAATTTATAAAACAAAATAAGCGTATGTCACGCTTGAATGTGAAGCTATAATAAGATACAGTAATTAAATACGCTAAGCGCTTTCCAGGTGTTTTACCTCATATTCATAGCAAAGCTGTGAGCTGTGAAAATAAAAAATGGGGCGGGAGAAGTTGTATGCAAAGCATATGCAAATAGACTAAATAGTCCAGCGTTTAGAAATGTCGAAGCATGTGTCGCGTCTATTGATTGAGTTGTTATTGTTGTTGATGTAGTACGCTTCTCTGATCTTCCGCTTAATGTCGTTTTTCTCGATACAAACTATTTTAGGGTGGGAAGGTTCAAATAAATGTCCAGTTTTCTTGGAGTGTTCCAAAAACGTAGATGAGTTATCGTTGTTTTTCATAGCTCTATTATATGTGTATCTGTGTTGTGCTGTCCAGATGGTTGTGCCTGCCTTGGTTTCTCCAAAATAAATGGCGCAGCAATCAGGTTGTGGGCAAGTGATGCTGTAAACGACATGAAGGGGTCTGAGAAGGTTCTAATTTGTCCTTGGAGTTATTGATGAGACGGTTAGTGCAAGGGGGTGTATGAAAGCTGATTTTAAATTTATTGCTCAAAATCTTGATTAGTTGGTGTGAGATTTTATGTATGTGGGGAAGAGTGATATATGGAAGATTAATATTG
Source organism: Epiperipatus broadwayi (assembly GCA_028023455.1). NCBI lineage: Eukaryota > Metazoa > Onychophora > Udeonychophora > Euonychophora > Peripatidae > Epiperipatus > Epiperipatus broadwayi. Next base: position 1,367,448 of record JAQFVV010000234.1, on the reverse strand, counting down.
TTTTTATTAATGGTGATTTTTGTATGAAACTGCTTGATTTTGTTGTTGATAGTGTGGAGTTTATAGCCTGCCTGTAGTAGGTCTTTAGTATAGAGGTGTATGTTGTTCTTTCGATCTGCTTCAAATTTGCACAGCTGCATGTTTCTGTGTAGGAATGCTTGTAGTCCTGCTAATTTGTGGGAGTTAGGAACGTTAGAATGTGGATGTATGAAGCCTCTGATTTCAAAAGGCTTTATAATCATTGAATAATTTATACATGGTTCCTCGCGCGTTAACTTAAGATCCAGGTAATTTAGGCTTTGGGATGCATCCTCAGATGTGGAATTAATGGTTAGCTTAGTGCTGTGCATTAGTTCTTGTATAATATTGTTTGTGGTGTGTTGATTGGCTAGAATAAGTATGTCATCTACGTACACGACATTAAGCGGAAGATCAGAGAAGCGTACTACATCAACAACAATAACAACTCAATCAATAGACGCGACACATGCTTCGACATTTCTAAACGCTGGACTATTTAGTCTATTTGCATATGCTTTGCATACAACTTCTCCCGCCCCATTTTTTATTTTTGCAGCTCACAGCTTCGCTATGAATATGAGGTAAAGGACCTCGAAAGCGCTTATAGTATTTAATTACTGTATCTTATTATAGCTTCACATTCAAGCGTGACATACGCTTATTTTGTTTTATAAATTGAATTTATCGAATGAGAAGATTTAAAATTATATAAAGTCATGAAAGTAATTTGGATAAATATATTCATTTCTATAATGTTGATATTTTATAAACATAGCCTGCAAAAATAATCGTCTTTTATTTCTATAATAAAAACTCATCAAAGCAATCTTTTTATGCAAACAATCTTTTAAATTTTATGCAATCATATTTCTTAAAATTTTAGCTTTAATAAAATGATTAAATATAAAATACAAAAACAGTATTTTTAGAAATACTGTTGCATTTAATAACCTTTCTCCCTATAATTATTTAATGTTAAAATGAAAGTCATTCAATCTAATAAAAACTCCTTCAATTTATCTTTATTAATAATAAATAGGTAATCATCCACATAACTTAGATTGTAAATAATTAAAAAAAAATTTGATTAATTCACTACTCTAAAAAATAATATAAAGAGCATACATTAAAGTTAATGCGATATGCCCAATAACCAAGCTTTCTGTACATAAAATTCACTAATAATAAAATAAAGTCATAAATAACACTAGTTTTAACAGCAGAAAAATATTCTTTTTATTCTTAAGACAGAAATAAATACAGCAAGACTTTTAATCTACCTATAGATTGATACATATTCTCAGTAATAAGGAAACCAAATACACTCATCAGTAACAAAATCATTAATTCTTCAGAAAGCTTCAAAGAAAATATAAAGATAAATAATTAATCAGCATTAATATACTTTTTAAAAGCGTAATTAGCAATTTGATAATTTTGGCATCTATGTTCTTCATTGTCTCTCCGCCTGTGAAAGCTAAAGTACATCTCAAAGGAAAATTATTGTTATGACTTTAAGAAGTAACATACGCTCTGGGATAATGGTACAAATAAATAGCTTCATCAAAAGTGTTTATATTTTCATAAGTGTTACATTTTCAATCATTTATATTTTATTTTCTTTCCAGAACCATTACTTAAAATTGACACTTTCAATTATTTAAATCTACAGATACTTAATCTTTAAACAAACTTTAACCAACAATGCAAAAATTATAACCTCTTTTTATTTTTATCAATAGAATATTATTGGCATTAAATATTTACTTGAGAAAATCTCCTTGACTTGAGGCAAAAAGAAAATTTATTTTTTACAAGTAATGACTTGTTCAAAATAAGTCAAGAAACCACTTTGTTCTTATTCAAAAATTTTAAAAACTCAATAGAAGTGATGTAATCTCTTACTATAATTTTTAATAACCCATTAAATTCATTACCATATTTTTATTATAAGTAAAATGACAAGGAGACTATAATCATTTAAAAATAAATTCAAAATGAAATAATTAAATTACTTCTCTTAAATTTAAAAATTAAGTACATTAACCAAGATATATTTTCACTAATAGTTTTATAAAAAAATATGGATTTTTAAATTATCAATATGTTAAATTTCTATTTTTAAAATAGCAAATTGATATGTTATAACTGTGATAAAAATGAGATAAACAAAGACATAAAAAAAGAAATACTAAAAAATAGAACAAAAGTTCAGAAGATATCTAAAGAAAAAATTGATTTCAGTACGTTTTAAAAATTTCATAGCAATTTAGTAGTAATATGACTTTACATTCCAATATGTATTAGTGAAAAGGTTCGAGTAGAGAAGATGTGTAATTAATTAATAAACTCACGAACAAGCGCAGATCTATAGATGATGCAATTAATTATGTCAGAATATAATACTAATGTTAATACAGGTTGTCATAGGGAGAGGGATTGGTAAAAACATGATTAACTTTAATATTTAAAAAAGGCTCATATAATAATTATTTAATTTGAAGTTCTATATAAATATATGGATAATATTTGAAATTTTGAACAGAGAGCAAATTGACTTCTTATCCAAATATTAATGATATTACCATCAAATATTAATATTTACTACTTCTTTTGGAACAACTGTTGTTATTAGATCACAATATTCTTAAAATGAATACAATAATAATATTCAAAAGAATGATAAACTAAAGTAAAACACTAATACAGTATATAAATTAAAAAAAGAATTGCATCCACATCGCAGAGTGGAATTTATAGATATTGTGGAAAAATATTTTTATAGTTAAAAATCATTCACTAATAAACATAGGAATGAACGAATCTAATTGTTTTAATGAAACTAAAAAATATTTAAACGGAGTAAAAGATGAAACAATAAATCTTTCCCTAACAGAAGCATTCTGAAAAAGTTGGATGAATACAGATAAACAATTCTACAAATGCAGAAGAAAACAAAAAAATATAAAGGATGTACAAGTCAGATTGATATTTACTGCACATTAACTAGAAAAATGAAAAAAAAAATCCATAAATGTCATGAAATTGATAACTATAATGAAAACATAACACAAGAAGATGTAAAATTAATTTTGATAATAAATAAAGATGAAAAAAATGAAGCCATTTATACAATAAATCCATACTTTATAAATAAATTTAACATAAAAATAAAAATAAATTCACAAAAGTTAAACAATTACAAGAGCCTACTTTGGAATGTCATTGTTTATTTTTCCTTTTTTTTGTCATATGTTAAAGGCATTGATTGGGAAGTGAACCTGGGGCAGCAAAGGATTTATGTATATAATGAACATGATGATGCTTAATGGGGAGCCCTGAGGAATAGATAAGACTGGTTTGAAACTACATGAAGTTCTCCTATTTAATGAGATGCAAATTTGGCAGTTTCTGAGTAGATTTGCAATAATCTGGATGTATACTTTGGGTGTGTGGTTTTCTGCCAGGAGCTGGAGCAGAATGTTGGTTCTTATGCAGCCAAAAGCTGCAGCTATGTCTAACTGTATGGCTATGGGTTTTGTTTTTCTGTGAGTGCAAAGGTGGTCTACCAGCATCATAATGTGAGACATTGCTGTTGTAGTGGATGATTCTTTCCTGGCATATTGGCTTTTGGAGATATAATTGAGGTTGTTTTCCTGTATTGCATCTTTTATTGTAGATTCCATGATATTGATCATTAATGGGGTCATGGGGATGGTCCAGAGATCAGAGAATTCAGTGAGGGGATTGTGTTTTTCTAGAAAGGGAACCATTGAAATTGAATATAGTTCTAGGATGTCTCTATTTCCATGAGCCAGGAAATTGGTCATATTTGTAATTATTGGGACTGAGAATTGACTGAGATATAGTAAGAGGAAATGTGGGATTCCATGAATATCTGAGTGAGGGTGGTCTGGTAGGGATTCGAGTTTATTTTTTATTGTTTGTTCTGATATGATGTGTGGGTTGTTCTCTTCAGTGCTACACCATATCTTAGGGAGGGGTTCAGCAGCTTGTTGAAGTTGTTCTTGAAAGTATTGTTTTATTCCATTGATCCTTTGAGATATGATCAGTGATATTCCCTTTGTTTGGATCATCAATGGAGTAGTTTTCTTATTGTATGGTCCAAGATATATATAAACAAGTCCAGAAGTGCTGAGCATCAATGTATCTGCTGGCTCTCTTAGTAGCCAAGTGTTCCACCAATTTTTTTTTTATGTTTTGTATTTAAGTTTTACGTTGGTGATTTGGCTTATGTTGTTTACCTTATTACTATCGATTTTGGTTAGTTCTGTATTAATGTCTTCAAGATACTTTCACAGACTTGTGGAGCCTTTTATGTTAAGTGTATAGTTGCTTATGATAGCCTATAGTAGTTCAATAAATGTGATCCATGCCTGTTCTATTGGGAATACATGTACGTTTATTTGAAAAATAAATGTATGATTTGGAAATTATCACTTCTGATGCTAATGAGTGGGTTACCATTTTCAGAGTTTGGGGGCCGTACTCCCCAAAAGAAGGCAAGACATCAGAATAAATTATCAGGATCTGTGTGAGATGGTCTGAGTAGTTAATGGCTTGCAGAGTGGCCTGCATTTTGTGTGTAGAAGAAAAAGTTTCAGGAGAAAGGAAGCCTTTCCTACACATTAGCTTTTTTGAAAGTAGGTGTATGTATTTTGAGTTGAATTCTTTGTATCTGATGTTAAAGTCCTCTAGAAATATTAATGGTGAGGACCTTGTACTTAATACCATGTTAATTGTGTGTATAATGTGATTGAATGTATTTGCAGAATTTATAATCCATCATGACAACTATAATATTGTTATCAACATACAAAACTTTAAAGTAAGATGGTGGCTTAGTTTTGTTCATAATTATTCCAACTCCATCTGCAACTGCAGTTGCACAGAAAAGTTTGGTGTAGCTGAAGTGTTCTAGGTCGATAATCTTGTAGTTTGAATGAGTGTGTTTTTGTCTCAGCCATGATGAAGATTTGCAGGGATTGCAGCTCTAACCATTTTTTGATAGAATAAACCTTTTGAATTGAATTCAAGCCTCTTACATTTGAACTGATAATTTTAATCTTTATATTATTGTTTTGATCCCTGGTTGATTTGTAAGTCATTGATGTGTATTTATTTCGATGGTCTTGAACCATTTATTGGTTATTGATTTGCAAGATTGTTTATATGGAGTATGATCACCAGAGAGTTGGTGTCACTTCAGACTCAGATTGATTTCTTCAGAATCCTGTGTGTTGGTAGATTGCATTAATTCTTTAGTTGTTTTTGTGTGTCCATTCATAGTTGAGTTACCTTTTTTTCAGCTTGTATAGTTTTTTTGGGATATATGGATGACATTTTTGTCATACTTCCATCACATAAATATTTTGGACTGTTGAACACGATTCTGGATAATTATACAGAAAAATTTAAACTGAAATTTAACCTTCTTAAATCATTGGCCTGGAAATTAGCCACTGCGAAAAAGATCTCCATTCATTTCTCTGCAGAGCCTCAAATTTCCTCAGACTCTCTTTTCACAAATCCCCTGCAGTAATGGCCAGAGAAGTACAAAACAATATTATAGAATCAGCAAGCAAACTAACAGAATCACTGTCCAAGGTTTACCTATCACTGCACAGCAAGGTAACTTTACTAAATATGATTCTGTTACCCAAGATCAACTATTATCTCTTGATCATCAAACCAATCAAGAGGTTCAAGAGAAGGATCAACTTGCTTTGTTCTCGGCTTTTTTGGTGCGGGAAAAGTCACTATAATACTCACTGGAATAAAGTGTCTATGTCAGCTTAACAGTCTATTCTCTCACTCCATAAATACATCATACTTTCAAAAATGCTATAACATTGTCAGTAGACTTACAGATGATATAGAAAACAAAGAAGTTTTCCAAAATTGTTCAACTGACTGACAGGCTGCCACCTTTCAAGGTAGGCTGGATCACAACACTGGAGAATCTCATTAAACAACATCACAGTCTTCCCAATGCTGTGGCTACCAGCAAAATAAAATACTGGGATGCCTACAACATGATTCACCCACAGGTTCAGCTACCTAACAGCAAGCTTAATTTAACAAAAAAATTTCATAAACAAATTCAAAAGGTGGAGTCTAGAAGCAAAATTCCTGGATTTCACTATCAAAATAAATCTCAACATGCTGCCCACAAGGTAGTTTTTAGCATACAACAGAGGCTACTCCAGCATCTACCCACTATGTCAACTATGCATTAGAGAAGATGAAACAATAGACCATATAATGCACAGATGCCCAAAATTTGGTAGCAGCTCTAAAATAGACTATCAGATGATAACCTCAATCCAGCATTGCATTGCTACCAAAACTTTCACATGGATATGGCTCTCCATTGTGCTCTGGACAACATGCTGCAAGCTTAACATGGAACATCTGACCCCTAATGCTAAACAGGTCTACACCAACATGATCACCAAGATTAAACAAAGATATGAAACAATTGGACCATGCCACATTGTAGAAGACATTTTGAATTTGCTGGATATCCCTGAACTCCACATCAAGAGTAGAAATGAATTGCAACTCACAATAACATTATGAGCTGCTAACCATGTGCAAACAAATACTGGTATACAAAACGACCATAAAGTAAGCACTGAAAATGATCTGTCAAGATAGGCCATCAATCTTCAAGTTCATAGAATAATGATGAGTGAAGTCCCAAGGTAATAATTTGTGACAAGATTAAAGCTTTGTGGTAATAAATTTCTTGAAACAACTAGAGATGGGTGCTTGTTAAAAGAGAAAAATAGTTAACTTTTTAAAATTAGGCAGGGAAATTGAATTGGATTGATCATATACTTAGCATTACCCTATCTTATATCAGAGATTAAAAAATATGAAAACCATATCGAATTTGGTCTTATTTTATATTCATTTATCAAATATAAAAAAATATTTTTTGAAGTTGCCATGACTTTAAAAAAATAGAGTATTATAAATCCCAAAATATTTTTATTATTAGTTAATTGGTTTTTGAATTGCAGAACCAATGAATAGATAAATAATATTGGGTTAGTTATGAGATGGGATCATGGTAGAAAATATATCTAAATGTGATTAATATCAACTTTTTTTTTCAAATTTTTTCCCTCCTCTTAATTAGGGTACATATTATAGCAATTAGCAGGCAGATACACTACAATTTCATCCTCAAAAAAAAAGAGTATAAGTTAAAACTATGCTAAACAAATTAGATAGATACTCTTGTGAATGCTATTTATTTTAACACATATATTAACAAAAATATAAATATTTGACGATAAATTTATAAAAATTGTAAGATATATACAAGTAAATAATAAAAATAATAGTGATTATAAAAGCGATGTTTTTAAACTGTAATAATAATCAGCTATTAAGCTAATGCACAGTGTTTTGTGGATTTTAACTATAAATGAATACTCTCACTTTCAAAACACAAGATAAAATCTTTGTGAAAAGATAGAATAAATCTATCTATCCTTTCAACTCAAACGTTTAAGTATAGCAAATAATGAAACGATAAAATTAATTTTATAATTGAACATCTAAATAATTTAGCACTTCATTTGTTAATATTTTAAAGCTGAATTATGGAGAAAAAGGAAGATAAAAATAATAAAATTAAAATAATAATTTTTGGTAATAGTAATAATTAAATAGTGTAAAAATAACGCGAGACTTAAAAAAAAAAAAAAACTTTGATAAAAGTTTTACTTGATTTTGTGCATAACGTATGTGGAATAGATAATGGGGGAAAACGTGTTCTTACTAAAAAATATTTAAAAAAGTGTGCAAGAAATGGAATAAATAGAATTTATAAATTTTGTATGACATTTTATGAAGAGATGAAAAATATTTTGAAAATAAAAAAGGCTTCCTTTGTCCTCTACATAATGTTGAACGAAGTTATTTTTTGAAAACGATAATGGTATGAAAAAATATAGTTAGAAATAATATAATTTGAATAATCTTAAAAATAGAAATGAATTTATGGAAAAGAAATCCAGAGAAAAGAGAAAGGAAAAAAAAGAAAGAGAGAGACGGACAGAGAGGGGGGGGGAGAGAGAGAGAGAGAGAGAGAGAGAGAGAGAGAGAAGTAGAATAAGTACGAAAATAAAGAGACAATATTAATTTACCATTTGGAAATTCTGAAGTATTGCCAAATCCTCTTTGCATTATATAATTCCGAATTTCATTCTAAAATTAAAAAAAAGCAACAACTTTTAAATAAAATAAGAATGTAGTTTTTGACATAAACATATCTTAAAAGCTTGACCATGTAGCTACCTGCGAAAACGGATAAGAAAAGGCTGTAACTATGTAGAAAAAAATCGCAATACTATTGATCAAATATAACATTGTTTGAAATTGCTTTTTAATTGCAGTCTGCTGTTTCAGATATTTATATAGAAAATTTTTACATATTTTGTGGCATATATAACATGATTTTTTTATTTTATTAAAATTTAAAAAATGTTTTTGGAAAATTAAGAAAAAAAAAGTTTTACATTTATCAAAGCATATAGAATTAGTTATTGTCATTTACACAATTGCATGTTATTATAAAATATTTTCATAAATTCCAGAATATATATATATTGCAATGGTTTTAAGGGGAAAAAAGCTATTTTGACAATAATATAGTTTGCACAAATATCTTTCGAAAAATTGTTGTCCATTATTAATATTAATAATTAAAATACAGGCACATGTATATATTAAAAATAAATTATTTTAATGAATATGTATTTATGATTTAATTAGATAATTGATTTAAAATATATTAAATAGTTAAACAATAACTAGATTAAAATATGGTAAATTTTAAAAACAATTTCTTACATTTTTATTATAGATGTGTACTTATTTATATTGAGATAACTGAACAAGAGTCATATAAAAACAACAGAAACAAAAATACGTAGTGAAGATTACAAGTTATGCCATATGGGTTTTAATGCGAAAAAAAATTTTGAACTCGAGAGTGAAATTTTAAGACACTGAACAAGCCATAACTCTAGGGGTTCCAGTGCAATATATTTAATTATTATAGGCTTACAAATAGATACGTTTCTTTGCATAGCTGTAAAAATATAATTTAACATTTAGTTTAAATAAAAAAATATAAGAGGTCAGGGCATCTACATATACTCGTTTTTGTGAACTTAAATAGACTGTGCATCTTAGTATATAAATAATGTTAGCAACATGTCAGCAATCTATATTCCAGTTTTTTAGTAATTATATAAAGTTATGAATTAATGCATGATATAGTAATTATCAGCATAGTCTACATCTTGTACAATCCATTTCTATATCTTACAAAGGATAAAAGTGGTATCAATTCATAAAAGTCGATCCGTGCTATTTCTTGAATTTCCTGTTTTAAACATCGTATTTATTTAAGATTGCATGCATAGATCTGATATTTCAGAGTGCAAATGTAAAAAATAAGGTTAATGAAACCTTTCTGAAGTAGAATATTTGTGTGCTACATATACATGAGTATAATTGCGTTATAAAACAGGTGATTAATATTCGTAAATATTTATAAATATGATTATTTTTATATTTTTCAAAAATAAATATTTAAGAATAAAAATAGCATTATTTGTTTTTTTTAAATGCATCCAATATTCGCATTATTAAGATTGATGTACATTTGTATTGTGTTCATATATGATTTTATATTGTATTATTAAAACAGGTGTTAGTGTTTATTATTAACAAAATAAATATTATGTTGTTGTAAGTGTAAGCATTTAACTTTATATATTTAGGAACAAAAATTTAAGAATAAAGATAACATTTCTTAAAAGCTTTAAATGTATTAGTATACATGCACTACTTTTTCAAATCCTTTAGTTTCTTTAAAGGGTGGCAAAATTGTATAAAGAAGTTAGTGTATTTCTGTCTGAATAGAAAGGAAGGCAGTCTAGATAGAGTGGATTTTTTAATAATCATTTTCCTTTTTTGTACTAATTAAAATATTTAAAGTATAATATTTAGAAATCGAAAATCATATTTAAAATGACATTTTATAACTTTTTCATTCATCTTATTGGTCCCTCTTGTAAGATTCTTTCATTCTAATTTGATATTGACCTTTATCTGATGATTATTCTATTAGAATTGTCGAGAATGCTTTTCTTGTATTTTTCTGTCTATTTCTCTAGGATAAACCACTAAACATCACATAATCACCATTTCTTATGCTTGCTCAATCTGTTAAAACAGGCAAAACTCTCCATACAGTAGTGACACTCAGTGCAAGTCAGAGTAATCAATGTATGCCAGAAGGCTTGTGCATAATATCCCTATTTAGTGCCTATGCCTCCAATATCTCCAGACTAGTTCCTATCTTATGGCTTTCATGAGTAGGGATATTGGATGAATAGACTAGATAGGGATATTATGCACAAACCTTCTGGCATCATTTATTACTTTGGCTTGCACTAAGTGGCATTATCCAAGGCTCCTCACTGATGAAAGCCACAAGCTAGAAACTAGTCTGGGGGTGCCAGAAGGCTTATGCATAATATCTCTATCTAGTGACCTACTCATCCAATATCCCTACTCATGAAAGCCACAAGCTAGGAAATAGTCTGAGGATATTGTTGACATAGGCACTAGATAGGGATATTATGCACAAGCCTTCTGACATCCATTGACTACTAGGGCTTGCACTGAGTAGCACTACTGTATGGAGAGTTTTGCCTGTTATTTTTTTAGGGCTAAATAAGTTTCATTTCTAGAATTGTACTCCTTTTGACCAATGGTCTTACATCTGATTCAGACACCTGGCAAATAGATGTATAAATAATGATTTCATGATGTTTTATCTTTGTTTAATTTTGGCTATGAGATTTCTATATCCACTATATTGATAGACTTGAATTGCAAATCTTCATTTATCTTTTGTGTTACCTCCAACATTACTTGCCCTTGAACATCCTTGTTTTACTTACTATCATTTATCTTCTAGAATTTTATCCATTATTTATACCTGTTTTTATTCATTTTCTATCTTTTCCTTCAATTGTTTTGATTCATTTATGTTTTTTCTAATTCTTCTGCTTCATCTTTTATTCTTTGATTCACTATTACCATTTGTGTCTGTTTACTTTCTATCTTAGATTCTTCTTGGTTTGAACTTTCTTCTATCTTTATTTACAATTTTTCTTGCTCATCTTCTATCATTTAATTAATTATTTTTAATAGTTATTGTTTATTTACAGTTTTTTACTCAAATTGTTTTATGCCATTTGTTTTATTGTTTCTACTAACTTTTGTTCCAGTTACTCTTGACCATTTTCTACTCTGTGTTCTACTATATCAATATCCTTTTTTCAGTTTTTATCTCATTTGAATCATATGTTAAATTTATTAAACAGGGAAAACTCTCTATAAAGTAGTGCCACCCTATGCCAACCAGAGTAATCAATGGATCCCAGAAGGCTTATGCACAAAATCCCCATATAATGCTTAATTATCCAATATCCCAAGACTAGTTTCTGGCTTGTGGCCTTCATCAGTGAGGAACCTTGGATCTAAGAGCACTGCATCTAAATCTTAGGATCTAGGGTTGCATTAGATGGGTTACATAAATTGACATATGGTTTCCAGTTGATGCTGTTTTTCTCCATTTTAAAATTGAAGACAGTTTAGTTAAGAATGATTATGAATATAATTGAAAGTAGTAGTATGGATTAAAGTTTATATTGGAATTTATTTATTTACCGTTGTTTGGAATATAATTAAATTTTATTACAATATTTTTATTAGTGGATATCATCAGAGGATGTAGTGCCAAAGAAACTGGAAGCAATTAAAAATTTATGTGTTTGGTTTCCCAAATAGCACCACTAGAGTTTCATCTCAGTACAACCTTACTTACCATTGTCTGGTTATGATGGACATAGCTTTGGAGGCATGAAATTCTTGTGAGAAGGATGCAATGAATGATTAGTGATGCAAAAATGGAACTAAACAGTTAGATTGATTTTTAATATCAACAATTTTATTTAACAACAATTCATTTGCAAGTCCTCCTAATATAGTTCCTTTGTATCCATGTGGAAATTCATTTTCAGTTCAATTATGAGAAGAAGTCTAGAAGCACTTTATTTAACAATAGTTCATTTGCAAGTCCTTCTAATATAGTTAATTAGCATGTGAAGATCCATTTTCAGTTTAATTATGAGAAGAAGTCTAGAAGCACTTTATTTAACAATAATTCATTTGCAAGTCCTTTTAATATAGTTCATTAGCATCCATGTGAAGATCCATTTTCAGTTCAATTATGAGAAGAAGTCTAGAAATACATTTCAGGTAGATATACATATTGTATTAATACATAAATGTTTGTAATCATTTATTCCAGATCTGTAGAAATATTTTGAGTAGATATACAGATAAAATCAGTATCACCATTATTATTCCAGGTATATGAAAGCATTTCAGGTAGATATACATATAGTATTAATACATAAATGTTTGTAATCATTTATTCCGGATCTATAGAAATATTTTGAGTAGATGTGCAGATAATATCAGTAGTACAATTATTATTCCAGGTAGGTGAAAGCATTTCAGGTAGATGTATATTTATACACATACATTTTATTATTTTATTAAGATAGAGCTAAAATGCATATAAGTATTTATGGTTTATATAGCATTTTATTATTTTAATAATCATTACAGGTAGGTAAGCAGGTAATATCAGCAATTCCTTCTTGTGGAGCATTTATAATCCAATCTAGTATAGATGTATCTTTATGCATATAAGTTTTATTATTTTATTCAGATATAAATAATATGCTTGTAAGCATTTATGATTTATATAGCATTTTATTATTTTATTCAGATATAGATAATATGCAGGTAAGCATTTACGATTTACATCATTTTATTATTTTATTCAGATATAAATAATATGCAGATAAGCATTTACGATTTACATAGCATTTTATTATTTTATTCAGATATAAATAATATGCGGTATGCACTTATGATTTATATAGCATTTTATTATTTTACATCTCTTTGATTTTTGTAATTGACATTTCCATTTAGCTAGTTCATTTGAAATAACTATTACAATTAGAAATATTTCTTTTATTTGAACATAATTGGCATTTACTAATGAAATATACAACACCTAATATGCATGGGAGTATTTTTAATTAAGTAATAGTTTTCTTTTTTTTTTTTTTGTTTTCATTTTAAATAAAGATAAAAAAAAACTATCGTCAACTTCTTACTGAAGTTAATAAATGATTGTGAAAACTTTTCTTAAGACTAATAATATAAAATATTTTCTCATTTGTTTTATAAAAAAATTAATAGTTATAATTTTAATTCATATCTTATTGTAATTGAATCATTTTTAATTGCTTACCTCTAAATTTCATGTCTGCATTACTAAATAACTGGGGTGTCTTGAAGCTGAATGATTAAACTTCTAGGCAATGCTTGGAATTCACATGGTTGGCCTATGTAGAGAGGACAAGCAGTCTTTAGCTGAGGGTCATATTAGGGTTTTTCATTAGGCTGTTTGATGGTCTCATTTAGTCACTTTTTTAGTACTCTTGTAGCTAAATCTTATGTCTCTGACTCAATTAACTATAATAATAATAATAATAATAATAATAATAATAATAATAATAATAATAATAGTAATAATAATAATAATAATAATAATAATAATAATAATAATAATAATAATAATAATAATAATAATAATAATAATAATAATAATAATAATAATAATAATAATAATAATAATAATAATAATAATAATAATAATAATAATAATAATAATAATAAATCTTCTACTGATTTTTAAAACTATTTATACATTTTCCTCCCTGGCAAACAGATTCAGCTTACATTTTCTTTTTTCTCCCATTGGTAGCAGCTTTTTTATCCATGTCTGTGTTTTTTCAATCCCCTAGATCATTGGACAGTTTCTCTTTGGTGGAAACAGACTTTTAATTAGTGACTATGTGTTTTTGAATCTTAATTTTTTTATTGCCTACAGCATTGACTTGACACTTTAGAAATTTTTTTTCAATCTGAGTTTTAATGTTTAAAGATTTTTATGTAATTGATCTTTAACTTGAATTTATTAATGAAAAATTTATATATATTTTTTTAATTGCAAATATAAACATATTTGCTTTTTCTTTTTTCATTTTAAAAAGTTGATTTTTTTTCTTTTTAATTTGACCAAATTGTTATTTTCAATTGCAGTCAAATCTCCTCACTTCTTTCTTTTTCTTCTTTAAAAAATATCATTAGTTTTTTTTACAAAAATATCACTAGTCTGATTTAAAATACATGTAGTTTGATGGGATGGGATCTAAATATATATACGTGAAACAGTGTATCTGTTTCTCTCTCTTTCTCTCTCTCTCTCTCTCTCTATATATATATATATATATATATATATATAATATTTTAGAAATGAAATACACATACTAACATAAATTCCATCATATATTCTTTTAACTACATTTTCTATTCATAATTTTTTTATTTTCTGATAATAAAACTTTATTGTATATTATAAAACATTTTTTTCTCCTACATTTAAAATCTTTATATTTTATTAGTGAAACTTATTACATTATTATTTTGAAACATTTATCATAAAATATTATTTTTATTAACTTCTTTAATAAAAAAATTATCAGCTCTCCCATGTCTAAACACATGTATGACCATGAAATAGAATTGACATTAATTATGTCAATATATATATATATATATATATATATATATATATATATATATATAAATATATATATATATATATATATATATATATATATATATATATATATATATATATATTGTATTGGTATGGATGAGACAAATGTGGTATGATTCTTAAAGAACAGAGACTCTATTAAATACAAATTAAATCCAATTTGATGTCAGATTAAAATGACATTAATGAAAGATTTTGATAATCTGATTTTTTAAGTCACTAATCTTATACCAGTCCAGATTTAAGGTAAATGTGAAATAGTAAGAACACTAGATCTGGTGCATATGATAAGATTCTTAAGATAAAAGCCTGGACTTTATTTGAACTGAAAAATATCTACAGAGAGTAATGGTATTGCAGTTATGCACCAATGTATAATTGTTTGTTTATGTCTCTTAACTAGCTAAAGTAAGTAAAGTTTATAACTTTAATTTTGTAATGATAATAATAATTTATTCCCATCGAGTAATGATAATTCATAAATGAACTCAAGAAAACATCAGTGAATAAACCTAATGTACAATATATTATCGAGTTGGTATAATTTATGGTGATGTTAAACAATAAACATATGACTATAGCAAAGTATATTAATTTGCAATTTTATATAGGCATTTTAATAATTTTCGTGGTTTTATTCTAGTGGATTATATATATATATATTATAATGGTCGGATAAATAAGTGGAAGTTGCAGTCTTACCATATCTGCACTACAGGGTGCCACCAATTCATTTGAACCTGGAAAATTTATAAAGTAGGCAGATAGTGCTGTTAAAGATTCAACTTTGACATAGATATTTTTCACAACCATCAGCCCAACCCACTAGTTCAGTGAGACGCAGAGATTTATAAAATATAAATTATTTAAAATATATCTTCAATATACAAAAATGAAAGCCACTGCCAGTAATTAACACACAAACAGCATTTATTAATGCACATATATAATCATTTAAAATTTGAAGAATAACATTTATTATTTTAGATTTTAATATTAACTTTTGAATTTAAATTATTATTTTAAATTTTAAACCACCTGTACAGATGAATTTAATAATATTTTTTTAAGAGTGTCAAGTATGAATAAACTACATAGATTGCATTTGAAAAGAAAAGTATTCTATCCCTTATTTAACCTTAGGCCAAAAATTCGCAGTCAAACTAATGTCAATCCATCTGATACATCGATGTATTCAATGCAGCTTGAAATACGACAGCACAAATATCATACTGTCAGGAATGTACATCTGAACAGCATGGTTAAAGAAGACATTGACTCTTGTCCAGTACAGGCATGATACATCTGTCTGGCAAGAACAATTAAAAAAACTCCATAGGAAGGGACTGCATTTTCCGTCTTACTATCTCCTTCCATAGGCAAAAAGGAGGTGTGTGGCATATAATGTGATCCTGCATGTAGCAAACCTCATACTACATTTACTAATTACAGCAATATATCCAATCCATTGACCCAATCTAACTATGAAACAAATAACCTAAGATTAACCCTCCCTTAATTAATTAATATAACCTTACAAATCTATATAGCCATTCATGCCCGACTTGAATGTAACATTTATATAAGTTTGCCAGATGAATTTTATAAGTTTGTTTTATAATGTTGAGTATAGATCGGCTACATAGATTACATGGTTAAAAACATTTCAAAATAAACATAAATGATCAAAATATAAAGTCACTGATGGAATTGCAGAAGGAAATTTACAAGAAACCCAATGGCATTCATCATAAGATGCCGCATTGACACCAATAACTTAAAAGACATCCAAATAAATACATTTTAGATACTCAATATAAGGTATCATTATTTACCGAATGTCTATACATTCTAATCAAATATGAAAATAAAAACATAATTAAACGTTAACGAATCTATGCAAGCATCTATAACCAACTTAAATTTAATGCATTTAAATAATTTATACAATAAATACTAATAAAAAAAATGGAAATGATATTTAGCAAACTCAAATGTCTAAAAAATAAACATTAATAATTGATTTGAAAAGTCAGATTAAAGTTCATTTAAAAACAATTAGGTTTAGCTTGTCAAATATTTAAAGTTCTTAATTACTTTTAGTAAAATTTTTCCATTTATATCTTACAGTAGAAGGGCTCCTGGTTCCTGGTGTGAATTCCCATGAAGTCTTTATTTGAAGACCAGTCTATCTGAAAGTGGCCTTAGCTGGTTCAATCCTGGTATTACAGTCATTTCATTTTTAAATAAATGAGAGAGAGCAACAAGTGCATCTTATTGCCCTTCTCACAAAAACAAGCTGGATCTTCTTAATTTTAATATTTTTTCCCTTTATACTGATTGTCCGGATTCAATGAACAATGCTTTCCTGTACCAAATTTTCGTTAAGGTCCGAGCCTTCATTGCTGCTTCTATTGGACATCTAATTTATTTTTGTTCTCTTATCTATATTTCATCTGTCTTTTTTTATATAAGAGCCCAAGGGCTAGTTTGCTTTTTGTTTAATTTATAAAACAATCATTTCCATTTACAAAAATATTTTATCTTTCGATCTTGTACTTTTTTTTATAAAAAAATACGTTCATATACTTTTTTATTTATTTAAAAAATACTTTTAAAGTTTTGCATCTGTGCGAATATATATATATACATTGAATAACTCTTTAATTTTAGCTTTTAGTTTTTTATTTACGATCTTAAAAAAAAAAAAATTCTAATTTTAAATTAATGTAATGGCATATACTGCTACATATCAGTAAACTTTCTCAAAAAACAAAAATATTAAAAAAAGACTTTACTTAGTGTTAGTAATTACATTACACAATTATATACTAATCTTTTTTTTTTAAAAGACAAAACTTTGGTTAGTAATTACACACAAATATAATGATAAAAAATTTTTTGACTGTTTATTCTTTACTACCAGCTAAATTTCTTCCCCTCCCTTCCAAGTTTCATTTCTCCTACTTTTATCTATTACTTAGGCAAGTTAAACTGTTGGATTTTAAATAAGACTTTTTTTTAAATAAAGATTTATATTAATTATTATGTTTTATTCCTTGTATTTATCTTTACATATGCACAATTTTTTTACTGGCAGTAATTTTAGAATAAAATTCAACCTATAACTTTACGTTAATACAAAAATATACTTATTTAAAAAAAAATGTTACTGGCATGATTTATTTTTAAAATTCTCAGGGTACTCATGGTTTATTAAACATCAGCTCATGTTGAGTGGCCAATTATAACAGTCAAATGAATAAGTGGAAGTTGCAGTCTTACCGTATTTGCACTACAGGATGCCACCAGTCCATTTGAACTAGGAAAATTTATAGAGTAGGCAGATATGTGCTGTTAATGATTCAACTTTGACATAAATATTTTTCATGATCATCAGCCCAAGCCACTAGCTCAGTGAGATGCAGAGATAAAATATAAATTA
Source organism: Epiperipatus broadwayi (assembly GCA_028023455.1). Taxonomy (NCBI): domain Eukaryota; kingdom Metazoa; phylum Onychophora; class Udeonychophora; order Euonychophora; family Peripatidae; genus Epiperipatus; species Epiperipatus broadwayi. Next base: position 1,349,158 of record JAQFVV010000234.1, on the reverse strand, counting down.
TTTAAAATATATCTTCAATATAAAAAAAAATAAAAGCCACTGCCAGTAATTAACACACAGACAACATTTATTAATGCACATATATAACCATTTAAAATGTGAGAAATAACATTTAGTATTTCAGATTTTAATATTAACTTTTGAATTTAAATTATTATTTTAAATTTTAAACCATCCCTACAAATGAATTTAATAATATTTTTTTAAGAATGTCGAGTATGAATAAACTACATAGATTGCATTTGAAAAGAAAAGTATTCTATCCCTTATTTAACCTTAGGCCAAAAGTTTGCAGTCAAACTAATGTCAATCCATTTGATACATTGATGTATTTAATGCAGCATGAAATACGGCAGCACAAATATCATACTGTCAGGAATGTACATCTGAACAGCATGATTAAAGAAGACATTGACTCTTGTCCAGTACAGGAATGATAGATACATCTGTCTGGCAAGAAGAACAATAAAAAAACTCCATGGGAAGGGACTGCGTTTTCATCTTACTATCCCGTTCCATAGCCAAAAAGGGTGTGTGTGGCATATAATGCGATCCTGCATGTAGCGAACCTCATACTACATTTACTAATTACACCAATATATCCAATCCATTGACCCATTCTAACTACAAAACAAATAACCTAAGATTAACCCTCCCTTAACTAATTAATATAACTTTACAAATCTATATAGCCATTCGTGCCCAACTTACATTTAACATTTATATAAGTTCATACAGATTAATTTTATAAGTTTGTTTTATAATGTTGAGTGTAGATTGGCTACATAGATTACACGGTTAAAAACATTTCAAAATAAACATAAACGATCAAAATATAAAGTCATTGATGGAATTACAGAGAGAAATTTACAAGAAATCCAATGGCATTCATCATAAGATGCCGCATTGACACCAATAACTTAAAAGACATCCGAGTAAATCCATTTTAGATACTCAACATAAGGTATTATTATTTACCGAATGTCTATATATTCTAATCAAATAAAAAAATAAAAACATAATTAAACGTTAATCGAATCTATGCAAGCATCTATACCCAACTTAAATTTAATGCATTTAAATAATTTACGCAATAAATATTAATAAAAAAATGGAAATGATTTTTAGCAAACTCAAATGTATAAAAATTAAACATTAATTGATTTGAAAAGTCAGATTAAAGTTCATTTAAAAACAATTAGTTTTAGCTTGTCGAATCTTTCAAGTTCTTAATTACTTTTAGTAAAATTTTTCCATTTATATCTTACAGTGGAAGGGCTCCCGGTTCCTGGTATCAATTCCCATGAAGTTTTTATTTGAAGACTGGTCTATCTGAAGATGGCCTTAGCTGGTTCAATCCTGGTATTACAATCATTTCATTTTTAAATAAGTGAGAGAGAGCGACAAGTGCGTCTTATCACTCTTCTCACAAAAACAAGCTGGAACTCCTTAATTTCAATATTTTTTTCCTTTTATACCGATCGTCCGGATTCACTGAACAATGGTCTCCTGTTCCAAGTTTTCATTAAGGTCCGAGCCTTCTTTTCTGCTTCTATTGGACATTTAATTTATTTTTGTTCTCTTATCTATATTTCATCTGACCTTTTTTATATAAGAGCCCAAGGACTAGTTTGCTTTTCGTTTAATTTATAAAACAATCATTTCCATTTACAAAAATATTTTATCTCTAAATCTTGTACATTTTTTTTATAAAAAAGTACATTCAAATACTTTTTTTTTATTTAAAAAATGCTTTTAAAGTTTTGCATCTGTATGAATATATATATACATTGAACAATTTTTTAATTTTAGCATTTAGTTTTTTATTTACGATTTTTTTAAAAAAAAATTATTCTAATTTTTAATTAATGTAAGGGCATATACTGTTACAATATATATATATGTATGTAATAAATAAAGATTGATATCTGTATTCGTTTCACAATATATGTAATATACAAATCAATATATATATCAAAATACAGTACAATTTATATAAATTATATTCTTTTAGAAGTACTTTTGACTATACACTTTGTAGTCTTTATCAACTATATAACATTGAATAATCAAAACGAGACAACCCTTAACAATATCCATAGTTCAATTCAGATTTCCCACAATTCTGTTATCTTAACATTTGATGACTGGCGATTCATTAACATTTGACGATTTCTTGAAATCAACATAGCCCCTTTTATTTTACGTTTATTATGACAACGTTCAATTTGAATAATTTTCATATTTTTATAATCAAATTTAAATCCATATTGACAAGATTTATTATGATCAAATATAACAGATGATGAAGGTTTATTTACATCTGTTCCATATTGATTCTCTTTTTGAATTCTATTATATAAAAACATATGTTCTTTTATTCTCTTCTCAAATGTACACTTAGATTCACCAATGTATTGTACGCCGCATCCACATATCAATCTATATATAATAGAATTTTGATTAAACTTTGAATTTTAAATTTTAGAATTATTAAGCAATCTATTTATGTTATTTGTAGAGAAAAAAGCAATATGACACAAACCATTATAATTTTTCCTAATAAACTTGACCTGCTCATCTGATATAAATGGCATTGAAATCCATTTCATTTTGATATTTTTATTTTTAATTTTATTATAGTGTTGATTTCTTTTAAATCCTTTAATAATATTAGCAATAGCATTTTTATAATAACCAATTTTTAACAAGTCATTAACAAATAAATGTACATTTTTAATTTTATCACTAGAATATTTGCATAATTTTTCATTTTGAAATAAGAATGATTTCAATCCAGACAGCTTATGACACATAGGTACATGTGATTCATATGGAATAAAACCTCTAGTTTCAATTGGTTTAATTAACATAAGATAATCCAAACTGTAATCATTAAGAGTAACTTGAATATCCAAGAATTTTATGGAATTGTATTTCTCTTTAGTTATAACCCATTTTATATCCTTAATCTCATTTAATTCATTAAATAAATTGATTATTAATTCTTGTTTTCCACAAATAAAAACATCATCCACATATCTATGATATACTTTAATTTCTTGATATTTCAATTGTTTTAAAATTTTACTTTCATATGTTGATATAACAAAATTACAAATTTGAGCAACAGCAGGAAGACCCATTGGCCAACCAAAATTCATTTTATAATATTCATTATTAAAATTAACATAAATATTTTTATCAATAAACTGCAATACTTTTATAATAAAATTTATAATATCAGACTTTACATTTTTTGAAACAAGAGCATTATAAATAATATTAATTGACTCTATTCTATCTATTGATCCATACATTTCATTTATATCAAAAGTACAAATTGTGTCATGTAAATCTATATTTATATTCTTAATTTTATCTACAAAATCAAACGATGATGAAATAGTATATTCTCCAAAACCTAAAATATCTTGAAGTAATAATTCAATATATCTACATGTTTGATAATAATATGCACCACCAAAATCAACCATCAATCTCAATGGATAATTTTCTTTATGTAGCTTTATATTCGAAAATATCCTAGGGCAAATAGCAGATGATGGATATAAGTTATAATATGTATGACTATCAATAGCTTTATTCTTAGCTTTTTTTAAAATTTCATTTATAAATTTCATGCGAGATGTATCAATATTTATTATTTCACTATTTTGAAATTTAAGCTTTTTCACTTGATCCATAACTTTTTCATTATATTTCGCTCTTGTAATCAAACACATACGAAGGCCCTTGTCCTCCTTTAAACACACTAAGTCATTATTTAATAGGAAACTTTTAAATTTATTAATTTGACTTAACCATTTATCATTCCTATTATATTTAAAGTTTTTATTTTTAACTTCTTTAACAATGTTATTACAAATATTCGCATCACACTTAATCACACTAAATGAATGTTCTATTGCAGAATTCAATTCAATATTATACTCTTTCCATCTACCACCAACATATTTCGATCCGAAATTTAAAATATATTTTTGACTGAAATCCAAATTTATACCAGACAAGTTCACATAATTTTGATCATTCATTTTATCCGAAAAATTTTTATGAAACAAATGTTCAATTTTCTTGTTAAATTTATCAACATTTTTTAAATAAAATTTATCAAAATTTTTTTGACAAAAACACTTATAGTTAAACCAATCATCACAATTTTTCATCAAAATAAAATGATTTAAAGCCATTAAATATTTCCGTTGACGAAATAGCAAACATTTACATTGCTTAATTATATTCTTTAAAATAATTTCCTTTATATCGTTAGTAATTTTATCTGATAATTTGCAAGATTTGTTTATTTTTACTAAACAACAATTTGGGAAAACTTCTAAATCACGACAGGCATTTAAAAAGTTTAATCTACATTTTAACATAATAATCTTTAATGTTACCTTCCGCCATTCTTTTAAAATCCACGTTTTACTTAGAATCTTTAAATCCATTATATATGTAATAAATAAAGATTGATATCTGTATTTGTTTCACAATATATGTAATATACAAATCAATATATATATATATCAAAATACAGTACAATTTATATAAATTATATTCTTTTAGAAGTACTTTCGACTATACACTTTGTAGTCTTTATCAACTATATAACGTTGAATAATCACAACGAGACAACCCTTAACAATACCCATAGTTCAATTCAGATTTCCCACAATTCTGTTATCTTAACATTTGATGACTGGCGATTCATTAACATTTGACGATTTCTTGAAATCAACATAGCCTCTTTTATTTTACGTTTATTATGACAATGTTCAATTTGAATAATTTTCATATTTTTATAATCAAATTTAAATCCATATTGACAAGATTTATTATGATCAAATATAACAGATGATGAAGGTTTATTTACATCTGTTCCATATTGATTCTCTTTTTGAATTCTATTATATAAAAGTATATGTTCTTTTATTCTCTTCTCAAATATACGCTTAGATTCACCAATGTATTGTACGCAACATCCACATATCAATCTATATATAATAGAATTTTGATTAAACTTTGAATTTTGAATTTTAGAATTATTAAGCAATCTATTTAAAAAATGTTGATAAATTTAACAAGAAAATTGAACATTTGTTTCATAAAAATTTTCCGGATAAAATGAATGATCAAAATTATGTGAACTTGTCTGGTATAAATTTGGATTTCAGTCAAAAATATATTTTAAATTTCGGATCGAAATATGTTGGTGGTAGATGGAAAGATTGTAATCTTGAATTGAATTCTGCAATAGAACATTCATTTAGTGTGATTAAGTGTGATGCGAATATTTGTAATGACATTGTTAAAGAAGTTAAAAATAAAAACTTTAAATATAATAGGAATGATAAATGGTTAAGTCAAATTAATAAATTTAAAAGTTTCCTATTAAATAATGACTTAGTGTGTTTAGGGGAGGACAAGGGCCTTCGTATGTGTTTGTTTACAAGAGTGAAATATAATGAAAAAGTTATGGATCAAATGAAAAAGCTTAAATTTCAAAATAGTGAAATAATAAATATTGATACATCTCGCATGAAATTTATAAATGAAATTTTAAAAAAAGCTAAGAATAAAGCTATTGATAGTCATACATATTATAACTTATATCCATCATCTGCTATTTGCCCTAGGATATTTTCGAATATAAAGCTACATAAAGAAAATTATCCATTGAGATTGATGTTTGATTTTGGTGGTGCATATTATTATCAAACATGTAGATATATTGAATTATTACTTCAAGATATTTTAGGTTTTGGAGAATATACTATTTCATCATCGTTTGATTTTGTAGATAAAATTAAGAATATAAATATAGATTTACATGACACAATTTGTACTTTTGATATAAATGAAATGTATGGATCAATAGATAGAATAGAGTCAATTAATATTATTTATAATGCTCTTGTTTCAAAAAATGTAAAGTCTGATATTATAAATTTTATTATAAAAGTATTGCAGTTTATTGATAAAAATATTTATGTTAATTTTAATAATGAATATTATAAAATGAATTTTGGTTGGCCAATGGGTCTTCCTGCTGTTGCTCAAATTTGTAATTTTGTTATATCAACATATTGAAGCGGAATCTGAGATTCAGATTGCGCTTCACAGCCCACTTCCAATCTTCCGCTACCAACCTAAATTCAAACCCTATGCTTGCATATATATTCCACTCACTAACACATTTGTTTGTATCCTTTTGTTTGAGTTATATTAACTAACATATTTATTAACGAAGATATTGGCATAAATATCTGAATTTAAACATGCAGAATAAAATTAATAAATGTAGCGTCTGAAAATTCGTATACGCAATAGGGAATGGGGGATTAATTATAACGGACTTATAATGTCAAAATATATTATAATTTCTGTATTAATTTGTTTTATAAAAGTTATAATAATTGTTTGTTAATTGCAGCTCAGATATCTACTGATATTGTAGAGACAAAGGTACTGAGTAAATATTTATTGGAAAAGTTCGTTATATGTAAGTTTATAAAATTGTGTTTTTAAATTATTTTTTGTCATTAAACTATACTTTTCTTTTAAATCCAATATGGAAGATGCCATTGTAATTAGTCAAAATTAATTAAAGGTGAGAAGCGTAATCTGGTATAATATTCTAACATAACTTTAATTAAAAGTTTCTCTAAAATCAAAAGTAGAAACTAAACTTAATTGATTTACTTTTGTTACAAACATTTTCTTTTATCAAAATTAATTAAAGTTTGAATACTTATCTAACAATGGCATCTTCCATCACAATAGGTAAAAGCTTGTATACGAATTCTTTAGGAAATTAGATTGCAATGACCAATCAGAAAGGGATTCCAAAAATACCAAGGCATGGAATAATTACAAATTATTTTTAAGAGAGTAAGTAAGACAGTCAAGGAGAGCAGTCACCAAGAAAATTTGCATTGGTTATTTTCAATGTGTACTGAGTAAATCTAAATCGCCTTTCTCACCATTTGAGATGGCTTTCCCTGAAATCTGTGCCCTGGATCCCGATACTCATAGACTATACTGATATGCCTGTTTGTTAAATCATAAAATTACTACCTGCCTGAATAACTGCTTAACAAACTAGATCTAGTTCTCCGAGGGAATCCGAAATCATCAAAAGAACAGCCAAGTTTGTACAGAGGTACCAATTTCAAATGCTGCTAGACTCTTAAAGTTACCATGAATAATTTTAACTTTCACCTATCTATTTCTTTAAACATGTTGTAAAGCTTTTATTTGTAAAATTTAATATTAGTTATGAATCAATTTGTAAAATTCTTACCTTTTTGTTAATTGTAACTCGTTCTCTCTCTATATAACTTAGCTGTAATCTCTCCCACATTAAACCTCTCATGAATAATTATTAATTCTTAATTTCACATCTAAGCGGCAATACTTTATTTTCATTATTATATTTTATACTTTCAGATCCTAAATTATATGTCGATAATTTCCCCCCAGAATCGCAAATGCTTACGCTATCTCTTTTAATAAAAGAAAACCCTCCTTACTTTTAGAGGGTAATTAATCCAGTATATTTAAAAAAAAAACAAATTTGTTATTCTTAGTATAGCGGGTGCCTGCCAGTCTGGGGAAATAAAATCAGAATTTGATAATTACTGTCCAGTGTTATTTTAAAAAAAATAAGTAAAAATCTATTTTCGTAGAAATGTTTTTTTTTTTTTTGGTTAATTAAATAATAGCGCTAACTTCTAAAATCTGCAATTAGATTTTATATGAATTAAATTAATATTACTTTCTTGAAATCAATAGCCACCACTGACTTTATATATATTTAATAATACGAAAAGTATTTATTTATTAAAAGCATTCAAAACCAAAGATTTATATTATTTATCCGTTGTGAAAAGTTTATGTGTAGTTTAAAGTAATACAGAAGGGGGGGGATCCTTTAGTTCTATGAGATCTATTATATTAGCATAAAATGTAATTCTTCCATATCCACGTAGTAATCAAATCATACCAGTACGCTGGGTTTTTATTAATAAAGATAGGCGATAATTCTTTATTTCTTAGTTAAATATATATATTTATATTAACCCTTTTCCCGCGCTCGACGAGACTCCTCGTCGACATCTAAAATCACTCTAACTCAGTTCGTTTTCATACGATAAAATTCGTTAAATACGTATTGAATTCGTTTTTAAAAGTTCGGTACGATGGTGACATCTTCCGATTTATTTTAGAAGTAAAAAATAAAAAAAAATGCATTTAAACCTAAACAAAGAAGGAACATTATTTGTGATTGGTTCTTAGCATGCTCTCAGCCGAAAAAGACATTCTGATTGGCTGGAAAGAACAAAGAAACTGCCTGATCAAAGAAAATAAAGAAAAACGCTGAGATTTTCATTTCGAATACGATTTAAATTATTATTAAATAATATTTATGGAAATTAAACATAATTTTCAGAGAGAATAATAAAAAAACAAAATTATTTTCGAAAAATATTGAAGATTTAAGTAAATATATTGAAGATGTAGTAAAAAGAAATATTTACTTTTCTATAACGTAAAAGTCGATCTTTTTGTTTACATTATAACTTTTATGTTGCCGATATAGAATATCTTAGAATAAATAAATAGCAATTTATTTTTGAAAGAACTTTCGTTTTCTTCATGACCTGAAAAATTAATTATATACTTTTTATAAACGTATCTGAGTTGAATTTAATATTATAGGCGAATATGTTTTAACAATAGGCTTTGTCTTCAGTTTGTGAGTTGGCCAATTAAAAGATTTGATTTTTACCTCATACAACCAATGATTTAATTAGGGGTTTAAGGGTTAATGCAAGCGTTACGTGTATACCGGCCTTTCGTTTTATATATATTTATGCTTCGTTCATTTTACTTCTAATACCAAGGACAAGGTTTGGCAAACCTCGTTGGATTTCTTCAGCGCGTGATATTATTGCATAGGGTTCACTCTGGCAAAAGTCCAGCCTATGGCAATTCAATAAAGCGCCTTCTTTGTTATTTATGACCCGACCCTGCCGACGTTTGCAGAGAGTCGCCTTCTTTAACGGTGAATTGAAGCATCTTCTTAGATCTTAGAATAGATCTCTCCATTTGCCATCATACACGTACCGCTCTCCCAGATTTTATTCTCGTTAAAAGCCTATTAATTCTCCTAAACTGTACTGTTATGATTATACTAAATGGATTGCCACTGTTTAATATATACTTCATTCGCACTTTCAGATATGACGCTTCTGCCATTACTATTATTTCCCAAAGTAGCTTCCCACACACGTTCTTGTATAGCCAATGCAAATCGTAATTAAATAAAATTACCCTTATCATCCAACTTAATAAACTTACATATTGGTATGAAAGCTGTTATTTTAGTACTGGTGGATTCAAATAATGTTCAGATACCGTAGTCTAGCGCTATTATTAAAAATCTTATGTATCACAGTCCATCGATAAATTCTTGACATATAAATAGCCGCAATAGAATAAAGCCATGAATTATTTGTTATTGATGATTAAATATGTTCATTGTATAGGATTGTAAGGGAGGTTAATGTTGTCCAAGGGAGATAAACACCCATTTTATTTACATTGTAACACCAATAACGTTTGCAATCATATATATTTCAAGTTGATTTAATAAATTTTATATCCTTCTAAATATCTAAGTCATTGTTTCATTTATTGATTAGAAATAATTTTGATGTAATATAAAAAGGTTTCTTTTACTAGATGATCGAAAATCGCTAATTATAATATTCTAGACATGAACCAAGTTCGAATAAGAGTCTTTTTGTGTCACGACTTTGTGATGCCGGCGGGGTAGGAATAAATTAGATCAGTATCATTGGAATTGTTGCTCATAAGTTGGTAGATCTGGAAAATAGGCAAATAGGGCAGAGTTCATGAATGTTCCTGACCTATGTATCTTGCACAGGATTGGATTCGAGGTACTTTTGCCTAGATGCTAGATCTTGTTATATGAACAGACGAAACTGACCGGTACAATATGAAAGTAAAATTTTAAAACAATTGAAATATCAAGAAATTAAAGTATATCATAGATATGTGGATGATGTTTTTATTTGTGGAAAACAAGAATTAATAATCAATTTATTTAATGAATTAAATTGAGATTAAGGATATAAAATGGGTTATAACTAAAGAGAAATACAATTCCATATAATTCTTGGATATTCAAGTTACTCTTAATGATTACAGTTTGGATTATCTTATGTTAATTAAACCAATTGAAACTAGAGGTTTTATTCCATATGAATCACATGTACCTATGTGTCATAAGCTGTCTGGATTGAAATCATTCTTATTTCGAAATGAAAAATTATGCAAATATTCTAGTGATAAAATTAAAAATGTACATTTATTTGTTAATGACTTGTTAAAAATTGGTTATTATAAAAATGCTATTGCTAATATTATTAAAGGATTTAAAAGAAATCAACACTATAATAAAATTAAAAATAAAAATATCAAAATGAAATGGATTTCAATGCCATTTATATCAGATGAGCAGGTCAAGTTTATTAGGAAAATTTATAATGGTTTGTGTCATATTGCTTTTTTCTCTACAAATAACATAAATAGATTGCTTAATAATTCTAAAATTCAAAATTCAAAGTTTAATCAAAATTCTATTATATATAGATTGATATGTGGATGCAGCGTACAATACATTGGTGAATCTAAGTGTACATTTGAGAAGAGAATAAAAGAACATATGCTTTTATATAATAGAATTCAAAAAGAGAATCAATATGGAACAGATGTAAATAAACCTTCATCATCTGTTATATTTGATCATAATAAATCTTGTCAATATGGATTTAAATTTGATATAAAAATATTAAAATTATTCAAATTGAACATTGTCATAATAAACGTAAAATAAAAGAGGCTATGTTGATTTCAAGAATTCGTCAAATGTTAATGAATCGCCAGTCATCAAATGTTAAGATAACAGAATTGTGGGAAATCTGAATTGAACTATGGGTATTGGTAAGGGTTGTCTCGTTTTGATTATTCAACGTTATATAGTTGATAAAGACTACAAAGTGTATAGTCAAAAGTACTTCTAAAAGAATATAATTTATATAAATTGTACTGTATTATGATATATATATATTGATTTGTATATTATTTATATATATATATAATGTTTTCAAGGTTGTATGATGTATATAAATTATTTTTTGGGTAAAACCATGTATTATTTTCTATGATATACCAATATTTAGATGAACTAGCATCCGCCATTATCAAGGTAAACTCATGAAAGAAAATTTGTTCAATCTCAAACTGTAACATGACTGAATGTGAGATGAAGCATGAGGATCAGCTCAAAATAGTTTAGTATTTAGAATATTGGGTTTATCAAAATGTATATTTCTCTTAGTTTTACCACCTATTAATTTAAAGTCAATATTAGGAGATATAGATAAAATGAGAAGTTTCTATATGACTGAAATAAGTTGTGCTTCATTAGCCCTATTTAACCCAGTAAATCTATTTAATATTTCAATTGACTCTCTCATGGTTCTCAAATCATATATCTCCAAATTAGCAAGAAAACCTGACTTTGACAATGCAAAAATGCTTGCTAATTTGGAGAGATATCATTTGAGAACCATAAGAGAGTCAATTGAAATATTAAAGAAACCTACTGGTTTAAATTGGGCTAATGAAGCACAACTTATTCCAGCCATATGGAACCTCTCATTTTATATATGTCTTTCTAACATTGAATTAAAGTTAATAGGTGATTAAAATAAGAGAAATATACATTTTGATAAACCTCATATTCTAAATACTAAACTATTTCAAACTGATTCTCATGCTTCATCTCGCACTCAGTTATGTTACAGTTTGAGATCAAACAAATTTTCTTTCAAGAGTTTATCTTGAGAATGGCGGATGCTAGTTCGTCTAAATATTGGCATATAATAAAAAATAATACATGATTTTACTCCAAAATTATATATATATATAATACTCTTTCAGTCAGTTTGAGCCTGGGTTTAATTACCTTTGATACCATGCAAAAAAAATAATAAAAAATTGTGATGAATGTATTGAAATTTTAATCTAAAAGCAATAAAATATTTATGTATTTATCTAGTCATTTATTCTTAAATTTATCTAATCCATCCAGCTACCTATTTATTTAAGACTTTCTATTTTTATATGAATTATAAATACACTTTTTATCTTAAGTAGACTGCAAAACAAATAATGATAAAAAACAAGATAAAATTTAAATCTTCCAAGATATTATTGAAACTCAACTCTAATAGATTTATATTAAAATTTAAGTTTGTAATAAGGGAGCTTTAATGACATCTCGTAATAATTTAAACTTCTTTATGTTTAGTTATATTTGTTTGATTTATGTTCCATTTAATATTTAAGAGTTTAGATGTGTCAGAAAAGTTGATTTATTTTTCTAAATTAGGCTTGACTGTGAATAGTGTAATTACATATTTTTAATATTGATCGATAAATAAGGTACTTATATATATATATTGTAATGATATATAAATATGTCGTTACATTAATTTAAAATAAAATCTTAAAGTTCGCAAATAAAAATAAAATCTATTAAAAAACAAACTAAACGCTAAAATTAAAATGTTTGTTAAATGTATATATTCGCACAGATTCAAAACTTTAAAAATATTTTTTTTTAAAAAACAAATAAATAAGTATTTGAATGTACTTTTTTATAAAAAAAAGTACAAGACTTAAAGATAAAATATTTTTGTAGATGGAAATGATTGTTTATTAATTATCCAAAAGCTGTGTAATTAAAAAGTCAGATCAAAATTAGATAAGGAATAAAGAATAAGCTTGTCCAATATTTAGCAGAAAATAAAGGCCTGGACCATAATGAAAAAATGGAACAGTGACATCTTTGTTCATGGAATCCATATGAGGACTATAAAAAGAAGAATATTGAGTTCCAGTGAGTTTTCGAACTTGATTTGGGGAGACAAACGACAAGACAAGACGCACTTGTTGTTTTCTCTCACTTATTTTAAAAAAAATGAAAAGACTGTGATACCAGAATGGAACCAGCTAATGCCACCTCCAGAACATTATTTTCCAATGGAGATGTCCAATGGAACCTGGACTCTTCTACCGTAAGCTATATTGACATGAACTCTAAATTTAAAAATAATTAAGAACTTTTGTTCAAGCTTATGAACTTCTATCTGACTTTTAAGTTTAAAATCAATTGATAATGTGTAATTTTATATATGTTTGTGTTTGATAAAAGAATCATTTCCATTTATTATTTTATTTGTATTAATATTTATTGTTTACATTTTAAATGAGGGAATTTAAAGTAGGGTATAGACATTGTATAGATTCATTAGTGGTTGATAATGTTGTGGTTTTCACATTCAATTAGAATATATAAGTCAACGATGTCACTGCAAGCATCTTACGATGAATGCTATTGGGTTTTGTGTATTCCCTATGCAATTGACACTATCAATGATTTTGTATTTTGATCGGTTGTGTTTATTTTGAAATGTTTTTAACTGTGGAATCTGTGCAGCCGATCTATACTTGACATTATAAAACAAATTATATAAAATTCATCTGTGCAAATGTATTTAAATGTTAAATTTAAGTCAGGTGTGAATGGCTATATAGTTTTGTAAAGTTATATTAAGGAAGGGTAATCTTAGGTTATTCGTTTCATAGTTGAATTGGCTCGATGGATTGGATATATTTGTGTAATTAGTAGATGTAGTATGAGATCCGGTATGGGCAGGATTGCATATATACACCACACACCTTCTGTTTGCCTATGGATGGGTAGGTAAGATGGCAAAGGACCGCAATCCATTCCTATGGAGTTTTATGTTTATTGTTCTACTCGCCAACAAATGTAGCATTCCTGTTGGTGGAGAGACAATGTCTTCTCTAACTCTTCTTACTGTTCAGACATACATTCCTGACAGTATAGTATTTTGTGTTGTCATATTTTCATGCTACATTGAATATATAAATGTATCAGATGGATTGACGCCAGTTTGACTGCGAACTTTTTGGCCTAAGGTTAAATAAGGGATAGAATATTTTCTTTTTAAATACAATCTATATAGTCTATTCATACTCGACTCACTAAATAAATATTAAACTCATTATTGAAATCTATTTAAATGTAAAATTAAAGATTAATATAAACATCTAAAATGTTAAACTTATTCCTCAAATTAGAATGATTTTATATGTGCATAAATAAATATTTTTATATGTTAATTTCTGGCAGTGGCTTTTATTTTTTTTATAAATTAAGATATAGATTATTATCTCTGCATCTCCACTGAGCTAGTGACTTGGGCTAACGATCTAAATATTAAATAAAGTGGAATCTTATCAGCACATATCTGCCTACTCTATAAATTTTTCTAGGTTTAAATGCCTAGATGGCGCCCTGTAGAGCAGATATCATAGTTTGCGGTTAGATTCGATCTCCACCTTCTTTTGGATCATTATAATATATATATATATATATGCACACACAAAACATTTTTCGAATATATATATATATATAAGTGTAAAAATATACTTATATATTGATACAAATAATAGTGTCATACGACTTAGATAAAATCAAATGACTTGTGCCATATCGTGTAATAATTTCTTTGCATCTATAGCAGTCCTCTTAAATATTACAACTATAAACATATAGACAGAGTAGATATCTTTTCCATTTGAGGATTTTTGGCAACAGATTGTTACAGAACATTAATATCGAATAGACGCTATTAATAGGCACATTTCTAAGTAAAAATATCCTCCATTAAATTCTACATTAGAACTATAATAGCAGCTATGTTAGGGTGATTTCCATCTTTGAATTTAAAAAAATGTTAAGAATGAAAAAAAAAATATTTGCAATACAGTTTATTTCAACGATAAAAACAACCATTACAATTTAAATACGAGTTATATATTCATATTTTGCATTGAACAATAAAAAATAAATGCTTAAAATTGTTTCCTTTCCTTTCTTTTTAAAAAAGATATTTTGAAAGATTTTAAATAATTATGAAATTTTATATTTTGAAATTATTGTTAGATCTTATAAAGCGAAACAAAAATCATGTTTAAGAATGAAAATATCCAACATTATAATATTGTTCTGAATGTATCTATGTTGGTTAATAACTTTCTTTGGTAAGAGTTTGGAAATATCCAGCAATTAAGGTTTTTAACAATTTCTATATTTTTACATTTCAAAACCTGTCAAAATAAAATTACATTTTAAAAGTAAATTAGATAAATTTTTGGCTGTACTCTATCTAAAGAATATTTCTTTTGTGAATCCAATATTAATCATTTAGAATATTAATATATGCGGGATTCGATCTCAGACTTTCACACGATCCACTACTCTCAGTGCTATCTCATACTGGTTATCCATCCGGTCACACACACATGTTGAAAAGATAAATAATCACCAATATACCTATTTCATACTAAACCAGCAATCATCAGTTGGTCCAGATTACTATCCTCACACATATATACAATCAGTGCTCAGCTTTATATTAAGATAGCCAATCTTCGTACTTTAATGGACAGGCTTCAAACTATTCCAACTCACAACTTTTCAGCCTTCCATTTCATTGAAAATCTGACGATGGAACGTTCAAAGCCATTATTAGTGCCAAGGTTGTCATCCTACCCATGTTGACATATTAGTCATTCTGACTCCTCATGTACAGGAGAATAATCCATTTATACATACATATGCGAGGGATGGGCAGACGTTTTACACACTATTTATATAAATTAATACATTATACAGGGCTTAAACCTGCATTTATATATGTAATATATGCGGGATTCGACCTCAGACTTTCACACAACCCATTACTCTCAGTGCCATCTCATACTGCTGATCCATCCGATCACACACATGGTGAAAAGATAAATAATCACCAATATATATTTCATGCTAAACCAGCAATCATCAGTTGGTCCAGATTACTATCCTTACACATATATACAATCAGTGCTCAGCTTTATATTAAGATAGCCAATCATCATACTTTAATGGATAGGCTTCAAACTATTCCAACTCATAACTTTTCCGCCTTCCATTTCATTGAAAATCTGATGACGGAACGTTCAAAGCCCTTGTTAGTGCCAAGGTTCTCATCCTAGCCATGTTGACATATTAGTCATTATGACTCCTCATGTACAGGGTCGTGTGAAAGTCTGAGTTCGAATCCCACATATATTACATATATAAATGCAAGTTTAAGTCTGTACAATATATCATTTAAATATTGAAATTTCACTTGCCTTGATAACATTTTACTTGACTAAAATGTTCACCACGTTTCCTTGGTTGTTAGATTCGATATATAGATTTTTCTAAAGAAGGCCAACGTTTTAAAACAAAGTGTTAATCACATATTATATACTATTGTTTTGGAAAATCAACAAGATCAACCGTAGTTTTAGAATTATTTTGAATAAACAATTGTATAAAATACGTCTCGTTTACATTTCTCAATTTCTTTCAAATTTCTCATTTTTTTTAACCCTAATAAAAGTAAACTAGTTTAATTATGTCTAAAATGTATAAATTATAAGTTTCTTCTTTTCAGAAATTTCCTCTTCCAATAATTTGAATTTGCTGTTGTATAAGTATATGGATAACTTTATTTATGATTTGAATTATACAAAGAAACACGATATTTTTTTTTAGATTTTTATTTAATAATTTCATTTTATACAATTATTTATTTAATTAAACGGGACTTGAACCCAGACTTTCAATCATCACTACAGCTATGCACTCCATTCCATATAATTGATACACACGCCCACATACATGTGAAAAAAATGACATCGAGTATAAGTATCGTGCTAAATCAGCACTTCTCAGTAGTTGGTTTAGATCACCATATCCCACACACATACAATCAGCGCTCAGTTTATATTAAAATAGCAAAGCTTCAATCTTCTCCTCCCTCCAAATTATTGAAAATCTGATGATGGAATAATAATATTATTATCATACCCATGTTGACATTATGTCACTTTTGACATACATAGAAGAGAGATGGGCAGAGTACAGGATGGATATGTAATATTCAAATATAAATACATTGTCTATACCAAAATTAATGCAATTAGAAAGGACTTGAGCAAAGACTTTGAAGATCCCAATATCTATGCACTCTATGTCATGGGTATGACATTAATATTGGCATCAACAAAGGCTTTGAATGTTCCATCATCGGATTTTCAATGATATGTAAGACTGAAGAATTGGAGGGTTGAGAAAATTGAAGCTTGTTCATTAAACTTTGAAGATTTGCTATCTTAATATAAACTGAGCACTGATTGTATACATGTGTAAGAGATAGTGATCTGGACCAACTGATGAGAGCTGATTTAGCACAAAACACTATTATTGGAGATCATTTATCTTTTTCACATGTATGTGGTCATGTGTATCAATTACATGAGGTGGAGTGCATAGCTGTAGGGAGATTAAAAGTCTCAGTTTAAGTTCCTTTTAATTACATTAAGTTTAGTATAGACAATATACTAATATTTGAAAATAAATAAATTAATGACTTATAGAGCATCTTTTCTAACTATATGGCAACTATACTAAAATTACTTTGCTACTTTTTCATCTATCTGCTTATTATAGAAAAACTATAATAATTAAGACAATTTGCTTTCTATATTTTCTTTAAGAAAGTTTTCAAAGACCTACATTGATATAAAAAGATATATCTTCAAAAATAATAAGATTTAATCGCAACATTTCATTTTAATGGGACAAGTGGATTAAATTTTGATGCTGAATTATGCCGTTTTGATTGACTCTATAGTCACATTTACATCATAAATAATAACCTTTAATATAACTTAACTTCCAACTCCCCTATCCGCCCAAGTAAAATGAAATTTATATCCTCACATATATTTTATTTTTATTTTGACATTGTCTTTTTGCTGTTACTTAAACTTATGTGACCTCTATCTTATTTGCAATATGTGTAATACATTTACTAATATATCCATAATACATTCATTAAAAACATCACTCATTGTTGAGTTTATAACTAGATCTCACGCCTGAATTTTATTTTTGTAGAAAATAAATAGAAATTTTGAGTGAAGAGCAAGGTTGTGTAAAACATTTACATGTACAGAAAGAAATTTTACATATCCTATAAAATTGACAAGAAAATCATACATCTTGTTTTTAATACACAGTACATATTTGAAATAAGATTTAGTGCATTTTTATTTTTACTAATGTTTTAACAAAATAGTGCTTAAGGGAAAAAAATCAAATTATTGATTTGAGAATTTTTACATGAATAAACTAAGTTTATGTCTGAGCATATCTAAACCATGATTTTTCCCAAACAATCAATTATTATGACTATATTTGTAATGGTGACATCGCCAAAACATGTTTACCAAATAGTATTAAGTTGCAGAAGCACAATATTTTATTTCATCATAATATACTTATTTTTTTTCATCTCGGAAAAAACTAAATGAAAAAATAATAAACATGATATCACAAAAAAGCTAAATTTATATTTAAATTTAGCATTATTAATGTTTACTTCTATCACAATGAAAATTTAGTGGGTTAAATTGGTATTGACCATTGATATTTAGACTTTAACTAATGTAGATAATTATTAAAATTAAGCTTTAAAGTCTTTTAGAGATATTTAAACCATTTTTTTTAAATGTTGATTTTTCTGATAATTTTAAAATAACATGAGACCATTTGAAGTATTAAAATAGTTCAATATGAACTTTTATGGAATGACATATTAATTATTATTTTACAATTAATTATTATTTTATATTTATAAATATTTCAATTTAATTAGTGTTGTCAAACTCAATTGTTATACTAAATTTTTTAGATTAGCACATAATTAACTTTTCTCAAACAATTAATTAATTAAATCTAAAGAATTAACTACATTATAATTACAGACTAAATTATTTTTCCATTTAATTTCTTCTTACAGGAATTGTATATAATGCAAGTAATATTTTTAAGAAGTGTTTATTTAAAAAAAAAAATTAGAATTATAAAGTTTTTTAGTTCTTAATAAGTGACATAAAAACAAAAGTACTTGCGTTATTTCACTGTTAACTAATGCTATCGTACTTCAATAAATAATATAGATAAACCAATATATATATATATATATTAATAAGTACCATGCCTATACAAAATGATTGGTTATTCATAAGTTATTTTAGCAGAGCTAACAACTTTAATTTGTACTTGCAACTTAACAAAGATTATTAATCTGTGCTATTAATTTATATATAAAAAACTTAGCATAATAAAATGGAATTTATTATATATACATAATAAAATATTGGTGCTGATATAGTATACGCTCAACACCATTTTGAATTTTAAAACCCACCCAAAACCCCCACTGACACATCCAAGCGATAAATGAAGTTCACCAGTGGTTTTGGGTGGATTTTAAAATCGCAAATGGTGTTGTCATCCTTGAATTTACAGTACTTAAACAGACAAAAAAACTAAATTAAAAAACTAAATTTCATCAATATTTAAAAAATTAAAGCTTAAAAATTCCAAATATTTAAAGGTTTATCAAATCATGTGAGTAAATACTTTGCATTAACATACATTATCACAATTTACATAATTCTTTTAAAAATAAAAATGCAATTTACATTTGCTATAAGTCTATGAAAGAAATCAAAAAATAATTTATATTTTCTATATTTAAAAAAATAAAAAAACTAATTAACCTACTGTTCATTAAAATTTTAAAAATAAAAAATCTAAATTTCATCAATATTTTAAAAATAAAAGCTTACAAATTCAAAATACTTAAAGGTTTATCAAATCATGTGAGTAAATACTTTGCATTAACAGACATTATCACAATTTACATAAATATTTCAAAAATTAAAATGCAATATACATTTTCTATAAGCCTATGAAAGAAGTCAAAAGGTAATTTCCATTTTCTCCTTTAAAAATAAATAAAAAAATCTAATTAACCTACTTTTCATTAATATTTAAAAAATAAAAAATAAATAAATTTGATGATTATTTAAGAAATAAAAGCTTACAAATTCCAAATACTATATGCATATTATTTTTACAAATAATAGAATTTTAGTTTTCTCTTAGCAGATATTTTGAGTTCACTATTATCGATCACTTGAAATCTATATAGGCTCTATAAATCAGTTACAAACTCACCATTATTTCACATATAATAAAAAAACAATTTCAAGCAATAATTAAAAAACAAAAATGCTATTTTCATACAGTTATATTTTATCAATTCATCTGACTAAATACTGTGCATTGATATACATTATTGCAATTTATATAAATCTTTCAAAAATTAAAATATAGTTTAATTTGCTATAAACCTATGAAAAAAAAATCAAAATACAATTTATGTTTTCTATTTTTAAAAAATAAAACTTCTGATTTTCAACAGTATTTCACAGAGTATCAAAAAATAAAAAAACTAATTCACCTATTTTTTTTATTAATATTTTAAAATAAAACACTAAATTTCCTCAACATTTAAAAAATAAGAGACTTTCAACAGTATTTTAACTTAAGAATATTAAACACAATTCTACATGACATTCAAAAATCACTGTTTACAGAATCAGTTTTTAATTTATTTAAGAGGGCACCAAGTCCCCTCATAGATTCACAATAACTAACTAAAATATAATATTTTTGAAAGTTTATCTTTTTTCTTTTGTCAGTTAAATCTTTTATATGAAATTTACCTGGGATTAACTATTAAACAAGATTATTTATAAATAACTTTATTGAAAAACCATATGTAATAATGATACAGTTGTAAATCAAAAATAATAGTTATCCATGTTACTCAGGCAACCAGATGTTCTAATGTGGTCACTGGTATTGTTTAATCCAGCTTAATCAGGCTCCACGTGTTGTCAAATAAGAATCTGGATGAGATTATTGGCAAAGGTAATTTAAACATTTCTATAAACTTAATAATCCTGCACAGACTCTGTGGGTAGGGGAGAGCTCATACTTTCACATTTACATTCTTTACTGATTCCATATACTCAAGAGTAGTTTAAAATCCAAGAAGGTTTGGGGGCATGAGTTCCCAATAAAAACATATTAAAATAGTTTAAAAGGATTGCATACCATCAATAAATGA
Organism: Epiperipatus broadwayi; assembly: GCA_028023455.1. NCBI lineage: Eukaryota > Metazoa > Onychophora > Udeonychophora > Euonychophora > Peripatidae > Epiperipatus > Epiperipatus broadwayi. Next base: position 1,327,868 of record JAQFVV010000234.1, on the reverse strand, counting down.
ACATTCAAACATGTTTAAAGAAAATAATTACATTTAATTACTGCTGATCCAAAATGCTGTAGATGGTGATTAACATGGAGAAGGTCCATGTCAAAATATATACACTAGTAAGTAAAAAGAATAGTAACAAATAAATAAAAAAATATTATTTTAAATGTAAAAGTTATTGGCTTTTAAATAAGATAAACACTTATTGTCTCTCAGAAAGGTAACAACCTGATTTTTTTCTAGAGATGACATTGAAATAAAATGATTTAAGGACACGGTTATCTAGATTCAATATATATCTTAGAGAGCACAACAAATTTGGTTACTCAAGATCAAAGATTTTGGATTGAAATTTGACTTTTATATCCATGTTCAAATCATATGATAACATGATCACCCCCCCCTTACTATGAGCTCTTCCTCACCTGCTGAGTCTGTGCAGAATTATTACATTTAGAGAAATGTATAATTTACCTTTGCTTATATGCTTGTGTAATAGTTAATACCATGGTAATTTCATATAAAACATTTAAGTGACAAATAAAAATAGGTTAAATTTCTAAAATATTATATTTTATTTATTTTTTAAATATTAATGAAAAGTAGATTAATTAGGGTTTTTATTTTTTTTAAAGTAGAAAATATAAAGTGGCTTTTGATTTTTTTCATAGACATGTAAATTGCATTTTGATTTTTGAAAGATTTAAGTAGATTGCAATAATGTATGTTAATGCAAATTATTTACTCACATGATTTGATAAAGTATAACTGTATGAAATTAGGATTTTTATTTTATAATTATTGCTGAAAATTGTTTTTTAGTTACATGTGAAATAATGGCGAAAAGTGATTTCTAGAGGCTGTATACATTTCAAGTGATCAACAGCAGAGAATAAAGAAGTTCTGAATAAGAAAAACTAAAATCCTATTATTTGTAAAAATAATATGCTGTATTTTGTATTTTATAAGTTATAATCTTTTGGCATATTAATGAAAAGTAAGTTAATAAGGGTTTTTTTTTAAAGTAGAAAATGCAAATTACCTTTTAATTTCTTTCATAGGCTTATAACAAATGTAAATTGCATTTTGATTTTTGAAAGATTTATGTAAATTGTAATAATGTAAGTTAATGCAAAATATTTACTCGCATGATTTGATAATTAGTATAAGTGTATAAAAATAGAGTTCTTGTTTTATAATTATTGCTGATAATTGGTATCTTTTTTTTATTACATGTGAAATGATGTTTTTTTTTTAATTACATGTGAAATAATAATGAAAACCGATTTCTGGAGCCTGTATAGATTTCTAGTGATATGCTTGATTTTGTATTTTATAAGTTATAATTAATATTTTGATTTTTAAATACTCGATGACAATTGAAAACTTTGCATTTTGATTAATAATGAAATTTGAGATTTTATAGCTGCCATTTTTTGAAACTACACGTTAATAATCAATGTTATTTATAACTTAGATATTTAATCAGTTTGTTTGGGTGGACTTTTAACTTTAAAATGGCATTGAGGACATGATATATCAGTACCATAATATTTTAATGGATGTTTATATGAAAATAATAGTTTTTGTGGAATTTTCCATTTATAATTAATAAATTAAAAAGCTCATTACATAGGACGATGGCAAATCAAGGTTAACTGCCTCAGCCTAAGAATGAAAGTAAAACAGGCAGAATTCTTAGACTAGAGATTATGCAATAATGGTTAATATTTCTGTAGTGTAATGCTGACTATCCCCCCACAAGCTGTTGACAGCAGATAGAAAGCAGTCACTATCTTGTGTAAGAATAATATAGGGAACATTACAGTATAGAGATATTTATTATTGGGTAATCTCTAATCTAATGACCAAGTAATAAAAAATATTAATATATCCTCAATGACAAGATTTTTGTTTGCATAGCCTGACACTTTTACTTCACTCTTAGTCTAGGGCTATTAACATTGATTTGTTTCCATCCTAAGGAAAGAGCTTTCTAATTTATTAATTATAAATAGGAAACTCCACAATATATATATATATATATATATATATATATATATATATATAAATATATATATATATATATATGGATATATATATTTATATTTGTAAATACAGTAACTAAATAATTAAAAAAATATTTTATCCACTTAGAAGCGCTTTCGAATATCCCAGTAATCTGTGTCAACTAAAGCTTTGAAATGCTTTGAAAAGTTAGCATTTCAAAGCTTTAGTTGACACAGATTACTGGGATAATCGAAAGCGCTCCTGAGTGGATAAAATATTTTTTAATTATTTAGTTATTGTATTTACAAATATTCAGTTATATAATTATGTATATTGCTCTAAAAATACAGACATCGAATCATTATATATATATATACTTTTCATTTATTTTGGGTTGCTACTTGTGTAGCAGTGATACTTTGGTTTTTCATTCTTGTAAAACACAGGAAATGCAGTGACAATCAATACTTATTTTTTCGAGAGAATAATTAGTTATAGAAATTACTTTTGCAATCATTTAAACCAGACCCATTTCCAACTTAAGAGAAAGATCTATTGCTAAAGAATCAATGAATCTGATGGTCACTTACAGATAATAACACTACTAATAAAAGAAATTAATTAAAATTAAGATTAAATCAAAAATGTAACAATTCTAAATATTAATATTAACATATTTATTTTTATTAAAATAAAATTTTTTATGTCTTATAATGTTATTCGATAGAGAAATAAAAAACGGAATTTGTGTGGTGGACAGCCAGCAATTGGGTGCTCTTTGCTATCATTTTCAAGCTTCTGATAGGCACTTTTATATTTTGATCAACATATTTATTCTAAAAACATTACCAGACTGAAACAAGGACAAAGAGGGCTTACAATTATAATGAGGGTCAGATATTTAAAATGAGTGCTTACTAGCCTGGTTTCAGATATATGTAGCAATAGAATCAAATTTGTATTCAAACATAGGTTCAGGATCTTGGAATAATTTTTGGATTTTATTCTGTCTTAGTTTTTTTAGAAAATGCAATTTTCCAAAGTATTTATTACTTTAGTTTATATAATTGAATATAATACATTGTACAGGTTTAACACCTGCATTTATATATGTAATATATGCGGGATTCAAACTCAGACTTTCGCACGACCCACAACTCTCAGTACGTATTATATTGTTATATGATGAAAATCAGTGCCAGTCTATAAATCTTTTAAGCAGGAGAGCTTTATTAGAGTGTCGGGCTAAGAAGTAAACAAGGAATACAAAACAGGGCAAGTCTAATTTCGCAACCACACAATCATTTTATTTTTCATACCAATAAAATTGTTAATAAAACTAATGCATTTTTTGTTTTTGCTAACTGTTGTTTGACAAATAATAATATCTGGAGTAGATCGATCTTTATTTTTTATTTCACTTTTTAGGTAATGACAATTGGAAAAAATATTTTTTATATTTTAAACACTAAGACGCATCGTGATAAATATTTAAAATAATATTTCTTTTATTATTTTGCTATATTTTTCTGTAATAATTATATGTTCTTTTATAAATGTTAATTAGAAGAAAATCAGAATACTTTATTGGTGAAAAGTCGTAAATGGAAACAATACAAATTTATTACCTCTGAAAAGAAACCAGAATAGATAAACATACCATACTCAAATAAATATTGATGCTATGGCAGCAGCACCGATAAAAGCAAGTGTCACCATGGTGGAACTTGATTTAATTTAGCGAATATGACATTTCTGGGACTACTGCCATAATTAGCAGGCCTTTAAATAGAATATCAAGCATCATTCAAAATAATTCATCTTAAAAAGGGTTAATTAGTTGTATTTACAGAATAATTATGCAAAAATATTGAATGGATGTTATATAATTGATATTTTAAGCACAAATTTAATAATCAACCTTTTTCTAGGAGGCTGCTTATGGGCCACCCGCCTCTAATTAAAATAAAATCTTTTTGGGTCACATCATATATTAGTTTTCTGCTTACAAAAATATTCCCAGTACTCTAAGAATACTGTTTAATGTTTTTAAAATGTTCAAAAAAATATTATTCTTCCAGAAGAAAATTTTTTTGGGTGAATTTAATTGACAATATTTCGATGAAAATTGCTTTAATCTTTGTCAAGATTAATGAGTAATAAAGAATCGTTATGTGTCTGATCATAACTAGATTGAGAGAACATTAAAAAAGTTTATTCAGATGTATATTAGGTGGCTGTTTAATAGAATAGGAAGTGGATTAACAAATGTTTTTTGTATATCTTATTGTTTTACAGCCAGATGATATATAATAATTGATTTTAGAAGAAGAAAGATATTAAATAATGGACTTCCATAAAGTATGTAAACACCCATTTATTTAAATAGTTTGATCTTTTTAAACGTTCAGTAGACTCTCATTTCTTAAGTCATGTTTTTGCAATGTAGCTGGTATTTTAGCATTATGAAAGTTAAGGATCTGACCAATTTTTAAAAATTGCAGAGTAAAAGCAGATATAATTAATATTTTATTGAAGACATTTTTATATTCTCAAACTCTGACACAATCAACATAGCTTTGGTAATGTGAACATGATATTTTATAAACACAATATTATAAAAGTACCCCGTCTTTAGACTTGTTGAAAAAAATCACAAACTTTTTTTCTAATGTAACAGGTTGTTATAATGTTAAAATTAGATAGATATTTGCTTATTTTATCAGTGACCCCTATTAGTCAAAATAAATAGCTCTACAACTAGTTGAAATATTCTCAACCTTACCATTTTTTTTCTTCTTGGTATTAATAATACATCAATAATATATAAAAAAACTTATATACAATGTTTTTACTGTAATTATTAGAGATTAGAATATTTTTTAACTTGTACTATTTCACGGACAAGATGACCATTATCAGACAGACTACATTATCATCCAAGTATATTTTGCCTGAGGTATTATATAAGCAAAATTTTGGTAAGAATATTATATTAATTAGATCACTGATAATATAATAGACGCCTGTTTATTTTATTATTAATACTGCTTTTTTCTCTAACAAAAAACTTGGTCATTTTTTACATAAACCTAAATACGAGTTCTTTTAGAACAATATAGTGTATATGATATTCCTTATTCATATTTATCAATAATCTATGCAGATCAATCAAATAATTATATTAGTATCAAAGTTAGAAAACATAAAATACGTTTAATCAAAATTAATTATATATGCTTTTAAATTGAATTAAAAAAATTGGTCATACTCCTCAGTTTGATAATACTAATATATCAGCTATTTTAAAAAAAATATGATATAACAATTATGTATGATATAACAATTATGGGAATGTCTAATGACAGTTTAAAAAGATCAAACAATTTAAAAGATATATGATGAAACACAACGCATTCTATCTAGTCATTTTTTTTTCTCAAATCAGTTTTAATAAATCAGATGACTGTAAAACAAAAGAAAATACAAATTTTTGTGTTAATCCATCTCATATTATGATTGGAAAATCGTCTTATATATATGAATGAATATTCTTAAATCTGCATGCCATCACAATCTTGTTATTACTTGAGACATAACAGTTTTTTATTACAACCTTAGCTTTCACAAAGATCAATGCAATTTCATTGCAACATTTACAGTCTAATTCATCAAAGGAATTTTTTTTACTGTTTTGGTAGATGAAGACCTTTTTAAATATTTTAAAAACTTTAAACTGATATTCTTTATGTGCTGGTTAAAATAATTATTCTATAATCTAAACAAATTCATTTTGATATATATACAAATCTATATATATCAAAATACAGTAAAATTTACATAAATTATATTATTTTTAGAAGTACTTTCGACTAATCAACGACATACCATTGAATAATCAAAACGAGACAACCTTCAACAATACCCATAGTTCAATTCAGATTTCCCATAATTCTGCTATTTTAACATTTGATGACTGGCAATTCATTAACATTTGACGATTTCTTGAAATTAACGTTCAATTTGAATAAGTTTCATATTTTTATAATCAAATTTAAATCCATATTGACAAGATTTATTATGATCAAATATAACGGATGATGAAGATGATAAGTTATGTGGATTGAACTCATTCTTATTTCGAAACGAAAAATTGTGCAAATATTCTAGTGATAAAATAAAAAAAATGTATATTTATTTCTTAATGACTTATTGAAAATTGGTTATTATAAAAATGCTATTACTAATATTATTGAAAAATTTAAAAGGAATCAACAATATAATAAAATTAAAAATAAAAATAATATCAAAATGAAATGGATTTTAATGCCATTTATATAGGATGAGTAAGTCAAGTTTATTAGAAGAATTTATGATGGTTTGTGTCATATTGCTTTTTTCTCAGCAAATAATATAAATAGATTACTTAATAACTCTTAAAATTCAAAATTCAAAATTTAATCAAAATTCTATTATATATAAATTGATATGTGGATGTGGTTTACAATACATCTGTGAATCTAAGTGTACATTTGAGAAGAGAATAAAAGAGGATATGCTTTTATATAATGAAATTCAAAAAGAGAAACAATCTGGAATAGATGTAAATAAATCTTCATTATCTGTTATATTTGATCATAATAAATCTTGTCAATATGGATTTAAATTTGATTATAAAAATATGAAAATTATTCAAATTAAACGTTGTCATAATAAACGTAAAATAAAAGAGGCAATGTTGATTTCAAGAAATCGTCAAATGTTAATGAATTGCCAGCCATCAAATGTTAAGATAACAGAATTATGGGAAATCTGAATTGAACTATGGGTATTGTTAAAGGTTGTCTCATTTAATTATTCAATGTTATATAGTATAAAGACTACAAAATGTTTAGTCGAAAGTACTTCTAAAAATAATAAAATTTATGTAAATTTTACTGTATTTTGATGTATATATTGATTTGTATATTACATATATTGAGAAACGAATACAGATATCAAACTTAATTTATTACACGCACACATAAAAAAAAATAAAAGCAAAAATTTAGCATACAAAGTAAAGAATAGAAAGAGAAAAAAAGACGAAAAAAATCTTTATTAATTCAAATATATATTTTTAATAATTCTAAGAGTTTGAAAAATAAAATAATGCAAATAAATAGAGTCATTAATATCATGAGGTTAGTTTTTATATAAAATCGCTTGTCATATTACTTTTTTAACAATTATGTTCCATTATTACTCTATCTTAATCGTTAATACAATTGTATTACTTGGTCTTACAACAAGCATTGTTGGAATAATTTAGTACTGTAAATAGTATATACTGAACCGGTCAAAAGTGTATATCCATTCAACAAGATTTAGAATCTGAGCAAAAGTACCCCAAATCCAATCATGCCTGAGATACACAGGTCAGGAGTAATCATGAATTCTAACTGTTTGCCCATTCCCCAAAGCTATAACACTGCGGACAATACCTACGGTGATACTAAATAAATTAATTATTTCTGGGCCCTGTGCTACATCGTTTTGCATGAGAACTCAGCTGCTGATGATGATGAGAGATTGAGTGAGCCCAAGATATTAAGTTAAAAATATACATAAATATAAATATTCTTAAGGAGATTCGAACAACTGGATTAAAATTTAAAATATAAGTATTTATTTGGACAAAATTCAAGATGAGTTATATATATATATATTGTGCCCTTTTGTATGGGTCACCATTTAAGTTTTGTGCTAATCTAGTAGAAAATTTTAAATTTAAGAAGTATTTTAAATGTGTGATGTTGACTTTGCTTGTGGTAATGTTACCATAAGTTTAATTAAAGCAATCTATGAGTATCTGATATGTGAATTGTGGATATTGAGAAGATATTTAAAATGATGATGATTATGATGTAATACTGCATTAATAAATTTAATAACAAATGTTGAAGCTAAAGTATTTAAAAGACAAGTTAAAATTAGACAAAGATATTTATTTAATTTAAAATATATGTTAAAAGTGAATAGAAATATTTTAAATTATAAGTACTCAAATTGAGATTAATATTTGATTTTAATCATATCAAATAATTATTTTGAAATCTGATATAATATCTTATTTATTTTAAAAATAAATATTTATTTTAAAAAAGCAATTGTTAAGTTATTTTTAGATTATGGGAAGCGTTTCTTGTATTGTAAAAAAAAAACAGATGTTAATTAGAGATACACACACATGCTTGGAAGCTTTCTCATAAAGTTGCAAAAAACTATTTTAAAATTATGTTGTTAAATTTATAAATAATACGTGAGTTATCACGAGATAAAAATAAAAGATATTAATGTAAAATATTAAATCTGATTTTTAAAATATTGTCTTAAAAATATAACGTATTTAAAAAGATTTAGTTTATTTTAAATGATCTTATAAAAGTTAAGATTTAAATCAAGTGAGAAAGAATATTTTAAAAAATGTTTGATAGATTTGAATAAACGATAAAGATTATTTTTAAAATGTAATAATATTAAATATTAAATAAGTCATTATTTTATTTTTAATAGTGTGTTAGTAAATATGTAAATAAGCTAGAAAGTTTGATTGTTTAAATGTACCAATCAGATAAGGAGTTTCTGGCAGTATAAAAGCTGGATTCAATTGTTGAGGGGGGCTCTCTACAATAAATTTTAAAAGTCGATTGTGCTATTGAAAAAAATAGCTAAGTAAATTTATAAACGCTCTTAAAATCAGTTGTAAAATCATAAGAGTGTTATTGTATATAATTTTATAAAATTTTAAATGATAAGTATGCAGTAGAAACTTAATAATTCCCTATTGGTCTTCTCAATATCGAAACTCAATTTACGTACGAATAATCATGGAAACATCACGTATTGTAGAAATATATCAGAAACTTTACGCTAGAAAAGTAACAGACGCTGGATTAGTACAGAAAACTATAAGATGGAGAAAAGTAGTATTTTGGACTATAAATAGTATTAAAAAGTTTAAATTACTATTGTCTATTATAAATAGATATTTAAAAGAAATATGAATACTTCTATAGAAAGAAAGTATTTTTGCAGATTTTAAAAATAAAATGTATATCTTAAGTAAAGATATAAGAAGTAGTAATTTTAATAAATACATGCCTTGTTAAGTCTTTGTGCTTAAAAGACTAAATATTGACGATTTGAAAAGGCAAATAGATTATAAATATGATTATTTAAAATCGTAATATAATAAAATTATTATATTGAAGTAATCTAAAACGCTGGACGTTATAGATGGAAAAATAGATTCTTACCTAGATATATTGTTTTGAAAAATGCGCAAGTAATACGTGGACGTCCAGGCCAAACCAAATTAGGCCAAGCTAAGTTTATAGAAATAATTAAATGAGAATAATTTAACAATTATAAATTAATTTGGAAATAATAACTTTTGAACAATATTTTATGAAGAACTGGATCCAGAAAGAGAATTTATAAACTATTATTTAATTTTATTTGTTTATGGGAACTTATATTTTTAAAAAAATAAACGTTACCATTTTTTTTTATAAACTTTCAAGAAACACGTGATACAACGGAACAGGGAATAGTGTTCTATTGACTTTATACGTAGGATATTTGTTAGAACTTTTATGGTAGAACAAAAGTCGTCGCTGGAAATACGTAATATGAACTTTTATTTTATTATTTAACATAAAATTTAAAATATTATTAAACTATTAAAAGTAGGTTAGGTACATTTATTAAATAATAACTTAAAAATAATATAATAATTAATTACATAAATTTATTTTTTATAATTAATATAACACAGAATATTCTAATGAATGTTTATGAGTATAAATGTGAATGATTTTATTTTATGAAGCTGCAAATTCCGAAGAATGCTGGATAGCAGATTGGACATTATTATTATTATGGTAAAAAACATTGTATAATGATTTTAATGAATTTAATATTTTTTTTTTAGATCAACCAAATATTATGTTTTGTGGAATGAATGTATAGATATTTTAAGAAAACACATACATTATATTGGCCACGAACTTTATTAAAATATGCATAAGTTTTAACTTATAATATCAACATGATACAACATTACGTAAGAAGCTTAGAAATAATTATATGATTCTTTCATAAATAAATTTTGATATTTTATTATGTTATAATATTAGAATTATATTTATTATTTATCTAAGTAATTATTTTTTTTATTTTGCAAGTCAGAAAGGGATTTTAAAAGAAGTCTATTTTATTTTTGTTTATTAAATAAGTTAAGTTACGTTATGGGTAGAAGCTTATATTTTGGATTGAAGTTTATTAAGTGTAGACGATGTAGTATAGGTAGTTTAGATAATGAATATTTTATTTAAAATTGATGTTTATTTTCCGGAAATTTTAGATAAGTTTAGAATATGTTTTATAGATAGAAATTTATTAGAAAGGATTAAAATAACACATAAAGTAAAGTAATGATTTTACACAGAAAAGAATCATAGAATTTATCTAAGGTAATGCTTTATGAATTTGAAATTGATAAATGATTTAAATAATAGTATTTGAACAGTATAGATATGTAATGCATATTTGATAAAACATATAACAGGAATTACATTAAGTAAAGTATAATTACAGTCAATTATTTGTTTTACATTACAAAGATACATTAATTTTATAAAGCTATTAAGCAATATTAATAATAAAGTAAATATATGATGATACATTATAAATGGTAATACTTAATTAATGTAACTATTTAATTAGTAGAGCTTCATTGTTTACATGCTACATAAATAATTTTGACATATATTATTATTTGTAATGGAAGTTTGTTAACATTTATTTTAAAAATTTAAGTTTTTGAAAACATACTATAATATTATTAGTATAGTATTTGAAGAATGTATAATTGCTTGTTAAGCACATGAATTAGTAACAGTATAAACTTCTTGTATTTGTAATTTCTTATTTTATTTTTATTTATTTTCTTAAATTCTAAACTGTAAATAGTGTAAATAAATTTTATTTGAAGTTATTGTAAATAAATTTGTTAATTTGTTTTAAAAGTGTGTCGAGTTTTCATTATTTTTTCACCACAGCATTTTGACATCAGATGATTTGAAATAAACATAATATTTGTACAAAAAATGAATTTGTTATTATTATTTAGAAATGAATACAATATTTGCTTAACATTATTTTATAAGAATTGATTGACATGAACATAAATATTACAATGGTCATAAGATGATTATAATACACATTATAAGAATACAGTATTGTTTAATGCCACAGATTATTAAGTATAAGATTTTGATCTATTCCAAAATTAAGATACCATATGAAATAAAAGATATACATATAATTATTTATTTATTTAGTGATTAATTATATAAGAAAATAGATGAGATTAAATTACACTCCAAGATTAGTATTATTTATTATTATTATTTAAATAAGTTAGGTGTATTTAAGTTTGATATAAAATCCCACATCATACTTATTTACATGAGTTATTATTATTTTAAAACAGCTTAGAAGAACCTGAGATTATTTAATTATGTTTTAAGTTAAAAGTTAGGAATTATTTTAGTATTATTAAAGATAATTTATTTCATTTAAAAGTCATAAGAGTGCTATAGATGTAATGGTAAGATAATAAGGTAGTGGTAGTATTCTTATGCCATTGAGACAGTATCTTGGGAGATATTGACTCAGTGTAAATCTGCTTATTACTTTGTAACTTTACTTCACAGTCTCATAATTTTATAAATACTTATTTAATTAGTATAATCTAGAACTATATTGATTTTGATGATTGATAATAAATTTAATTAAGATATGATAATATAAAAGTATATTAAAGATAGATATGCAAATTTTAATTAAGCATAATAATGTAACTGAGCTAGTTGTATGTTAAACTATTTTATATATCAAGAAGTAAGGGTACAATATATCAAGATGAGTTATATATATATATATATATATATATAATCAACTTCACGCCTTTAAAACTATGTTTTCATTACAAACATTTAACAAACTTGATACAATATTGTTATTCTAACAAATATCAATTTAGTGCGGCAATTACAATACTGAATGTATATTTAAAAAATAGGATTTTAATTCATGTTACAAAACGGATCTATCTGGGTCCTTTGGTGGACGTTTATACATTAAGAATAATACATATTAAGATACAATAGAGTTTCACTGATTGTATGATTTTAGTAGGATGCCCTTAGCATTTGATACATAAGTTTATTTTCATTGATATACTTTATTTACAATTAAAGTAAGGAAACATTTTGATCAGTAAGTAGACTAAAAACATTATTTATTTTACATTTTTGACATTTAACGATAGAATATTGTGAAACACTATAAATATGGGAACGGCTTATTTCAATAAAGGAAGAGGGGTACTTCATGGGAAGTTGGTTCTAAACTCCAACTAAAAATATTACAAAAAAAAATTATTTCATTATCACATATCATTATGATTTATTTTGCTAAACAGGCTAGAAAACTAACTATAAGATATTGAGGTGCTAGCATTATGTCTGCGAGAGAGGAAATGGCACATTTAGCCAAGACAAGGTCATTCTCTAATTTTTTTAAATGTGGTACACACCAGCTTTATGCTAGAGTGATACCGAAAGAAAAAGGTAGGCAGGAAGTTTCTATGGGTCAGATCACAGTGCAGCCATACAGAGCTTCATCTACACTAACATGCATGTTCCAGAAAGAACACTAAAAAAATGGGAGGCTTTGAATTCTCATCGTGAGATACGAGTGAAGCAAAGCAGTATATAAATATATGCTTGGAGAAGAATCATGAACGAAGACGATCGTGATTCCCTGGAATGAGGTACAGGCAAATCAGATCAAAGCCCTATGTGACTTATTAATAATTTGACATAAGCCAGAAATGCTATCATAAGAATATAAAGTCACTGAATTTAAATATTAAAGTAAAGCCTTAAATGGTTTAACAAATATGTAATAATATGCTCAAATAATGACCCATGTAAAATAAAGTCATTTATCATAAGTTAAACTATAATTAATGAAGCGTGCATTGCTCCTCCTTCTTGAATCAATATTTTGTTTATCATATTAAAAAAAAACTAAAATTCATGCACCTAAAAGTGAAATAACAAAATGCTATTCGTTCACCAGTCCTTTTGGCGATAATGATCAATAAGAAATTAATAAAAACTAATGGACACCAATATCCACCCCATATTGCAAAGTATTTATACATTTTGTATAATTTTACGGTAAAATATATTTAAAAAAAAAACATATTCATTTTAAAAGAAAAACGCAGTCTTATGAACTATTTAGAAATAAATAATAAAGAACTCATTAATCCTTCCCCCCTCTTCTTTTCCACAGCGGGATATAGAAGAAGTTGGCATTTACAAATAAAATTAAGTGAAAAATATAAAAATATCATTAAAAATAAATTATAACTGCACTAATTTATAACAATAATAAGAAGCATGAATTGGACGAAATGTTTTTACAGCTGTATTATTTAGATAAAAGAGAATAGATATAAAGAAAATAACTATTAATTTAACATACTTGCCGATTGGCGAGCTAAAAAAATTAAACATAAAGAAAACATCAACTTTACAGAGTTACAAGTTAGAATTAGGTAATATGATTATATCTTTGTTCTAGTTATCTCGGAATTTGACAGAATGAAGTACTGACGAATATTCTGTGGCAGGTGGCATTCTTTGATGGCTTGGGCACTCTTGAGTGGTAAGAGCTACATCTCTGCATGGTGAAGAGTTGAGCTGAAGATGGAGAGGAAGGCAGCTTAGTCCCCTCAAAAATTAAACAGACATGGGGTTGGCTAGCAACAATTGACCAAACTCTGACACAATAGATTTTTAGCCCTATTTATGTCAGTTTTTAGCTATTCAAAGAATGTTTGTTTTAATTAAACTTCTTGATTCTAATTAATCCTTAATTTACAAAATCTTTTCTCTATTGTTAGTAGAAATGCAATCCTGAGATAACTATCCAAAATAAATTCAAATCAATTTCCAGATGGATATGAAAAAAAATGTTAATAGCTAACTAAAATCAATTAGCTTTGTTTTAGATTTTACTTTCCTTAACTTTAATTTAAAAATTCCTTTCAAATCATGAGCAAACTAATGTTGCCATCCCTTTAATTATTTCTGGACAGTCAATGACTGCATCTTCCATCTTGAATTTTTATGTAATTTTGTGACAAAAAAAAATTTCAAAGTATTAAAAATATAATAAAAAAATACAAAATTATTTGCAATATTTGTTTGTGCTTTTATATATATATATATATATATATATAAATATATATATATATATATTTATATATATATATATATATATATATATAAAAGCTTCGTTTATATAGGTATATATCTGAGTCACATCTAAAGATATTAATATCAAAATAATTAGAGAATTTTTATTTAAAATGTATATTTATAACTTTTGTAGATGCTTCTCAGAAACATAGTATAATTTATATACATGTGACAAAAAAGCAGGATGAAATGTGGGTTGTGGTAGAACAGTGAAATTCAATCTTGAACTAAGATCGACTGTTTCAATATATATATGTCAATAGATGGCGTTCTTCCAAAAAACACCATCCAGGGTATGTTTACATAAACGTCAGAGTATGCATTCACTATCTCTAACTTTAATTCCACTTTCAGATCATGATTTCAAGCTATTTGCTATCATCAGTGAAAGACAGGAATTTTAGAAACTAGATCTAAACACAAACCCTGAGTGTTTATGAAACAGTTTCTATTCAGTTTGCAAGCGTGAATCTTTTAGACATGTAATGTCTTCAAACTCAGCATAGCAAGCCAGATAGCTACATGGGTCTGATCTCAGTTCAGCATCACCACATAGTAGAAGCCTCTGCAATATATATCATTGCTAGAAAGACCTCAAAGGTACATTTATGAAAAACAAAAAACAAGTTAAAAACTTGCTAATGCTTGTATTTATGTCAACAGATGGCGTTCTACCAAAAACACTGTCAAGCGTATGTTTACATAAATATCAGAGCATGCATTCACTATCTCTAACTTTAATTCCACTTTCAGATCATGATTTCAAGCTATTTTCTATCATCAATGAAAGACAGGAATTTTAGGAACTAGATCTAAACACAAACTCTGAGCGTTTATGAAACAGTTTCTATTCAGCTTGCAAGCGTGAATCTTTTAGACATGTAATGTCTTCAAACACAGCATAGCAAGCCAGATAGCTACATGGGTCTGATCTCAGTTCAGCATCACCACATAGTAGAAGCCTCAGCAATATATATCATTGCTAGAAAGACCTCAAAGGTACATTTATGAAAAACAAAAAACAAGTTAAAAACTTGCTAATGCTTGTATTTATGTCAACAGGTGGCGTTCTACCAAAAACACGATCAAGCGTATGTTTACATAAACGTCAGAGCATGCATTCACTATCTCTAACTTTAATTCCACTTTCAGATCATGATTTCAAGCTATTTGCTATCGTCAGTGAAAAACAGGAATTTTCGAAACTAGATCTAAACACAAACTCTGAGCGTTTATGAAACAGTTTCTATTAAGCTTGCAAGCATGAATCTTTTAGACATGTAATGTCTTCAAACTCAGCATAGCAAGCCAGATAGCAACATGGGTCTGATCTCAGTTCAGCATCACCACATAGCATTAGCAAGTTTTTAACTTGTTTTTTGTTTTTCATAAATGTACCTTTGAGGTCTTTCTAGCAATGATATATATTGCAGAGGCTTCTACTATGTGGTGATGCTGAACTGGGATCAGACCCATGTAGCTATCTGGCTTGCTATGCTGAGTTTGAAGGCATTATGTGTCTAAAAGATTCACGCTTGCAAGCTGAATAGAAACTGTTTCATAAACGCTCAGAGTTTGTGTTTAGATCTAGTTTCTAAAATTCCTGTCTTTCACTGATGATAGCAAATAGCTTGAAATCATGATCTGAAAGTGGAATTAAAGTTAGAGATAGTGATTGCATGCTCTGACATTTATGTAAACATACGCTTGATGGTATTTTTTGTAGAACGCCATCTATTGACATAAATACAAGCGTTAGCAAGTTTTTAACTTCTTTTTTGTTTTTCATAAATGTACCTTTGAGGTCTTTCTAGCAATGATATATATTGCAGAGGCTTCTACTATGTGGTGATGCTGAACTGAGACCAGACCTATGTAGCTATCTGGCTTGCTATGCTGAGTTTGAAGACATTATGTGGTAAAAGATTCACGCTTGCAAGCTGAATAGAAACTGTTTCATAAACGCTCAGGGTTTGTGTTTAGATCTAGTTTCTAAAATTCCTGTCTTTCACTGACGATAGCAAATAGCTTGAAATCATGATCTGAAAGTGGAATTAAAGTTAGAGATAGTGAATGCATGCTCTGACGTTTATGTAAACATACGCTTGATGGTGTTTTTGGTAGAACGCAATGCCATCTGTTGACATAATTACAAGTGTTAGCAAGTTTTTAACTTGTTTTTTGTTTTTCATATATATATAAAACTGATTAAATATCAATGTCAAGTCAATGGAATCTCCAACTGAATTTTGTAAAGGCAAAAGAAAAAGTAGAATGAAAGCATTATACATCCAGATTTCTAATTGACAATTGAGGACAATGTTGGTGGTATTTAAATATGGTTTTTCAATTTACGTAAGAATTATTTAGATACCAATTTATCAAAATAATATTGATAGTTAGCTAAATTGAATATGCAACATTTATATGAAAAAAAAAAGTCTTCAAATTTTAATTGAATTAAAAAAATCATTTCCTTTGTTTGGGTTTGACTCTGAACAAGCTATCAAAAAATAAAGAGAAACTTTAATTATAAGTACTCACAAACACATTCCTCTATTAAAATTTTTTATGTTTCTTATTCAAAAATGCTTTTTGAGTGTTCAATTGATAGTTTTTCAATGAAATAGACTGTTGAATAGTTGGATGGATGAAAATATTGAAGCATATCCATCAAAGTTTGAGGAATTGCTATCTTAACATAAACTGAGCACTGATTGTATATATGTGGGAGATTATGATCTGACTTAATGATGAGTGTTGGTTTTGCACAAAATATGTATATTGGGGATGATGTATCTTTATTCCATTTGTGTGGCCATGTTTATCAGTTGATTGAAATGGATTGAATGATGAATAGACTGAAAAATCTTGAATTCAAATCTCTAATTACATTTACAAGTTTCATAAATATAAATGAAAATTTAAGATTAATGAAAATTTCTGAGCATTTTAAAATTAAAATGCGACCAAATTATAACTAAGACAACAACCAATTAAAAATTGGATGATAAAGGAAAACCAAGTCATCCAGCACGAGTATCTGTATTAGTAACTTACAATTTTGACTTGCAGTGAAGCAGATTAGTGTAAAGTCATAAGTGGGTGATATAATTTCAATTTAGATCCAGATTTTGTTTTGTGTGCTAGTTTAGTTACATATTGTCCGAACTATAATTAAACGCACACCTTATATATATATACGGGTATTTTATAAAATGTGTTTTTTTAACTTTTAACTTTTAAATGCTGATCAGAGTGGTGTATATGATGTAAGCTGGCTATATACTATTATTTATTTTTTTATATTGATATACTGAATATTGTACAGTTTATTCCAGAGTTTCGTATTTATATATGTGTAGTAATTAATACTTTAGCGATTTATACAGATATGTAATATTGTAAGGCAATACTGCTTTCACCAATATTTCATATATATATATATATATATATATATAATATATATATATATATATATATATATATATATATATATATATATAAATTGGAATTAAGTAAGGGTCTGAATAACATAAATAACTTTTAGCAAGAATTCTTGATACAATACTGATATTTATTCATAACCTGAGGTAAAATGTTTTTACTTCCTTTAATTATATATATATATATATATATATATATATATATATATATATATATATATATATATATATATATATATATATCATCAACCATTATCAATCCACTGCAGGATGAAGGTCTCTCCAAGTTTAACCCATCTTCTCCGATCTTTAGCTTCTCTTCTCCACAACACCCCTGCACATTTTCTTATTTCATCCATCCATCTCACATGTGGTCTCTTTCTGGGTCTTTTACAATCTCTTGGAATCCAGTTTGAAATTTCAATTGTCCATCTATTATCATCTCTTCTAGCAATATGTCCAGCCCAACTCCATTTCAATCTTTTAATTTTTTCAATAAGGTCAGTAACACCTGTTTGTTGTCTTACCCATACATTGCGTTTTCGATATCTTCTTGTTACTCCCAACACATATTTTTCCATACTCCTTTAAGTGGTCTGAAGTCTCTGTATTACTCTTCTATTAAGTGTCCAAGTCTCAGATCCATAGGTAAGAACTGGTAAAACACAGTTGTTAAAAAACATCCTTTTCAAACACATAGGCATATTTCTTTTTAGTATCAAGTTATTTCTACCAAAAGCACTCCAACCAAGTTTAATTCTATGATTAATTTCCTCCATTATGTTTCCATCTGTATTAATAATCTGACCAAGGTATTTGTAACTGTTAACTTCTTCTAATTTTTCATAATCAATCTTTATTTTCATATTTTGAGCAAATCGATTAAACATTACTTTAGTCTTTTTAACATTTATCTTTAGTCCTACTTTTCTACTTTCATCTGCTAACTCCTGCAACATTTCCTGCAGCTCTGAAGCATTATTTGCAAAAACAACTACATCATCTGCGAAATCTAAATGACTTAAATAATCTCCATTTACTTTCACTCCTTTAGTTTCCCATTTTAATCCACAAAATACTTCTTGCAGCACTGCTGTAAAGAGTTTTGGAGCTATGGAATCATTCTTGTCTTACACCTTTCTCAATGTTGATTTTTCCAGTATCATTATGTAACCTAATTGTTGCTGTTGCATTTTTATAAATATTCTTTAAAATATGACAATATCCTGGATCTATACCTTGATTATCCAATGCTTTAATCACTGAAGAAATGTGTTTAGAATCGAATGCCTTTTCATAATCTACAAATCCAAAACATAATGATAACTCATATTCGTTTGTCCTTTCTATGACTTCTCTCAATACCTGGATATGATCTATTGTACTAAAACCACTTTTAAATCCAGCTTGTTCTCTTGGTTGGTGGAAATCCAAAGTTCTCTGTAGACGAGTTGTAATTATCTTGGTAAAAAATTTATATAAAACTGATAAAAGGCTGATAGGTCTGTAATTTTTAATATCTTCTTTATCACCTTTTTAAAATATTAATATTATTACTGCATTCTTCCAATCTTCCGGTACATCTTTATCATTTAGACATTTGGTATATAACTTTGCTAAAATTGTTTCTATTTCTTCACCTGCTTCTTTTAATATATCAATTATAATTCCATCATTTCCTGGAGCCTTTCCTTTCTTCATACACTTAATTGCATGTCTCACTTCTTCATTTAAAATTCTGGGCAATTCGGAAGATGTAATAGATATAGGAGGTACTTGTTCTTTATTACTATATAATTCTTGATAAAAATCTTCTACCAATTTCATGATGTCATCTCTCTTTTTAGTAATAATTCCATCTTTTTTTCTTATTGCAGATATAAATTTTCTACCAATACCAAAATGTTGTTAAACATTTTTGAGACTTTTATTTTCTTCTACAGCTTTCCTTGTTATTTCACAGTTATACTTTCTTATATCATTTTCAACTCTTTTCCGTACCATTTTACAAAATACGAGATATTCAATTCTTTTTAATATATCATTTTTGTATATCTTCATATTCCTTCTTTTCTTCATAAATTCTCTAGTCTCAGTAAAAATTTTATTAGTCAATTGCTGCTTTTTCTACCAGCTATGTTTGTTGCAGTTTTTAAAAGTGTATCAGTTATTTTCATATTAATTTCATTCAAATCTGAATCATGTTCAAAATATCCTAACACTTGAAACCTATTTGTAAGTTCTAATTTAAATTCATTATAATGTTTCTGAAGATGAGGAATATCAACTGTAAATATTGTTTTTCTTAATAATTTTTGTCTCTGTAGTTTTACATTAACACATAACTTACACCTTACTAATCGATGATCACTTCCTGTATTAAATTTATTAAGAACATTACAATCTTGAAATATGTATCTTCTGTTAGTCAAAATATAATCCAATTCTGCTGTACCTTCATTTGGATGCTTTCATGTCCATTTCCTTTAAACATTTTTCTCAAAAAATGAATTCATAATATAAAGTGTTTTTCTTTTTCTGCAAACTCCACAAGTCTATGTCCTCTCTCATTTCTATTACCATAACCAAAATTACCTACAGCAATTTCATTTTTCATTTGTCTACCAATTCTAGCATTAAAGTCTCCCATAACAATTTTAAAATGTTGTTTACTCTGATCAAAAGCCTTTTGTACATCCATATAAAAATCTTCTACTACTTCATCACTATGAGAACTTGTTGGGGCATAAACCTGAATTCTCTGCATTTGGTATCTGCTATTAAGTTGTATAACTAATCTTGCCACTCTGTCCGATACACCATCAATCTCCACAATATTGTTCTTCCACTTTTTATTTATAATGAATTCTACTCCACTTGTATTTCCAATATGTGTGCCTTTATAATAGAGTATATGTCCACTTTTTAAATCAATTGTTTCTTCACCTTTTCTTCTAACTTCACAAAGTCCAATAATGTCCCATTTAATATAAGACAGTTCTTCTTCTAATTCTTGCAATCTTCCTTCACTTGAAAGTGATCTGCAGTTATAAGTACCTAAATAAAAAGTCATCATCAAATGGCAGCCTGGGTCTGCAATCAGGGGATTCTTAGCACCCTCTGCCTTTGGTCACCAACTGCTGCCTTGGTTGGTGACTTTACAGCCACCTGGGAATAAGGGCCATGCTTTATTTTTGTCTGTCATAATTGTATATATGTATTGGAAAAATATTTATCATTTACACAAACATTCATTCTGCCTTATCAGTCACTGAGAAGAAAGACCATGGTGTTTCTTGATCTTAAACTCAGAGTTAAAAAGCCAATAAACTCACCACACTGGTTAATGTGTGTTGGCGAGCAGCCATCCATGTTCTTATACTATATGAATAATCACATAGTAATAACAGCTGCAATGACAAGAACGTATGGAGTGGACATTAGGAATTTGCCCTGCTCGGTTCCTTTAAGGCCTCCAAGAGGAATCAAAGGGTCTCCTCAGACCCTTTGATATATATATATATGTATAAAACGATATATCAAATTTTAACACGGATGAACCCGCAAAATATGTATTTTATATATATATATATATAAATGAGAAGGTAATTTCCATGTAAATAGATAATCTTTAACCTCTGTTGTTTCCAAGAAATTATCAATTACTCCTAACTGACAATTCCTGAGGCTAAAGAAGTTTTTTCATTAACCTTTATAATAGCTCTTTTATTGATGATTTTTATTGTAGTAAATGGGATCCTCTTTTATTTCAAGCCCAAGTTATTATATGGATTTAAACCCATAAAGCTATTTTTATAAATATGAGAATATGAAAGAATATATATATGTTTAGAGATATAAACTTGTGTTTATTCATTAAAAATAGCAATATTATGAAAAGTGAAATTCTGACTTCAGTCTTGTATAATTGTTTATTATTTTAACAATTACTGTCATATTTTTTTTCTGGTTCATATATAAAATTCACTCTGATTTTCTACTTTCTATGTAAGGATAAGTTTATAAAAGTCAGAAAGTGAGAATGGTGGATTTAGTCCATTCTACATCCTTGCCATATTATTGTTATTTATTGATAGATTGAGAATTAGTGCTTTATTCTTTATATATATATAACTATATCCGAGAATTAGTGCTTTATTCTTTATATATATATATAACTCCTATCCGTTCACTGATGAGAGCAAATCAGCTTGAAATCAGCTGATCTGAGGGTGGAGCAAAATGAAAGAGACAGTGAATATTGACTCTGATGTTTATGTAAACAAATATGCTTGTTTGGAGGTCTTGGTAAAGCTCCATCTATTGATCATTAATACAAGTGATAGCAGGTTTTTACATATATAAAACTTGTTTTGTTTTTCATAAATGTACCTTTAAAGTTTTCTTGCAATGATATAGATTGCAGAAGCTTTGACTATGTGGAGAAACTGAACTGATATCAGACCCATACAGCTATCTAGTTTGATAGGCTGAGTTTGAAAACATTTAGGTGTCTAAAAAATTCATGCTTGCAAACTGATAGAAACGTTTTGCATAAATGCTTGGAGTTAATATTTAGGTCTAGTTTCTAACTCCTATCCCTTCACTGATGAGAGCAAATCAGCTTGAAATTGGCTGATCTGAGGGTGGAGCAAAATGAAAGAGACAGTGAATATTGACTCTGACATTTATGTAAACAAATACGCTTGTTTGGAGGTCTTGGTAAAGCTCCATCTATTGATCATTAATACAAGCGATAGCAGGTTTGTACATATATAAAACTTGTTTTGTTTTTCATAAATGTACCTTTAAAGTTTTCTTGCAATGATATAGATTGCAGAAACTTTGACTATGTGGAGAAACTGAACTGATATCAGACCCATGTAGCTATCTAGTTTGATAGGCTGAGTTTGAAGACATTTAGGTGTCTAAAAAATTCATGCTTGCAAACTGATAGAAACGTTTTGCATAAACGCTTGGAGTTAATATTTAGGTCTAGTTTCTAACTCTTATCCCTTCACTGATGAGAGCAAATCAGCTTGAAATCAGCTGATCTGAGGGTGGAGCAAAATGAAAGAGACAGTGAATATTGACTCTGACGTTTATGTAAACAAATACGCTTGTTTGGAGGTCTTGGTAAAGCTTCATCTATTGATCATTAATACAAGCGATAGCAGGTTTTTACGTATATAAAACTTGTTTTGTTTTTCATATATATATAATTTATGTATATATTGATTTTAAGAAATAAAAAAAGAATAACAAAGAAAACATTTTTAGAACTGCAGAAATATTTTAATAATAATTAAGATATAAGTAAACAAATATTATAAAAGTTAAAGAAAAAAATGGACAAAATATATTTAAATAAATATTAAAGTGTTAGAAAAATTAAATAAATAAATACATTGTTTTAAAGAAAAAGTAAAAATAAAAGAGAACTGAAAAGAAGAGATGTTAAAATACAGTCTATAAGGCATTGTAGAACCTTTCTTGATTTGATTGCTCATGACAATGTGAAAATTACGAGTTTCTCACAGTAAAGAATTTCTAAAACATTTTTTATAATAAATTTGCGAACTTCATCCTAAAATTAATAAAACAATATTTAAAATTATTGTATTTAAAAAAAAAAAAACAAATTATCATTCGACACAGATTTTAGAATTTAAATTGTCTGGTACTTTAAAAAATTGGGAAAGAAATGCTTTAAGTGTATGTAGACATATAACTCCAACTGCAATATTTAGTCTCAATTTGAATTGCAGCTGTGCCAAAAATTTGTCTTTGATATGAAATTTTTATATTGTAAATTTTGAATGCCTGCTAGCATATATTAAGTTGTTTATTTGAAATACTTAGTTTGCTATAAATATTAAAATGTAATTTTTTTTATTAAACTCATAAAAACAAATTTTATGAATGATTTGAATTATTTTTTTAAAAAACGAATTCACAATTATAATTTTTTTTTAGAATTATTGCAAACAATTATTTTCAAAAATATCTTAACAACAAATAAAATAATATATTTCTAATTAATCACACTTTGTTTCAAATAAATATGTACAAATCAAGCGTTTCAATTCTATCAACATCTAGATGAAATAAATATTTACAATATTTTACCAAAAGATTAATTTATATTTTCTTCTAGAACCATCCACATATAATGATTCTGCATTATTTAAAGCTTTATACATTTTTATTTTATAAAGATGAAATAGTCATAAGGGATCAACCCGACAACTGAGGAATACTCCCACTTTCTAAACACAAGGTAGAATCTTTTGAAAAGATAAGAATGAATACACCTATATATATATATATATATATATATATATAATCAAAACTACCCCAAATCCAAAATTAAACAAGACCAGCATAAAAATAATATTAAAACACAACCTAAGGTTTCACTGCTACAAGCAGACTTCTCAAGTGTAAAGAACTACAAAAACTACACAATATATATAATATTAAAAACTACCCACAAATCCATTCACTTCCCATCCACCCTTAACATTAAAAGAACTCTTAAATGGATTTGTGGGTAGTTTTTAATATTATATATATTGTGTAGTTTTTGTAGTTCTTTACACTTGAGAAGTCTGCTTGTAGCAGTGAAACCTTAGGTTGTGTTTTAATATTATTTTTATGCTGGTCTTGCTTAATTTTGGATTTGGGGTAGTTTTGATTATATATTGCCTAGTTTAGCTTTATGCTTGTAATGTTTATATATATATATATATATAGGCCAATCTGAAACATTTAGAGCTGAGAGCATGAAAGGTTTTAGCAATCACTTTTAATTCCATTCACGATATATTATTAAATGACGTTTGCAAATTTTTTACAGTTTATTGCGCATCCATATTAGAAGTAATATTAAATATATATAACTCAACATTTATCTAGAGCTAGATAAATAAATAATTAGTTATAAAGATGAACTATTTTTTTTTCAATAAATGTGAAACATAGGCATCTAGTTCTCTACACTGCTGGAGAACTTGATTTTTGAATTCGAATAGATTATTAAAATCTTCATTTATTATTTCAATTTGTAAACCGTTGCATAAAATTGATAATTATATGTTGTACTGATATTTTTATTACAGAAATGTTTATGAATAATCTATTCTGTGATTATAATTTTCAGTACAACCAAATATCAAAAGATCAAACTATTGCCTTAAACCTTAATCAATAGCAATTATTACTCTTTTAATATATATAAATATATTTTTTGGATTTATTCAAATATATAGATGATTATAGCAGAAATGTAGGTTTTCTACAATAAATTCTTACTTGAAATGGGAAAATTAATTTACAATCCAAATAAAGTCAGCTTAATCTAGTTTAATTGTAGCTTATTTATGTCTTGGTTGTGAGAAAAGAATATGGGTGCAACCTGACATTAAACATCAGAAATTTGTATTCATATACTTTATTTATTTATATTAATTAAATTGGGATATATGTTCCTATCATGTGACAATCAACACACTACCATTATATAATATGCTATCTATAATACCAGATCATACCGTGTCAGATCATAAGTAACTCCCAATAAAATGGACATAGAATTAATATGTAGAACAGACAATCCTATATATAATGTTAAACACAATATTGAAATAATTGTTTGAAAAAATCCATAATTTATTCAAAAGTTGCTATAATTGTCAAAGGATATTTTCCTTTTCAACAAATATATCTTCATTGCCATTGATTATAAATGAAGTATACACATTAAAATATTAATATCTAAAAATATTCCTTCAAATCTAAATGTATTTTATAGTTATAATTTAATTTAAACAGATATTGAATATCTGGTAATGATTTTCTCTAATACGTAATTTATAATTCACAGAAATGTGAAAAAAAAAAAACGAAAATGTAACAAGTTGTAATACCACTCATACTCTCTGTAAAATGTACAAATTTTACCCAGATTTATTTTAAAATGTTAATCTGCTAATTCAAATTATAATATAAATATTGTTACATGAGCAAACACATTTTCTATTAAGTAAATTCACTGGTCATGAATGCACCACTAATCTCAAATCTAATGTTGTCAACCTCACAAATATAAAATCACTCATTCAGCTATGTTTAGCTCTATAGCTAAGTCGCACACAGATATCTAATATAAAAATTGATTTCTAAGTGCACTATTAATATAAATTTTGTTAAATCTATACTCATTGTAACAATAATTCTAGAAATTGGCCACTATACATCTGAATCTGTTTTAAATAATACTCTAATTTGATTAACTGAGGTAAATCTTTTGATTCTGACTTTAAATTTAAGAAACTGGTAATAAGCACATTGTCATAGATACAGTATATTGAGCCATAGCAATTAATGGTAGGTTAAATTTAAGCACACGATTAGCTCATACCTATTTAAATAATGTTGAATTTAATATAAAATTACAATAATTGTAATCTGTAATATTAATAATTAGCCAAATTAAGCTAATGCACATGCTCTCTGTGGATTTTAAACTATAAATGAATATTCTCATTTTCCAAACACAAGATAAAGTTTTTGTGAAAAGATAAAATGAATCCATCTATCTTTTTGATCCAAATATTTATGTATGGGAAAATCTTAAGCATTTGGAAATGAGAGCATGATTATGTTAATCGATCACTTTAAATTACTTTTACTATGCCTGAATGAATGATGCTTGCAAAATTTTCTAGAATTTATGATACATCATTCTTATTTGAAATTAAACATATGTAAATAAGATATTTATTTTATATAGCCCATACATAAATGTTTGGGTCAAAAGGATAGATGGATTCATTCTATCTTTTTACAAAGACTTTGTTTTGTGTTTGGAAAGTGAGAGTATTCATTTATAGTTTAAAATCCACAAAGCACATGTGCATTAGCTTAATGACTAATTATTAATATTACAGTTTATAAAACATGGTGCTATATAAAATAAATATCTTATTTACATATGTTTTTTTTAATGTCAAATAAAAATGATGTATTGTAAATTCTAGAAAATTTCACAAGCATCATTCATTCAGTAATAGTAAAAGTAATTTAAAGTGATCACTTAATAGCTTCAGGCTCACATTTCCAAATATTTAAGATTTGCCCATACATAAATGTTTGGGGTAAAAAGATAGATGTATTCATTCTATCTTTTCACAAAGACTTTATCTTGTGTTTGGAAAGTGAGAGGATTTATTTATAGTTTAAAATCCACAAAGCGCATGTTCATTAGCTTAATGGCTAATTACTAATATTACAGTTTATAAAACATAGCGTTATATAAAATAAATATCTTATTTACAAATGATTGTAATGGAAATTTCTTTTTCTAATACTGACCATTTATATCAATATTTGGATAATTTACATTTCAAACATTTTTACATGCATGCATACTCTAGGTATCAAAAATGACAAATTCCCAGTTACATTATAGGACTTTAAATAGTTTCTGACAGTTTTAAGATTACAAGGAATCCCTTTTGTTTTGTATTTATTTAATAAAATTCAAAAGACAAAGCAAATTTTGTTTCCGGATTTTTTAAATATGACTAAAAAATCATACTTATAAATTAAATAGCTATCACTAAATTTTCTTATCGAACATCATTCAGTTTTTCCCTGATCAAATAAATAATTTACACAACTTTTATATATATAGTAACATATAGTTTATATTCAGAGGTTATCATAAAATAAATTTAAAATTATTAATTGTGTGGATTATCAGTATAAATAATAAACACTTTTTTCTTTAATATTAATTTTATGTATATGAGCATCAAATAGTAGTATTATTATTTTGGATCTGGAATTGTTTCTATTATTCAGCATAACAATTTCTAGTTCGGTGGACGTTTCTCCCTTAACAACATGCATTATTTGTTTTTTTTTATCTAGTGTCTTCTTTTCTTCCAAGGCACAAATACATTGTCTTGTATCCATTATAGACAGTTTGGAATTTTTCTCTTCAAACCCATTATCTTGTCTAAAGTGACTTCTAACATATATTTGATGTTTGAGCATTTTTTGTTGCATTCAAAATAAGGATTCCTAAAAACAGTCTTTCAGATTCATCAATGGTGGATCCAAGGTAATTTACAAACATTTGATAGTTTTTTTCTCCTATCTGGTCATAATTATGACATTATTATATAGAATGAAGCATGAATAAAAATAAGAATCAAAAATAATAAAATTCAAGAAAATATGGCTGTATTTACTATTGAACTGTTGTTTTCAAAATTTCGATGTCCACTTATTTTTACTTAACATAGATGATTACTGTATTTTAATTACATTTAATATTAAAAAATATTATAATTATTTAATTGATTGACTATTTACCTTGTTTATGAATATCTTATATCAAAGCACCAAACACAACTTTAAAATTAAACCCATCTTAATTTTTTAATTATCTTAGTTTTCCTTCTTGATTTTTTAAAATTAGGTTTTTTAAATCTATTTTCATTACTATTAATATAACTAATAGTGTTATTTTCTAGTAAGCAATACATTCAAATATGTATTAAAATATACATTCTTTTAGGGTTCTATGGACATTATTATAATTCTCAATTTTAGTCTTTGATAAGAAAGAATAGTTCAACTGTTTTAATATATTTTACAATTTATTATTTAGTTTTTCATAAAATGAATTGTTTGTAATAGAACTTATTAAACAATTTATATTTATATTAAAGTACTATTTATAATAATTCCTTATAAAATTATAACTTTATTATTTTTATTTTTAGTAATTTATTTTAATGTGTTTTTACTTTACTATACAAATTTTCAAAAGATTTTTTCATGTTATACCTCACAATATTTATTGTAGCTCACAGCCATGTTTATAAATTATAGATTATTTATTTCATATTTTCAAACTTGAAAATGAAAAAAAAAATGAGAGTTATTTATATTAACTTTTTTTGTTCTCCATGTGTCATTTGATAAGTCATATATTCAGCTTGTTTGTCATTTTTATGAGTTTGTTTCATTTTAGTTTGATATTAATCTTTATGTGGAGGTATTTTTGTCTATAATGATTAGAAATTAAGGATAACCTTTATGTGAAGGATTTTCATTCTCTTTCCAGGTGGTGAATAATATTAATACCTGGATGCATTTTTGGGCTGATTAATTCCATTTTGATCTGGATTTCTAACTTGTATGGCACAAGTGCTTATATGATCAGTTCTAAAAATACTTGTCTTTTCTCTTAATTCAGTTTGTGTAATTTTCATGTCTATGGCACCTAGCAAATTTGCCATCACTTTAATAGCAAACCAATTATTAGATAACATGATGTACTAAATATTTGTGGTTAAGTTATGTTTAATAAGTCAAATAAAATGGCTTGCTGACAGAAAAACAGTGAGCATTCTTAATTTTGACACCTTCCTTGAAAATAATTGTGATAAGCTTTCTTCTGTGTTTGCCTTATATCTCTCTTGAGACACTTGCTTTATCATAATGTCTTGTTAATCTTCACTTCAAAAACTTTGGATTATTGCCTCTTATTTTCTAGACACCTGGGTGGTGGTATCTTGAGTTGGTTCCACCAATTCTTGATTGTCTCACTCAAAAACTTTGTAGCTATTTTTTCTCTTTTCAATAAATTATAAAATATAAATACTTCCAAAAGTCTGTTCAAACAATCCAGAAGATTTTCACTTGGCATCACTTTGAAGGTCTTCATTCTCAGTAACTTGGATAAGGATCTATTTTTCATATTTGTAGGTATATTACTAATTATTTGATTATCTATTATTTCTGAACCCTATTGGCTTTATCTATGTAGTGTTGATTTCCTTCTTTATATCTACTATAAAAATATTGTCTTCTAAGAGCCATATATTAAGGCTATCTTTCATATCAACATTCATATTTGATTCTATTATTTCATGATTTATAAACACTATATAAATATATGTAATGATAAATAATATTTTAGTAATGAATAAATATAATGACATGTGAAATAATGTGCGTTTAATAAAATTTATAATTATAACTTTAAATTATCGTAATAGATTTCTTACTATAAGATCTTTCCATTGACTTGTTGTAAATCTTAAGATTTCGCGAGTATTAATGTATAATAAGAATTGTGGACTTAATTAGTAAAGTATTGAATAGCTTCACACTTTTAGATCTAACCAATTCAGCTTCACCTATTCATATATAAAAGTAGGTTGAAGTAAAGAAGGTTTCCCTCTTTTTTTCCTAGCGTAAGCTTGTGGCTTAGACCTGTAGAGGTCCCTTACCTTCGAATTTTTCAGACGCTTATTCCTAAAGGTTACAACCTTAGTAAATATTACTTAATATAATAATGTGCGTTTAATAAAATTTATAATTACAACTTTAAATTATCGTAATAGATTTCCTACTATAAGATCTTTCCATTGACTCGTTGTAAATCTTAAGATTTCACGAGTATTAATATATAATAAGAATTGTGGACTTAATTAGTGAAATATTGAATAGCTTCACACTCTTAGATCTAACCACTTCAGCTTCATCTATTCATATATAAAAGTAGGTTGAAGTAAAGATGGTTTCCCTCTTTTCTTCCTAGCATAAGCTTGTGGCTTAGACCTGTAGAGGTCCCTATCTTCGAATTTTTCAGACGCTTATTCCTAAAGGTTACAGCCTTAGTAAATATTACTTAATATAATAATGTGGGTTTAATAAAATTTATAATTACAACTTCAAATCTACTTAAATAATAATTGAACTGCCCTCTAGCTGCCAAGTTCGATAACTTTTTACAATAAGAGAATGGACCCACCTCTTAATGTATTTTAGATATTTTTATGTACAGCCATCCAGAACAATAACAGCTAGAGTGCCAATTTAAACCAGTCTCTGTATCTTTTAATGTAAACTGATCTATAAATAACTGATATTAAATGTATAGGTGGAGATCTTTCACTCACTTCTTAAAACTCTATAATAAATTAACACATGTTATATAAGTAATGATAAATAATATTTTAGTAATAAATAAATATAATGACATGTGAAGATTTTACCAAATCTATTTAAATAATAATTGAACTGCCTTCTAACAGTTAGAGGGCAGTTCAATTATTATTTAAATAGATTCTGGTAAAATTTTCACATGTCATTATATTTATATATAAAACATATTTTGCCGGTTTATCCATAATAAAATATTTTAAAAATTGATATCCTGATGTTTTGACTTGATTACACAAGTCATCTATTGGGTGATAAAAGATAGAAAGATAGTTGTAGAGGCGCTACAATCACTGATTTGAAAAAAAATGTTAAAGTTCCACCAATAGCAAAAATGTTAAATTAAGAATGTTTTTTTAAAAAAAATCTATATATATGCTCTTCTAATTTTTCCCTTTCCCCATAATATCAGCAGTTATGACAGTCTTGGATTTTACAATTTGTATCCAGTTTGTCTTGCATCACTTCACTATGTGTTTTAAACACAGATTCTGATTCATTTCCTTACCATTACTTCAGATTTCTCATATTGTTTGCCAATATTTGCTTTTATGAGTTTTAGGCTTCTAACTCTCAAATTCTTGGAATTTGGTTAGCATGGTGTCTTGCATGTTTTCCAACATTTTATATGGTTCTTCATTTTTTTGATTTTAACATGCAGAGAGATTATTTCTTCTTACATCTGTATTTAGTTTTTTTCAAAATTTCTCTTTATTTGATCAATTTTTCTATCAACTCTTAGGACAAATTTCATTTCTTTCTGTCCTTCTAGTTTTTGATTAATTAATTGAAACTACACATTATCTTTTAACTTCCATTGATTTGTGAAAATTACATGTTTATTTGGTTTTGTATGCTTTCTAGCTTTAATTCCATTTGCGTTTTGATCAAAATGTTTCTTCATAATGTTTTAGTTATAATTTCTGTATGCTTTAAAATGTACTGAACATCTGCATCATGTCTAAGTGTGATGACGTTGTAATGTTTTTAAAAAAATATTACCTCTTCAATATCAACTTTTTGCTCCATTTGTTGGATCCTGACTAACTACACTACAACATTTCTTTGATCCAGTAAAAATCTGTTTAGTCCTTAAATGCCATTTTGTGTTTACAACTTGTGTCTTGTTTAAATTATTTTATTACTATATGAAACATTATTGATGGTCAAATGGCATTCATTCATCTCAGACAAATGAATATTTATTATGATTACTTAATCATGATTCCACAATTAGTGACCAAAAATTTACCAATATTACATTTTAATTGCAGCTTGATTGTGACTCAGGCAAGTTCATATGTATGCTACCTACATAAAAATTTAGAAAATCCTACCTTATTGACATGATAATGAATATGACTATAACTCAATATCTGTAATCCCATGACAAATCATCTAGATCATGACTTACTCCTGATGAAATGGATGTAGAATTAATATGTGAACTGGACAATATTATATATAATAAGTTCAACACACACATTATTTAAATAAAAAAAAACAGATAATTTACTTACAAAGAGTTCTTAATTGTCTTAAAATATTTTCTTTCACAATAAATAACGTTTCATTACCACAAACTATTAATTGAGTATGTATTAAACTATTAATAACTAAAATCTAACTATACATCATGATTATAACTTAATTTAAATAGAAATTGATTGATTAGTAATGGCTTTCTCAAATACTGACTTTACACGTGAAATGCAAACTCCGAATTTTAAACAGTTCAATCTTAAAATCTTAACTCGTTAATTCAGTTTATAATATAAAAATAATATGGCCATAAATAGATGACATGATCTCACAAATATAAACTCATTTATTTATCTATCTTTAACTCCATAGATAAATTACCAACAGACATCTACCATGAAATTTATTTTCCAATTGCACCTTTAATGCCACTTTTAGTACATCTATATTTATTATAACAATAATTCTAGGAGTAGTCTTTTTAGGTCTGAAATCTTTTTTAATAATAATTTAAAATTGATTAATTGGTGAGGTTCTTTTGGAACTACTTTTGGAACCAACCTCAAATTTAATAAACTTATTAATAAGCACATCACCACCCAAACTAACAAAGTAAATAATTGCTATATACAATGAGCCCAAATTCACATAAAAGTATATTGAACAGCAATTAATGTGAGACTCAATCCACAGTTCTAATAGCAATACTTTATATCAATATCTGGACATTTAACATTTCAAACATTTTTACACATGTGTGCGCACACTCCGTGTAGTTAAAAAGAATTAGAAGAACGTTTTATTTCTTTTTTTCTATCTTTCAAAAAAAAAAACACAAATTATATATAATAAAGAAGAAACAAAATGTATTTTGATTCCAGATTTTTTAAATATAACTTGAAAAGAAACATATATATAAATTAATCAGCAATCGCTAAAATGATTCGTTTCCTCACTTATCATTCAATTAAATAATTTATAGTACATATGTATATAATAAAATATACTTAGATGCAAAACTATATATATACAAAGGTCATAATAAAATTAAAATTATTAATATTTTAGAATATCAATTTAATCGATGAACATTTTATGCTAGGACCTATTTATATGAGTATCAAACATTAACATGGAGCCAGATTTCTTTTTATAATTAATTGTGAGGATTGTATTTCTCCTTTGTTGGCATGCTTTATTTGATTTATTTCATTATCACTTTTCAATTTTTTCTAAGGCGCAGCCATACTATTTTGTACCAATTTCTTAGCCGGGCAGAAATTTCTCTCCTTTGACTTATAGTCCTTTTTAAAATACTATCTTAAAATATTTGATATTTAAGCATTTTTCGTTTCGTTGCATTCACAGTAGGGGTTTCTCTAAAGATAATATTTCAAGTTCATTAATAGTGGATCCAAGGTAATGTTTGAGTAATTAATTGGATGTAAATGTTCACAAGCAGAAAGGTACAAATAATGAAGTTGTGTGAAAATAAATATAAACAAAATGATTATACAGAAAGTGGGTTCTTGGTTTTTATGCTGTTTGGACAATGATAAGAAGGATCTTCTAGATACCAGGCCATAGGGTGGACTTGGGGAAATAGAATGGATCAGGATAGAGAAGAATATGAAAAAAACTTATGGTGGGAAATGGGAAGGTAATGTGGATAACAGATTATTCTGGACATAGTGCCTGAAGATTCCTGACTCCAATAAAAGAAAAGCCATAATACATCACATTGCATCGTATCACATAACTGGTAATTTTTTTTTCTTATTCTGTCATAATAATGATGGTAAGATGTGAATAAGGCACAAATATTATAACTGTGAATAATAAATTTATGAAAATACTGTCTCTCTCTCTCTCTCTCTCTATATATATATATATATATATATATATATATATATATATATATATATATATATATATATATATATATATATATATATATATATATATATATATATATATATATTCTTGACCGGTCTATTGTGGTCGACACCTTGAAAACATTATTTTAATTACATTTAATTTTGAAAATACCATAATTATTTAACTGACTGAATTTTTACCTTATTTTCAAAATTTTATCTCAAACACAAAATGCAACTTTAAAATTAAAAGCAATCTTAATCTTTTAATTATTTCCCCCCTCATTTTAATTAAACCAAACATAGATTTTATAAATTTACTCTTTTAAAATCTGCTTTATTTAATATTATTGTATCTGCTTGATATCGTTTTCTTAGTAAATAATTCTTTCATACATGAATTAAAACATGCATTTATTTAAGTACATCTTTTAAATTCTAAATTTCAGTCTTTGGTAAGAAAAACTAGTTTCATTATTTTAGCCAATTTTATAAATTATTCTTTAATTTCTCTTATATTTAATTACTTATAATTCCTTACAAAATGTACTTCTATCTGTTATTACTACTTTTAATAATTTATTCTACGATATTTTTATTTTATTGTATAACTTTAAGATTATTTTAATAGTATCTTCATGACAATTATTACAACGCACTGTTATTTGCAATGTCATATATTTAGTGAAGAGATGAACAACACTGTAATAATATATATGACTTTAATTATTCACCCTATCCAAGAAATGTAAACAAAGAAAAAAACTCATTAAAATTTGAAACTTTCATACATTATAAATATGTCAGTAGCCATTTTTCGATCTCTAAGCACCATGCATATCACATTTACAAAAAAAAAATAAATAAAAAATAAAATTTGTAAATAAATTTTACAGCATGCTTAACTAATTTATCATGTCTGAATACTGTATGGATTATGTTTATTAAAATTATTTCAGTTTATTTTGAAAATATATACATTTTTCCCCTTTATTATCCTTTCTATAATTTGTTGGGCAGTATTTTGTGTAATTGATTGGTTTTAAAGCATAATGATAAATGCTTTTTTAAAAAATTAAGAACTTCCTTAAAGTTGATACTGACTTAAACAGTTTACATTGAAATAATTAGACAAGCCATAGTTTTTTTAATAAGATTACTATTACATTTCTATAAGTGAAAAACGTTAGTCAAAAAGTATTGTCTGTTGTGTTAAATGTCAGAATTTTTTATTATTTAAAAAATAAAAAAATATAGTATTTATATGTAGCTAAATTATACATGCGTGTGTATTTTGATAGTAACACAAATACTAGAGTTTTACAAATAAATGAATTAGGAATATATGTAAATGTGTCCATTCAGTTTATTATTGAGAACTATATTACTAAGTTTTAAACGTTTGTTTATATTATAATCTTAAATTTTATATGTATATTCTACACATATGATATTGTCTGTATAATATATGTGAGTATTGAATGGACTGTACTTATGTAGTTCAATAAATAGTATAATTTATGCTCTAATCAAAGTTTCTCAACAGAACATGAATTTATATGCAAAGTATGATATATACAGAAGCGGACTACATGTAATTATACCATCTAATGAGTTTTCCAAAAAGTAGTGTTTGATTATCAAAACAACTAATCTTTTGCTACTCATACTTGTCTGTAGTTAAATCTAATGTTATCACCATCTTGGTTAAAATATTAATTGTCAACGTTCAATTGTTTATTAAAATATCACTGTGAACTTTCGTTAAATGATGTAAAATATTTTTTTTATAATGTCTTAGTGTTATTAGATAAGGAAGAGCTTAATTAAATTGGATTTTAATAAACATTTAGATATGTAAAAATTTAATTAATTAAGTCTCATACAGATATATAAGTAGTCTTTTATATAATTTTTTAGGATACTCTAGACATCAATGTTTGATGAAAAAATGAAATAAACTTTTTCCTGGACATAATTCTATCAATATTATGCATCAAAATCCATAAAAAATGTGTTCTGTGCTTGAGGTGATATCATTTGGTTTCTCAAGCAGAAGAAGTCACCATGTTTATTGATAGAAATATCCAGAAAGAGATTAGTTTATTTTTTCATCCAAAAGTGTTGCTTAACATATAATATTCGTTTTTATAAGGGGATCAGTAAAGGTAATATTAATATTATTATCTACTTTTGTGGCATTTAAGTAATTAATTATTTGTATATTTAAATGTTTATTGAAATCAAAATTATTTAAAAATGAATTTAATTAAAATGTTTGCAATATTGATTTAAATTGCCACCAAATTCATATTCAAACTTTAATATCAAATTGCTTGTGAGTTAATTTAAATGGAAGTAGTATTTCTGTGATGGGACTTCATTGTTTTCACAAAATACAGAAGTCATCATTTTTTTTTGTCAAACATTGCTGATTGCAGTATTATAAAAATATACAGAAGGCATAAGTAATGTAATGCTAGTATGAATACATATCTATGTGGTGTCTATGTATTAATTATTTATACACTTAAACCTTTATTACAAGAAATGTTATTTAAACATAAATTTGATTTAAAATTTTGCTTAGCTAATAACAAAAAGCTGATCCAAAGGAGGCTTTAATTAGTGTACAAATAAATTTATATTGAAATATTCATATTAAGTATTGTAAGTTATCTTAATTACAAATTGCATTGCTATGTTTGATGAAATCCTTAATAGATTTGCTGAGAAGCTGATGACATCAGGTTTATGTCCAACAAAAGAATAAGTAAATATTTTGTCAAGCATTGACACTTGATATATAAAAATTTGTATAAAGCACACAAGCAAATATAACATTAATATATATATATATATATAAACAAAAACAAGTTATTCATGTAACTTGCTATCACTTGTTATTTATGATCAATAGATGGCGTTTTACCAAAACCACCGAAACAAGTATTCACGCTTGCAAACTGATAAAAACATTTTGCATAAACACTTGAGAGTCAGTTCTATCCTTTACTGATGAGGGCAAACCAGCTTGAAATCAGCTGATCTGAGGGTGAGCAAATGAAAGAGGTAGTTAATTCTGACTCTTTTGTCATTTATGTAAACAAATTTTACACTTGTTTCAGTGGTTTTGGTAAAATGACATCTATTGATCATTCATATATATATATATATATATAACTCTGTGGATGGCTTGTGTGACCAAGTTGAAAAGTCAGTATATTAATATTAAAAGTTTTTAACACGGATGAACCCGCAAAATATGTATTTTATATATGTTGAACTGGATGCTGGATCCACTTCAATAGTTTCATTATCAAAAATAAAACTCTTTTGTTTTATTAAATTTCTAATGTTAAAAAAAGTTTAAAATTATTTAAAAGCTGTTTTTAGGAGTATATGTATTAACACACATACTCGTTTATGTTTAAAATATATCATTTTATTTATTTATTTATTTTTAAAAACTTGATTTCTAAAATAGTTTTCTTTTACAGCTTGTTTTTGTTTTTTTATCAAATTAATTAAAAGCAAGCAAATTTTTCAATTATATTCCTGCTTCTTTTATTTCAATTAAAATCCATTTTTAGTTTGATTTTAAAAGTGAAGATTTAATTTTGTGTTGTTGTTTTTTTTATTAGAAGTTAATCCCTGGTTAGAATTCTTAATGATAAAAATTTACCCTGGCTTCAGGCATAGAAGTTGAACAAGAAAGTTTATGCGGAAGATTGGAGAGAGTATAAATAACTCCAAAAGTTTGGAAGATTAGAGAGATTATTCTTAGCTTGACTAAGCTAATTCAGTTTCTCCAGTAATTCATTGAGCATCTTATAATTTTGCTATTTGCAGTTATAATAGCTTGCTGAGATTTGTAGTGTTGTCAGTTCGGACATTGAATTTCTTTTTAAAAATTTGCTGTTCAAAGATGTCACAATCCATTGCTATATGTATGATAACCTATAACATGCCTTGCTAATTGAACTAAGGATGGACCTCTATTTCCACACTGCTGTTTCATCATGCTGTGTAAGTCTACAGTAAACAAGATCCCAAAATATATCTCTACACTTGCCATCATCCGGAAAAGAAGATATCTGAAAATATGAGTTTAAAATAAAAGTGCACACTCTTTTGAAAAACTATGTGAACTTTGTTTTACCATAAAGCAAATACATTTTTCTTTCCAGGATATATTCTTTAGTTAAATCTTCTCTCAATCTAAAAATAAATCTGTAATCTTAATAATTATTTAATCTCCTATTTATTATCTGTATTTGCTTGTCATTGTATTTTATAGTGTGTCTTGGAATCTTAGTTTTAAGATTCCAAGTTTGGTTTCCATTTCATGCATTGGAGAGTGTGTTGAGAGATTATGTTTTTTAACAGTTTTTTATAATTTTAATTTGCTCACCTATCCATATTTTATTGACCAATAATTAATTTAAATTACTGTCTTTGCACTTTTTGCAAACTGCAAATCTTTTGGATGGTGGTTTATCGTGTTTGTTGTTCTGTTTTTTCTTGATAGAGATTTCATTTTCTATAGTTCTGATTATGTAGTCCATAATCTTCCCTTTTCTTGTTTGAGACTAACCTTGGCTGGTTTAAATGTACTTGATTGTGAGCATTTTGCAGAATTATGACATTCTTAGTTCTGACGTTTTTTTTCTGAGCTATCAAAAATTCATCTGTGCTATCCTGTTAGTTCTCCACATGCATCCATCTTTCTAAATATCTATAAAATGAATGGAATTAGCTTGGATGAACTGCTAGCAGGAAGATACTCTTAATTCCCATTTAAATTCTAGTTGATAGAATATTTCTTTCTGCTAAGGCATTTAATGTTTTCATATTTTCATCTCTTATGCATTCTCTGATAATTTAACTTATAAAAATCTAGGTCAAATTTTAGTATTTTGTTTACTAGATTTATTTTATTTTTACAAGTTGATTTAAATTTATTTGTCAGGGCATGTATTGGTAATTTTGTTTGTAAATTTATTTGTAATTCTAATTATTACACTTTCTTGAAATGCTGGGGTGGACATAACTGGTTTTCAAATTACTTACTTGTCTCTTATATAGATCTTTAATTATTATACTCAGCTTAGTTTTGGCCAATCATTTGGTTAGTGATTCACCCATATTATATGTTTTCCTTAAATCCAAGATGTAATATTTTATTAAGTTTAAACCATTTACATCAGAGTGTTTTCTAATTTTACTATATCACTAAATTGGAGACATAAGTTTTCTCCCGTTTTATAGTTTATACTCTGACATATTTATTTACCTTTTTTTGTTCTTGCATTGTAATCAACCTCGGTGATCTTAAACATGATTTGTCCATGCAGCAGTCTTACAGCAATATGATGTTATTAGTCAATAAACTAGTGAGTGCTCATCTGTGCTGGTCTGTTGATTCATACAAGAAACTTTCTATTGCTTTTTCTTTTTGAATTTTTGAATAAGAAAATCAGAATTCCTTTGGGTCAATTGTCAGCTGAAAGAAAATCAGCTCCTCCTTTTTTTAAATTCACTAATAGAAACATAGTTTGTCTGCCAGACCTTTGACATTTTAATTCTTTCTAGTACATGCCTGATATAACCATATTTATTGTGTGCAAATCTTTACTTTATAATTTTATATCTCTCTTAAATAAAACTTTAAAATTGTTGAAACTTAATTTGGCTAATGTTTGCCTTAGTACTTTTATTTTCTAAATTGTCTGAACAATATTCTCGAGCTTTTACTTTCTCTCTGGGTGTAGTCGGCACAGACCATCATCCTCATCCACTTTTGATTATAATAAACAAATTTTCCATGTAATGTGATGTGATGTACTGTGGCTTCTCCTAAATTGAGTCTGGAATCTCTCAGCAATTATATCCAGAGAAACATGTTAGCCACTTTATTTTCCATTTCCCACTCTACATTTTCCCATATTCTGCTCCATCCCATTTTCACAACATAATAATGGTCAACCTTATGACCTTTATATCTAAATACCACTTACCTTTTCCTAAACCCAGCATAAAAACTAATAACCACTTTCTGTATAATCACTTTTTTCATATTTATTCTTCCATAATTTCATTAATTGAACCCTTCCTCTTTTCAAGCATTTATATTCAATTAACAGATGCCTAATATTTTCTATTCCTTCCTTACACAATTTAAAACTAAATCACCCATATTTTTTAATTTACATGTATATTTTCTTGTTGCTAAAGATCTTGTTAGAGCCTTAAACAACAAACTACTTTCCTTACTATTATCATATATTAAATCACATCTAATATTCTGTTTACTTCTATATATATTTAAACTTTTTTCACTCTCCATACTAGTTCTCCATTTCTCTAACTCCATATTCTTTATTAATAAATCTATTCTTATATCCCATTTCTTACCACTATAACACTCAATAATCATCCCAATACAATCATCCTATCTTTTGTACAAATATACTGACATAAATTCTTTATCCAAATCTTTTGCATACCACATTACTTTTCTCACCCATCTTGTTGCCTGACCTTTACTCATAATACAATTAAATACTATTTTGGCTAGTCTTTTATTATCCATAAACTGCACTCTACCAAAAATTTTCATTTTACTTTTGGCATTTCTCATATAAAACTTCACCATTCCATTTCTCCTTGAATTGCCTCCCTTGCTGTCCATACATCTGCATCCAATGCATGTCTTCCTATTTCTCTTTGTACTTTTTCTAAGTAATATAATACCACTTTACTAATACATAATGCATCATTACCATATGTTAACCCTGCTACTGCAACTCCCATCCATATAATTTTTGCTACATCATATTTATTATATGAAAATACTGTTAATTTCCTTATCAATCCCTTTCTTTTCTTTGCTTCATTTATCAATTTTTTCTCCTATTCATCCAAACAATTTTTCTGATTACTTAAAATAATTCCCAAATAACTGTATCTATTCACCAGACTTTACTTTATATCTCCCAATAAAAATTCGACATCTCTTTCACCAGTATTAACCATGATTATATTTGATTTTTCTTCACTAAATTTAAACCCCATCACTTTACCTACCCTTGCACACATCCTCAGCATAACTTACATATTATTCACACAAAAATATATCATCGGCAAAAAAGATCTGAAAAAATATATACTCCCTTACCACCTATTAACAGTATCTCTATCCCTCTTCCTAATCTTTCTAATGCTCTTTCCATTTCACTCAAATACAACAAAAACAAAATAGATGATAAAGGGCATCTTTGCCTTAGTCCCAGCGCATTTTTAACTTTAACTGATTCTATATTTCCTAATCGATATATATATATATATAATTTCTTAATAATATCCACTAAAGCTTCATCCATTCCCAAATTTGCTAAACTTATCCATAATCTATTTCTATTTACTCTATTATATGACTTCTCTATACCCATAAAACTCATATATAACTGTCTACCTGAATTCCTACTCATATCCATAAGATGTGTAACTACAAATAAACTATTTTCTATATGTCTATATACTCTAAAACCTCCTTGCATTTCCCTCACTACATTATTCCCGTCCATTCATTTTACAATCTTCTAGCCACCATATATGAGAAAACTTTATATAAAACTGATGTTACTGCTATCGGTCTATAATTATTTAACTTTCTATGATACTTACTCTTTCCTTTAAATAATAATCTTACTTTTGTATTACTCCAATACTCGGAAAAACTATTCTGTGCCATCTTATTAAAACAGGATAATAACTTTACTTTTGTCCTATATCCTAAATTCATTACCATCTCTGCTGACCATCCATCTAAACCTGTTGCCTTTCATCGAGTGTCTAGTACAATATATATATATATATCATTGAAATGTACCCTATACTCATGTATGAGTCATTGATAAAAAGGAGATCTATACTTAACGTTATGAAGCATAACAAAAAAATTTTTGGAGACATAAATAAATATAACATTGATATTAAAGCAGTCAACCTTAGCTTAAGATTGAGCTTCATGGTGTCATCTACTAA
Source organism: Epiperipatus broadwayi (assembly GCA_028023455.1). Taxonomy (NCBI): domain Eukaryota; kingdom Metazoa; phylum Onychophora; class Udeonychophora; order Euonychophora; family Peripatidae; genus Epiperipatus; species Epiperipatus broadwayi. The sequence continues at coordinate 1,285,607 of JAQFVV010000234.1, read as the reverse complement.
CCTGTATTCAAACCCTACACACCAACCCACTCCTTTAGTTATGTATATATATTTTATGTATATATTTGAGATGTGCCTAAAATTATTAAATTTTAACTTTTTAATAACATTTTTTAATTATTATTAATTCTTTTTATTAAAGTACATAGGTGTGGCTCATATATATATTTATATATATTGTGCCGGTCGGATTTGTATGTTCATGTAACAAGATCTAGCATCTAGGCAAAAGTACCTCGAATCGAATCGTGCACAAGATACACAGGTCAGTAACACTCATGAACTCTGCCCTATTTGCCTATTTCCCAGATCTATAACATTATGAGCAACAATCCTGATGACATCGATTAATTTACTTCTCACCCGCCGGCATCGGTCATCGGAGACACAAAAAGACTCTAGGCTAAACTTATATGATAGAATAACTTAATAACTAGCTATATTTTATAAGCAATGAGGGCCCATGACCTAGCATATTAATTATGTATTGAGCAGAGATTATCTAGTCATATTGAGCATAAGTAATAACTTAATATTTTAACTTAACTAAAAGAAAGCAATGGTTCGAGTTTGATATATATATTTAAGATTTATTAATAACAAAATTATGTCAGGTTATTTACCTGACATGAGCCTTGTAAGTATTATATATATGTGTTTGATTTATATTTAATGACAACATAAGATTTGCGGCTATGCCAATAATATATATGTGTGATTTAATGAATTAGCGCTATTGGAATACATTACTAGAATACTATTACACCCCCAGAGACGAAAAGAGCATTTACTTAATTTAAAACACAATAATTTTACAAGCAGGTATTACATTTGGTTACATTTAATATTATTATTAATTGGAGTTATAGATAATTAATGTGCGGGGTGGGTAATGAATAATTATATATACGATGCTAAATCTATCACATTAATAAGTATATTAAACTAATGGAAATATGTCTGTTTAAAGAAATCATCTCATTACGGCTTATGACTATTTCTGGGTGACTAATAAGACACTGAAAGGCGGTGCGTGCATGGTGGCTGATTGGGTTGGTCCAATTATGGATCCTGGAGTGTGCTTCATGAAATTTAAGAATGAAGTGGACCGATTTCCTCTGCAAACATAGGCAGGGTCGGTTTGACGAACAAAAGAGTCCAAGATTCCCTGGGATGAAGTACAGGCGAATCATGGATGACAAAGAGTGGTCGGCAATGACTTTATTGGGCTGGTTTCCCAGATTGCTCCCCATATAAAGTATGCACATATGACCAAGTATGTCCCCAGGGTGGTTTTACAGCCTGGTTTAAGGACAGTGAGAACGACGATGGGGCTCGACTGCACGAATACCTCCATGTGAGAAAAAAGCACAAATATATATATATATGAAATGGCCTTTATGCATGTAATGCTTAATAATATAATATAAACATAATTCTAAGGATTAAAGATTATTGAAACATATTTATTGCCCATAAATTATGAAATATTTGGCATAATGATATGGCTTCATTAAGCAAACATGGATAATAATTATACTTAAATATAAAACTAAGATCTTAAGATCCCCCTCCCCCTTTACATTATGTTACTTAATATTATTCATTACTTCCCATACATTTAATAAATCTCAATTTTGGTTAATCAATGCCCTTGTGAAAATATATAAATTATTACAAAATAAGTGGGTGGTGGTAATAGCTAAGATGGGTTTTACATATATAATATAATTTAAGAATAAAAGATAGCGCATTATTTAGGAAGGAAAATGTAAAAAAAACATATGTCAATCTGTTTTTCTACAGTAAACATAAAAATATAATTAGTTTATTTATCTAAAATTGTGAGCACCTGGGCAAGTCGAATAAGACTTATTTTGATCAAATTATAAATTATTTACCCAGTAAATGATGGGTGGGGAAATAAAAATGAATTATATGCTTGTGATTTTAGAATACTATTGGCATTTATTTTAAAATATAAATACATAAATCTTAATGAAAATTATTTGCTGCTTGGAAATAAAAGAAAAGGAAAAGCATTTTATAGGAGGCTTAATATAGATTAGTTATATAGAGTGATAGGAATACATATTTTGAAGACATTTAAAATAGGTGATTAAAATATAAATATTACAGAGAAGGCAGGATTTAAGAATTGCAAGCGGTCAAAGTTCTTTTACCTTGCTTATTTAGAAGAGCAATTTTACTAGGAGTCAGTCCATCAGTATTGTTTCACTAGATCTAGGGTAGCATTATTATTTGAAAATTAGCATTTCATTTTCACTGAAAAAAATACATAAAGTTCATTGGTATGGGATGCAGAGCTTCATTCATGGGAACAGCATATTAAAACGGAGGGAAAAGGTGAAATTTCTCTTACTCACGACACATTGAATAAGAATCAAAACTGGCATGGAATATGTATAGCAACATAGTTATTTAATGATCTCCTCCTCTTGTGGATTCAAATACAGCAGTATTTATACTTTTATTTTGAAGATGTAACTTATTAACTACTGCTGGACCTGAGGCGGTTTAAGCACTTAAGTTTCATTTGGAATAGTTTGACCGGATACTCTTATCTAGTAAGATATTTGAAACAATGCAAGTTTGTTATCACTTTCTTGAACGATTGTTTTAAAATATATCTTATGATTTTAAAACAAGCTAGTGTGGACAATTTCCACTAATGGGTTTATTTTATTATTACCAATTCGTAATCTTTTTCTTTAATCTAAGGTGTCTTCCGGGTAATTGTTTTTTGAGTGACTTCTTAACAAGATTGCATTATTTCTGGCTACAAAATTATATATGAAAAAATAATAAGTTTCATATATAATACCTTATATATATAATATAACTATTAATTTATTCGCAATCTCCTACACTGAAATATATAGATATTTATTATTTACGCCCGTATATACATGAGAATATTATTAAATAAAATATTTTTAAATTAAAATACATACATGTTAATGTGATTTATGTTATAATACTAACCGAAAGAAATATATATATTATTAGCTATGTATATACGTGCGTAAAGGCAGGTTTGAGTACAGTTAGGTGGTAGGAGATTGGATGTGGGATGTGAAGCAGGATTTGAGCATCAGATCATCTGCTTCAATATATATATATATATATATATATATATGATCAATAGATGACATTTTACCAAAAACACCAAACAAACGTGTTTGTTTACATAAATGATCAAAGAGTCAGAATTAACTATCTCTTTCATTTTTGCCCACCCTCAGATCAGCTGATTTCAAGCTGATTTGCTATTATCAGTGAAGGACAGAGCCAAGAAACTAGATCTAAACACTGACTCCAAGTGTTTATGCACAAAGTTTCTATCAGCTTGCAAGCATGAAAGTTTTCAGACTGATAGTCTTCAAACTCAGCCAAGCAAGCTAGATAGCTATATGGGTCTGATCTCAGTTCAGTTTCTCCACATAGTCAAAGCCTCTGCAATCTATATCATTGCAGAAACCTTTAAAGGTACATTTATGAAAAACAAAAACAAGTTTTAATCACATTAAACTTGGTTGGTGCTTTTGGTAAAACGCCATCTATTGATCATATATACAAGCGACAGCAAGTTTAACGTGATTAAAACTTGTTTTTTGTTTTTCATATATATATATATTATAGGAGCAAAAATACTAACAAAATATTCGTTTTATAATTATTGATTTTTAAAAATTTTTAATATATGTTATTTATAAAACTTTCTTTTTAAATTGCTTTTTCTTTATTAAATTGTATAATTTATAAATCCAAGATTGAAGATGCAACCGTGAATTCTCCAAAAATAATTAAAGAGTTGGAAATATAATATTGTTTTAGTCTTGGGAAGAAATTTTTAATTAAAGTTGTAACTTAAAATAAAATGGGGATTAAGATTAATACTTTTGTTATAAACATTTTTGTAAAATCTATTTCCAATCTGGAAATGGATTTGAATTTATTTTTGGACAGTTATCTGACAATTGCATCTTCAAACAATGAACAAAGAAAACTTAAAATTTTAGATTAAAGATTAGATTTGAGCTATAATAAATTAAAAGCGTTCTTCAAATACTTGGGCAGAAGTATAAAATAGGCTAATTTTGAATACTGAGAGATAACTACTATTGAGAAAACTGTGTTGACAAGATAAGCCATGCTGGTTTGAAATCTAAAAATAATGATCGAGTAGTAAGCCCATCCTGTGAATGTTTCTGCTGCTACCGTGTCATCATATTCCCATAGAATGAAGAAAAAGCCCCACTGGAGAATTTTGGTATGCTGAATAAAAGCTTGCTGTTACTTAAGAACCAGCTACTCTGGGGAAAATTAAGCTTCTGACTTTTAAACGTTTTTTTTTTCAATAAATATTTTAGCTTAAAATCAAATATAATTTGTCAAATGTATTTTGTTTATTTTCACTATTGCAATGGTGTGAAAATAGTTTTTTCTATATATATATAATGAATCATGGAACGCTCCCGAAATAATATGTTGGTCACTGTGTTCCAGAACCGTAAATCAAAGCGTTAATGACAATATTATGTAATCTTTTAATAACTAATTGGCATCTTAATATTGGACCCACCAAAGCAGTATGTTTATTTATAGTATATGTCATTTAATTAATAAAAGAGCATATGAGAAATAATAGCGTGAATGACAATATGTAATTATCTACCACTTAGTAGACCGCTCATTCGCGCACATACTAATGTATGTAATTAATTCATAATGTATATAAATAATTTATTATTATATTGAATTAATTTTTATTGTCTAACTTGTTTGAGTAGTTCGAATTCCTTTTTCTCCATTTCCACACATATAACTACTTATATGAATATTTTAATTTAGTTAATATTGAGTGTTATTTTCTTATCTGCTCTGCTAGTGAGCGGGATTTAAAAGACATTCTCATGTGCCACCATTACATCTCATTCATTAGGTGTTTGATAGGGGGATTTGGGAATGGGTTTAAATTCAGGTTGGTCCCTGACCTAAATCTCAGGTTTGACTGGGTTTGACAAACATTTTGTGAGTTCCAACTCATGTTAGACGGATCAATGTCTTTTGACCAGTACAATATATATATAACGGATATTTTTATAGTTATAAAAATAAAATAAAATAAATACATGGCAAACAGCCATATATATATATATATATGGATTATAGATAAGTGATTGACAATTTATCTATATCAATGTTGTTTTATTCAGACTTTATCCCACAGAGAGTCCTGTTGAAATAATGAAACGTTAGATGACTGATATTTCTACATTTGAATACTAGATAGCGATATGCAGTTGGTTTGATTTGTTACACAGTAATATTTAGGAGATTCCAAAGTTTAAAAAGAATGATCTAGTTTTGTATACACTCTATAAATTTATATTAGTTTATTAATGAAATAAATGTTAAAAAATCAAAATTTAAAAGTTCCTAATTACTAACTAGGCGCCAGAAAGTTATTTTAATCAACGAACTATTCACTAATCAGTTTAACAAACTAAACAAAATAATAAAATTTATTAATCAAATATTGTTCCAGATTACTGGTAAAACATCTCTAATGAGTACAGCCTAGAAAATAAATTACAATATGCTTATTATGTTTACTAAACAAATTAAAAAATATTTAATGTGTTTCAGAAAATAAATGGTTGAATTTTACCTTCATCATAAAAAAAAAAATAAAACAAAAGTTTTCTTAAAGTTTCAAATTAAGCTAGAAACTTTTACATTATATCATAATTATATTGACCATTCTTTGTATTCCAATAGGTATCATATTTATTGTGTTTTGTAAAATATATATGGAATGTTCAATTTCATGAAAAATAGATTTTAATTCTGAAATACGTTTTGAAATTTTATTATCATAAAATATGAAACGATAGCACACTGGCATAGACTTTGTTATTGTAAGTTCAGATGTTTACGAATTATTAATGATAATTTTGAAAATATTATTGTAAAATATATTTGCATCATCTATTATTGACATTTTTGAAAAGTTTAAAAATAAATTATTTTCCTGTAATTATGTTTAAAGGTTACAAACAATTTAAAGATTTACATATTTATATTTTTACTGAATATTTATTCCAATATCTCTAAATCAAATATAATTATTTAATTCGATTTTATCATTTAAACATATATTAAGTAAGTCGTAATAAATTAGTTAGCTATATTAATATCTAACATACAGGTTAAATATGTATACCTGTACAAACAATGTAGTATATATGGAATTTTAATTAGAAATCAATAATATTGATATTATAAGAGTATATGCCCATAACTGAATACCATTATTATTGTATATTTGGAAAGAGATATTATTTCTTTGTGATTAAGTACTAAGGCTTGAATTTTATATTTTTTGAATGCTCCTATATTTATTAATATAAACTTAATTTGAAGTAGAGAATTGGTTTACTCTTCTTAATCACAAAATCAAAATTAATAATTTTAAAGATAATTTTATCCACTTAACATTTTTGTTTTACAGAAGAGTTTTACTACTACAAGATATCGATCAGAAAACAAAGACACCAAAATTTTGAGACAACCCCTATTTGTGTGGCATATTACAAGAAGACATCGACTGAAAGATAAGGATTCTAGCATATGACACAATTCATGCTAATATTGTGTTATAATGTTAATGACTAATTATAAAATAACTATATTGTTATTAGAAATATTCCCCCCATTTTAGATTAAAGCCCAAAGCTCATTGATATTTAATCATCTTATAGTTTAATAATCCGTTATATTTTAAGGTATTGTAGCTAATCGATATATTTTGTACAATAGTTCTGCATAAAGAAATCCTTTATTATAAAAATGATATTATTTTGGTCAAAGCTATATTAGAAATATCTTACCACTTACTAATTACCCTTACTATGACTATTTTTATTTATGATTAATAATGAGAATGCTATATCCTTAATGAAGTCAGCAACATAAAGTTAAAAATATCAACAAAATCCTCATTTTACTTATATAATTTTAGGTTTTATAATTACTTTATTCAATGTAAAATATTTTGCTTATGTTTATAAAAACAATATTAATACAGCTTTGTAATTATCATTTGGATTATTATTATCCATAATTAAAATTATTGTAAATGCATTTTTGATAAATCATGTTATTGTGAAAATAGACCTTTTTATTGATGTAAAAGAAAAAAATGAATATATAATTATAATCATATGATATAAATATTGCATCTTAAGTCATAATTTATTCAATAATTATTACATTTAAACTAAAATGGCTATTGTTAATTTAATAAATATTTCAATTGATATATATATACAATTAGACGTTTTGCTTTTACTTCTAAACAATTTTCAATCCAGAATTTCATTACATGCTGAAAGTTATATAATGACGTCCATCTGGTGTGACATGTGTGAACAAGAAAAACGAATTATAACAAATGATAACATCCACCCACAAATTATTTGTTTGTGATTTTCTGGTTATATATATATATATAATGTATTCTTTTTTGGCTTATTAAACATGTAATTACATTTTTAGGTATGCCATGAATAGACTGATATCTTAGATTATTGCTAACTTGGCACTGATAAATAATATGAACATATCAAAGTAATCATTTCTAATAATAAAAACATCTGTCTACTTATGTACCGTTTATGTATTATTGTCTCTAACGTTGTGAAAAAACGTTGTAAAAACTACTATTTTAGCCTTTCCTACAATTAGTAACAATCTTACATTCTCCAATACACTGTTCTCCAATACAAAACTTCACCATATTTACCTAAATATTATTAATCGTTATTATTATATTATCATGGTAATAATAATAAGTCAGATGTCACATGACTTATATATAGCTTGCAATTGCCTTCTCTTGTAGTAGCATTTATCATAATATAAAAAAAAGCTTGTTTAGAGCGTTCGCATGCTCTTAACTTTACATATTGGTAATTGCAAGCTATATATAAGTCATGTGACATCTGACTTATTATTATTACTATTATTATTTTGCTGTTGGGGCTTTGGATAAATTAAATGGCTAAGCCTATTAATATATGGAGTATCTGAATTAAGTTCAGGCCCATATAATTTTTTCAGTTGGAGAGCTGACTTTAAAGACATGCAGATGTCTAAAAGTTTTGATCTTCTTCTTAAGAATTATCTTTTAGATAAATGCTTAGTTTGAGTTGGTTTTTTGAATCTAATGTCCCAACTCCTCACTGAAGAGACCCATAGGTCCAAACGGTCTGGGGATGGGGACAATCTAAGATAAAGATGATTTGAATGCCTTCTCTTGTAGTAGCATTTATCATAATATATAAAAAAAGCTTGTTTAGAGCGTTAGCATGCTCTTAAGTTTATATATTATCATGGATACATATCATAATACTGATTTCTCTAATACCAGGATCCTGTCCAGATGTGACATTCCCCACCAATGTAAGATGAGAGAAGTCATTTTTATGAGGCCAGATTGTATTAACAAACATAATGACACATGTAAATTATCTTGTATTTAAAAGAATTTTTGAAGTCCATTAATCTGAATAACTTTTGAATATTTTATATTCTATTCCCACCTTTATATGTTATAATTTTCTGTACCTATTTTCTACGAGTGTTATGCATCAATCTTTACAGCTGCCTTTATAAAAGTTTTTATAATGCATCAATCTTTACAGCTGCCTTTATAAAAGTTTTTATAATATTCATAACCCAGTTGATGATGAGTATGATATTTTAGTACTATAAGTCAGTCACTATCCTAGTTCGATAAGTCATTTACAGATGACTGAATAGGTCATTTATATCTATAACCCATTAGTCTTCACGTTTTAACGTAATAAACATGAAACAAATTCCAAATATTTGGAAAAAATATGGATTAAAATGTCTAAATTATGTAACTTGGCCTTTTTTTTGCTGTGTAAAGTCAACAACATCATACTCAATGTTTGCACAATTACGTTTAACACAAAAATTACAGAATTAATAAAATTCTCTAGAAAACAAGAAAAATAATTTTGTTGGATTTATATAAATACAGATTCACACTAGTAAAATATTTATTCAACTATATATATATATATATATATATATATATATATATATAGTTGAATAAATATATATATATATATATATATAAGGTGAGAGGTTGCCTTGACAACAATGATAAATATTGATTACTATCTATATGTGAATGGTTAGGTGGTTACTTCTTGAAGTCTTTTCCTGTTATCATCAGGTATAGTGTCCTAATCAGCAGGTGTAATGTCTTTATTTGCAGGTATAGTATGATCAGATATGATGTCTTTGATTATAAATCTGATGTTTTCATCAGAAAATCGAGCATCTTTGATTGTAGACTCTTCCATGGTAGTTGCTGATGTGTAATTTAATCTCAGTTGGTCTCTTGCCTATGATTTTGTTGTTTATCTGTTGGTTGAACCAATTGCAGTGAATAATGCCTTTTTCTTAGTCATAACCGCTAGCACAAATTTGATGGCTTCAATATAAATATAAAAAATCTTAGTGTTTTTATTTTTTTTTAATAGATTGTTTAGGCATAAAGTATGACAGGTTATTATCAGAACCATCTTAAATAAAAGTTCAACTGGCATTTTTCTAGTGGATGTGCTTGGTGGAGAAGGTTTCTCTAATAGCTCTCTGGCAATTCAGATGTTCCTGCCATCTGTGTTAGCTTTTCAAAGCATTCTTTTATTTTCTTGAACTAATCTTTTTACCTCACCCTTTCTAATGGAAGAGTAGACTGAACACTTCATTGCTATTATTGCTAGAAAATTATCTGAAAATCTGGAAGTGAAGGTACTACTGTCTAACACTATTGTTTTAGAAAGAGCTTCAATAGTTGCTGGGCACTGGAGTGCTGATACTTCATATATCAACAGCTATTAATAAGTGTTTGGTCCTCTTGGGCCAGTATCTTTATTATAAATTCTAATGCAGAGATCCTCACATTCAGGCATCTTACCAGTTTTGTTCTTTGATTGCAAGTTTTGGTTTATCCTTTAATGCCATCAGCAATTGACTGGAGATTCAGTGTAAGAATTCATATGTATGATCTAGCTAACATTTTCATTTTAACAATTTCTGGGTGCCCATTATGCAAAATCTTATGAACTTGGGATTAGATAAGAGGCAGAATCACAACTCTTGATTTCTAGGTAATGCAGCTAAGAATTTTCATTTGAAACTCTAGCTTTTAGATTATATGCAGCTCATAAAGTTTTTTTTAGATGAACCTTGTTTGATATATTTTGGTAACCTTTGGCATTCAGGGTTGCCAGTGGTCCATTGTTTAACTAATATATGATTAGCTGGTCCATTTAAATCTAAGTCTATCACATTATTTGTTCACTTGTTATTATTCATTTTGCTTGCATTGTCACTTTTAAGTTTGCTTAAATTTATGAGCTGATTTACTTTGACTACTGCATATCCTAAGTGATCAAACCAGTCACATCCTAAGAGATTACTATGTTTAACAGTTCATACAACCAGGGGGATATATATATATATATATATATATATATATCCCCCTATATATATATATATATATATATATATATATATATATATATATATCACTAAAGGAAAACTAAGAGTGACTCTCTGGATAACTATGGGATAACTGTAGTAAACTACAGTCAAGTTATCTAAACAATGACTATTTAGACAATTAAGATTAAGACTAGCTCAAGATATGCTATTAACATACAGTATTTAATAAAATCAATATTTTCTAATAATAAACTATAAGAAACTTATTAAATTAAAATATAATAACACTTATGTTTATAATAAATAATTAGGGTTCCAATTAGAATACTCACTTCATTCATTTTGCTAATAAATTTAATTTACAACTAGCTGATTATTATAAATAAAATATGGTTCGATTAAAACTAACAAATACAATTATGAAACTCTTTACATGGGATGTTGAGTAAGGTATAATGGCTTAAACATTTAGGATACATCCCTAAAAATACATTTCAGTGGCATAAAAATATTACCCCCTACTAAATTGATATAACAAAACTATCATGTAATAATCTCATGTCTTTAATCACACATATAATAATCCTAACATATCATTTACAAATTTATTATTGTTATAGTATCCATTAAATATAATAAATAAAATTAATCTTATTTTTTAAACAACATATTGTTTTATAATTTAATTTATCTTAAAATTACTTTAAACTATTCAATATATCTTTACTGGCTTCTATTCTCTGAGTTTAAACTCACACCATGTACAAAATCACAATTACATATTAGAAAGTAACATAGTGAATTTTCTACATTATAAATGCAAAAAAGAGTCCTCCTGTTATGTGTTATGTTGGACGGTGACAGAAGCCAATGCAAAGAGACTTCTTTCTATGATAAAACACAGAAAGAGTTTCCGATGGCTGCCAGTTATGGTTTTTTTATGCTAAAAGCAAAGAGAAATGCCTTTATTGGCTGCCATAGTTGATTTTGTTAATCATTTTATCGTAATAGTAGAATATCTACTTTATCTGTAGTTTCGTGTGAGAGTTTGTGTATTTGAGCCAGTCATAGTTTTTTAAAATTTGATTAGACATATTTTTTTTTAATGTGCTGTAACTTACTTTACTGTTGTAAGTTTAGTGATAATGTCCTGAAGATTCTATTATGAATGGGTAACCCTCAAAAATTGCTTTTAAGGGTGCGGATCGGCAAAAATTTTGAGAATCAAAAGCAAAGTACCGTTTTCGCGAGAATTCATCTGTGACGAGTTACTTTTGCTATAAATACACACAAACAAAAACAATCCAGTGTCTAATTATTAGTAATTACTTGTCCAAAAAAAGAAATTGGTCGAGTATTATTTTTTTTTACATTTATTATTTTAAAATAAGATTAGTTTTTATATCTACACACTAACAAAAACAACCCAGGTCCTGATTAATTACTGTCTAAAAAAAAAAGAAAGAAAATTAAACGGGGTTTGTTTTTTTTAAATGTAGTATTTGGAATATGATATTTTTATATATATACACAAGATTTACAAAAAGAAACCCACTTTCTGATTAATTACTGTCAAAATGCAAATTAGTCAGCTATCATTTTTAAATTTAGTATTTAAATAACGGTACCTTTTTATATAGACACACTAACAAAAGCAACACACTTTCTGATTCATTACTGTCCCCCCCCCCCCAAAAAAAAAAAAGAAAGAAAATTAGTCGGGTATCATTTTTTTTCAATTGAGTCTTTCAATGACGGTCCTTTTTAGATATACACATTATCAAAAAGAACCTACTTTCTGATTAATTACTGTCCCCCCAAAAAAATCAAATTAGTTGATAGATATTTTAAAATTGTAATGTAAATTTTTTCAATGTTGTGGTTAAATTAAATCCTGTAGGATTATGTATTATTTTCGATTGAAAAAAAGATCGTAACTTTTTATATATAGACACAAAGAAAATAAAACCCACTTTCTGATTAATTACTGTCAATACCCCCCAAAAAAGTTATTCGCGGGTATCATTTTTAAATTTAGTATTTCAATAATATTAAGGCTTTTGATAAAATCTACACGCTAATAAAAACAATCCACTTTCTGATTCATTACTGTCCAAAAAAAAATTGCAACATAGTCGGGTATCATTTTGAAATGTAGTATTTCAAGAACAGTACTTTTTATATATATACACAAAAAGAATCCACTTTTTGATTAATTACTGTCCAAAAACACACACAAAAAAAAGAAAGAGCAAATTTAGTCAGATATCATTTGTAAATTTAGCATGAATGTAGCGATTTTGTGTAAATTGAATTAAAAAATCTATATTTACCTCTTATTTTCAATTAAAAAAATCCCGTAACTTTTGACAGATACACACCAACAAAAATACCAATTTTATGATTAATTACTGTCCAAAAAATGTCAATTATTCAGGTATCATTTTTAAATTGAATGTGAATTTCTAATTTTTTTTTAAAAAAAAATAGTATTATTATTTACTAATAGGAGTCGGGTATTAATTCTAAATTGTAATATATAAATTACATTACTTTTTATATCTTTATAATTACCTATTAGTTTTTAATAAAATTATTTATTTACTCGTAAAAAAATACCGTAACTTTAAAAAGACACACATAAACTAAAAAAAAATAATTAAAAAAACACTGTAACTTTAAAGACAACCACACACACAAACTAAAAAAAAACATATAAGATTAATAAACATTTACAAAAATGAAAGTCTAACATCATATAGTATTAGTTACTAGAATATTTTATTAGAAATCTAAATCAGATATTTTTATATAAAATCAATCACAGGCCCGGAATCGTTATATGTATATGTTTTTGGTTAGCATCAATGCCATCTTACGGCTAACACCAGGGAATAGAAAACAACCACTATTTGCACCAAGTATAAGTGCACAATATATATATATATAAAATTTAGTTTGTCTTTAAAAAAGTTTGTAAATTTGTTAGTTTATTAGCAAAATTTAAGACCTTTGCTTATTTAAAATTTTATGCTCTGTGTTTGAGTTAGTTTGTATTTGAATATTTAACATCATTTAGCATACAACTTCAAAGTGGTATCATTTTGAAGTTCGCTATTATTAAGATATAAACTTTTAAACAGAAGGCGTTACTGGATATTTGTAATTGTATAATGGTTTATACATTTGTATAATTATTTCAGTTAATGTTAACAGTAACTTTCTTTTCATTTATAGTTTGGGAGGGCTATTTAAAGATTAAAATCTAATGTTTAGTTTGTCTTTAATAACTTTGTGAACTTGTTAGTTTATTAGCAAAATTTAAGATCGTTTACTTATTTAAAATTTCATGCTCTGTGTTTGAGTTAGTTTGTATTTCAATATTTAACATCGTTTAGCATACAACTTCAAAGTGGTATCATTTTGAAGTTCGCTATTAGTAAGATATAGATTTTTAAACAGAGGGCATTACTGAATATGTGTAATTGTATAATGGATTAGATATTTGTGTGATTATTTTCAGTTAATGTTAACGGTAACTTTATTTTCAGACACACCTACTGCACACACACACACACACACACACACACACATATATATATATATATATATAAAGTTTGATGACTGTAATCTTTTCAAAATATATGTAATATTCAACTCAATATATGGTATATATTAAAATACAGTAAATTCACATAACTTATAGTTATTTTATTAGAATTAATAACTCTAAAATTCAAAAGTCAAATTTTAATCAAAATTGTATTATATATAAGTTGATATGTACATATGGCTTACAATATATGGGTGAGTCTAAATGTACATTGGAGAAGAGAATAAAAAAGCATATGCTTTTATGTAATATAATTCAAAAAGAGAAACAATCAGGAAAAGATGTAAATAAATCTTCATCTGTTATATTTGATTATAATAAATCTTGTAAATATAGCTTTAAATTTGATTATAAAAATAAAAGAGGCTGTGTTGATTTCAGGAAATTGTCATATGTTAATGAATCTGCAATTATGAATTGGTAAAATAACAGAATTGTGGGAGAAGTAAATTAATTCAGCTATGGGTATTGTGAAAGGATATCTTGATTTGATTATTCAACTTTATATAGTCAACAAAGACTACAAGATGTATAGTCAAAAGTATTTCTAATAAAATAACTATAAGTTATGTGAATTTTACTGTATATATATATATATATATATATATAACCAAAACTATCCCAAATCCAAAACTAAACCAGACCATCATAAAAATAATATTAAAACACAACCTAAGGTTTCACTGCTACAAGCAGACTTCTCAAGTGTAAAGAACTACCAAAAACTACACAATATATATAATATTAAAAACTACCCACAAATCCATTCACTTCCCATCCACCCTTAATATCAAAAGAACTCTTAAATAAGTTAATTGCTTCAGAATAATAAATTTTCAATAATAAAGACTCTTTAATTCTTCTTTTGATTTCATTTCTCTCAAAGAAGACAACCTTAGCTTCATCAAAATCAATAGTGTGACCTGTATCTTTCTCATGGACATACAAAGCAGAACTAAGATATCTATTTTTAACTCTACTTTTATGAACCTTTATTCTTTCATTTAAACTCAAACTACTCTGACCTATGTAAACCTTCTTACAAAATAAACAAGGAATAAAATATACTACACCAGGAATAGTCTTTCTATCAAAAACTTCTTTTGTATTATTTAATAAATTATTCAATGTAACACCCCTTTTCCAAGCAATTTTCTTATTTCCAAACCATTTACTATTTCTACACACAATTTTATAAGGAGACAATTTAAATGGCAAAGAAATAAAATCATATTTTTCTTTAACCTTTACATCCTTACAAATATTACTATTAAATAAAATACTTTTAACAAATTTATCAGAGTATCCAACACTCAAGTAATCTTTATAAAATTGATATTTCTGAAACAAAGCTACCCCACTAGAATTATTTAATTTAATATCCCTATGACAATAATTCCTTAAAGCAGCTACTTTATGAGATACAGACTGATAGCTATCAGGTTTAATTATAGATTTTAATTCGTTACTTTTAACTAAATGACTGCACAATAAACAATTAGTTTCTACATTTCTAATCACCAAAAGATCTAAAAATTGTAACTTACCAAAATCTAACCCCCCCTCCTTCTAACACAAATTTTATAGAAGGATCAAAACAATTAAACTCATTTACAAATTCCTTCAATTTATCATTCTCAACTACAAATAAACAATCATCAACATATCTGACAAATAATTTTACATATAAACAATTCTTTTTAATAATAATTTCCTCTTCCATATAACTAATATAAACTGAACATACTAAAGGAGAAATAATATAACCTGATTTGTGGGTAGTTTTTAATATTATATATATTGTGTAGTTTTTGGTAGTTCTTTACACTTGAGAAGTCTGCTTGTAGCAGTGAAACCTTAGGTTGAGTTTTAATATTATTTTTATGCTGGTCTGGTTTAGTTTTGGATTTGGGGTAGTTTTGGTTTTATATTGACTAGTTTAGCTTTATGCTTCTAATGTTTATATATATATATATATATATATATATAAACATTAGATATATATATATTTTTAATATATATATATATATATATATATATATATATATATATAATTAAAAATATAGTAATCAATATTTCTCATTGCTGTTAAGGCAACCTTCACACCTTTTAATAACAAGAATGGAAATCCATTCTTACTAATGGTCCACTGAATATATAAGGACACTTAAAGCTTGCAACTTGACTACAGAGTATGAAATATTGATACAATGAAGTTTAAATAAATGTCTTTAAACATGAAATAAACATGACACTATAATGCAGGCTAATAAATAGTCAATTAACATTACAAACTGCAATACTTATTAATTGCCCATGTATTATTTAGAAATAATAAGCGAAATAGTGCCTAAAGCTAATCTGGGATAATGATGTAATTAAATTCCAACCAGTAACCACCTAAACATTCACAGTAAAATATAGTAATTAATATTTCTCACTGCTGTCAAGGCAACCTTCACACCTTTTAATAGCAAGAATGGAAATCCATTCTTACTAATGGTCCACTGAATATATATGGACACTTAAAGCTTGCAACTTGACTACAGAGTATGAAATATTGATACAATGAAGTTTAAATAAACCTCTTTAAACATTATATATATATATATATATATATATATATATATATATATATATATATATATATATATATATATTGGGATAGCAACTTTTACTATGGATTTTCTCAAGATATGATTTATTTGTCTTGGTAATCAAAAATTGATTAATAGCTAGGTTGCACCTAAAGTTTATTTATTTATTAATAATAACCTATTTGTTCTTCACGTCATGGTAATTACAGATCCAGAAGCTAATTCTATTCAAGTCAGTGTTCCATTAATAATTCTTATAGTTTTAAAGACTGAATTCATGCCACTCACACCTTTGATATTACTGAAAAATAATACTCAATAATGTTATTGAAGATGATAATCAATGATGTTATTTTATTTGTCAGAATTTTAACAAAGAGGTCTTTCATTTCTTTTTTTTTTGGTTGGCTTGTAAGTGTATGTATGATTCATTTACAAAATTTGAAAACTGTATTTATGAATAAACATGCCAACATATGTATGACTGATTTGATATATCTGTAATAAGTTCTAACAATCAATAGAATATCTCTTAAATTCGTTCTCACCAGAAAAGCCTTTACACACATGATTTTCCAATCCATAATTTTAATTCTGGAACTACTTTTATTTGATCGATTAATGTGAATTACTAAAGATTCAGCCTGAGTTGCTTGTACGACTGCATTCTCAAAATTAGTATTTAGATCCATTAAGAATTTTATTCTCAATCCGCAATCATACATTCCGCAAATGTAACAATCTCTTAGTCCTTTGTTTATAAAATCTCAAAACATAATAATTAAACACAAGATTTCTGATTTTAACAGGAAATATATTTTTTGCTTCCAATTAAATACAGAGATTAAAGTAATATCTCTACATTATTGTTAGCACCTTTGGGCGGAAGAAGTCTGGCGATAGAGATAGTACTCTATCAAAATTAAACCGATCTGGAATAATCTATACTTCATGTAAGTGCAATAGTTTTTATATTTAATGCTACAAATCATTGTGAATGTTGCTAATTTTAATTCAAGCTTTTAAATCTGATTAGGTTGCAGGCAAAAAATCACACAAATTATACACGTTGAACAGTTTTTTGGATAGCTTGGAACGAACTCTTGTAAAGAGCCAATTTTAACAATATCTTAAAATTTATTTGCAACCATGGAGGAAAAGGATTTATGACTGTGCTACATCTGTTGTATTTATATAACTCACATAAAAATACAGACTTGTACAAGTATGGTTAAATAGTTGACATATATATATATATATGTCCACATATTGTAAATATAAATGTTTATCATATATATATATTTATTTATATTTACAATAAAAACTGATATATCGTTTGCCCAATAATTTTAATCTAGGTATACATCATTTTGGCGATGTAGGTCTAGAAGTAAGAGAATTTATGTGCCCTTTTAGGAGTGTCTAATACTTTCACATTTACCATGGTATCTTGTCTTGTGTTAGGTTTAAATTTCAGAAGTTTACATGAATTTGCTTCACTGCTTTAATAATATTGCAATCAAGGAGCATGTTGCCATTCAACTGTAACAGTCATTTGTCTCAACCGTGAGATTAAAAAAACTGCCAATTTATAAGTACTTCTTTTTCATTAATAGGATCCGGTATATTTACTGAATATAAGTTGAGCTATAAAGAAACTCGAAGCAAACTGGACATAACTGATAATTTATTACTAGATTTACTTTTATCTATTAGTAATAGAATACTTCATCAACTGTGAAATATTTTTCATTATATTATATCACTTAAAGATTCAAGTTTTAAAACAGAAAAATAAACAAAATTTGTAAGCGCTAATTGAAATGCAATGACTAATAGCTATGTCTCCAAAAAAAAAAAAAAAACACTTCATAATTTATCGAAGAAAAACCTGTCAATGGATGAGAATTCAATTCTAGAAAAAGTTTTAATTTTGCATTTAATTAACCTTTCTGGATACAATTTAAACAAATTATTTGCAGCAGTTGTATCAACTCTTGAAAAAATAAATCCAACAGCTTAACTAGAATAAAAAAAAATCTAATGTTATTCTTAAAACCAGTTAATCTCTTTATCTTTGAAAATATAATAGCTGTTTGCTATTGCTGGAATCGTAAATTTTAACAAACCTTTCCACGAAAAAAAATATTAGCTAATGTTAATCTATGGAATAAAAGTAAGTGAAATTCTGTTTTATATTTTTATATCCTAAGAAAACAATTATCATATAATGTTTCAAAAAATTCAGTAGTATTCTTTGATTGTTTTAGCTCCTATTTTTCTGGCAATATATATTGTTTTTTCCTGTTTTGCTTTTTATCATTAGCTCCAGTATAATAAATAATCACATAAAATACAAACTTCTTTGTTCTGTCAATCTTCAGTAGCTCATCGACTTTCCAATAATTAGGTTTACAAATTCTGCGAGAGAATGTGATCAATAATCAATTCATCTGATTATTTTACAGTAATGCAATCCAGGAACTCTTAACTAGAGAATATAACAAAAAATAATCACTCATTAGCCACAATTTTTTTAACCACTTCTGTACAAATGTTTATTGGAATAGATTTTGGTCACCTTAGAGTATTTAAAGAAAGTTTATACCTATATATTTTACCTTTTTGGTGTGGGCCTGTAAAATCAATGCTAAAATAGTGCATTCAAGTCTCAAGACAAATTATATACGAAGCCAAAAAACATATCTCAGTTCAGTGAAATAAATTGAATTATTGCATTCAATCTGCCATTTGATACATAGACATTATATGATCTTTCTAGAAAATAATCATACTCTTATTATTAATAAATTTCACTATCTGTTTAATAACTTGTAACAAATAATTCTCTTTTTTTGTTATCCAAAATATTTTCTTCTTCCAATTTCAAAATCAAAATATTTACACTCAACATAAATAAAAAAAGTGGAATGTGTAATTAGTAACAAAAAATGAATGATTTAATATAATATTGTAGACGTGTACAAGTAAAGTAAAATATGTTTAATAAAATATATTGGTTATATAACAATAAAAAGAAAATACAAAATGAGTGACAAAAGCAATTTCCAAGAAAATGTTAAAAAAGGGATTAAAAAAAGAGATAAAATTAAAAAATATTTATTGATACTTATTGTTTTTGTTATAGTCCAGTTGTCAGAAAAAAATTCAGAATTTTATTTATGATCAACTACATAACAGTTTATATTTTAATTTTTCTTACACTCACTCACATATTAAGAAATGCAAAAAAAAATAAAAAATCAAAATATTCTTTAAATTAGTATATAATTATAATTACTGCTTCGAAAATAATAGACAAACTGGCTAATGGTTTATTATAAATATACTTTTTCTTTTCCAATGATAATTTATCAGTTAACATCTGTTTTCACATTATATATCTGCAATAAAAAATATAAAAAGTATATTAATATCTAAACATATAATAATAAAATTTTATATGTAAAATTTTTGAATTTAGTGACTTAGGGACATAAATTTTTTTTTTTTCTTTATATTTTTGTTTCTATTTTTTTTTCTAAGATTAAGTAATATCATATTTAAAGGAAGAAGAAAACTTAACTTAAAAACTAAATTTATGATAAAGTTACATATAAAGTAATAGAAAAATTAAACAATATTAAAATTTTAAAACGTATTAACAAAAAAAAAAAAAAGAAAAATAATTTATTATTCTATTAACGTAAAATAATCTAAAGAAACGATTACGTCTATTGCAAATTATCCTTAAAAAATGAAAAATGTAAAAAATGAGTTTTAAAATGCTCCATGAATGGCATAGATACCTCTGATAGTGAATCCCAGATTTTAATTATTTAAACACACTCAAGACTTTATAAAGTTAGAATAATAATCATTATGCACATTGCTCAGAAAGTTTTATAATTGCAATTAAGATGTTATTTGTTCTAGTCTTTAGGGAATTTTATTTATTTAATTTTCTCTCATAAAACATTTTCTTCTTTACAAATTAAGTAATTGCGGAACTCTTTATTTATTTTTCAAGTAAATTTATTTTTTTGATTTTTATAATCAAATGACTTCTTTAAATGCGAGTTGGAACCAAACTATTTGTATCGTAGGCAAGGTTAGCTATTTCTTGCATCATCTAGTTACCCCCCCCCCCCAGCCTCCAACCAATTTAGATTTTTAAGTGTAGGTTTTATTGAAAAAAAAAACAAAACAAAACCCAAATGTTAAAATTGTTAAATTAATTTTAAATTGAAAAATAAGTAGTAATTAAACTTTGATTATATTTTTCAAAAGCAATTAATTTATATCAAATAGTAACCTTTAAAAGTCACTATCCATTCTTAATTGTGATCTGCGCCTAGATAGCTATCTATCTAGTTAACTAATAAAGTGTTAAAAATGCTAATTGAAAAAAAAATCCCCATTATTTTACAAATTTATTTCAATTAATCTATATAAAAAAAATAAATTCGAATTATGAAAAATAAACTGAGATATAACTATTCCAATACATACTTATCGGCTTCAGAACAAAAAAAGTTCTGTTAAGAAACGCTTTGATTCTTCATTGATGCCTTAAAAGAAAGACGAAGTCAAATTTCTAATACCCATTTAATAGTATTCTTGTTATTGCAGCTGTTATTACTCTATGATAATGTGGATAGTCTGATTATCAAGACGCATCAGTGAGTGTAGAAAGTTTACTGGCTTTTTACCAATAAGATTAAGAAAAAAAATTTCTCAGATGTTTAATAGTTTTAACTAAAATATCAGTTGAGTTTTCTTGAAAGCAGATTGAATATATAAGTATGAATGCTCCTTTAAACAAATATTTATACTTAAAATATAAAAAATCTATATTAAAATCCTTAATTCCAGAAAGTTATAGGTAGACGAAAATGTGAGGATGTCTGATTTCTATGATTCGATGACGAACTTGTATTTAGGTCTCATCAATTATAGATCATTTTCAATGAAAAGATTACATGAATTAGAAATAAAATAATATTAAATGGGACAATGTTAGACATTGGGAAGTTAGAAGAAAATGTACATAGGTAATCAATTTAAAAAGTGTCCAAGTACTAATCTCCAAAAGCCCAATATTGCTAACATAAATGATATGGGATTTATGTAAATAAAAGATGAAGTAACAAAATTATAAAAAATGATAGTACATTAGAGTGGAAAAATTTGTTTGTTATAAAAAGATACCAAATGCAGTTATTCTTAATTATGAACCAATTAGTTCGTATTATGATGAAAGATTGAAGATTTTTATACAAATGCAGAAAATGCTTTTAATCAGACCACATATTTTAAAACTATTACGGAATAATTTAATATTATTATTGATAAACAATTAAAAGAGGAAGGTGCTGTGAGAGAGTTTATCTATGGTGCTCAAATAATGATAACGACCGACGATATGTGGAGTTAGAAAAAAATATCTGTTTGTTACCAATTTCTTCCTTTGAAAAAATGCTAACCGAAAATTGACATAAAAGGAAAGGAAATGAAGATACCGTAGAAATGTAATATATTTTAATTAGCAAAATGTATTTATTCAATATTTTAATGTTGTTAATAAATATTCAGATAAATTTAATGCAAAAGTCTAAAGACGAAAATTATTAAAAGAGTCAATATTAATAGTTGCTTTTTTTAACCTCCGGAAATATAGCTAAGAATTTACATTAGAACATGCAAATAACTTTAAAATTTTAAGAGATTTTTAATATGCTTCAAATTTAAATGAAATCCATAAAAGAATAACTAATACTCTATTAAGAATTTTTTAAAAATAGTAAAAAGCAGCAATTTCCAAGTAAATTTTTAATTAGGAAAAAGCTGCTTGAAAAAAGAACAATAGGATTTTTTTAAATGATCCATTAAAAAAAAGGGAATATCAAGAATTTTGTAAAATTGTAGAAAAAATGTTAATAATGATAGATGAAACTATAATTGTAAAGTGGCACTTTTTGTAAAATACCAACTTCTTATAAGAAGAAAAGTAGTCTCAGCTATAAAAAAAAAAAGAAAAGATGGAACTATTGGTAAAAGGAGAGATAACATCATGAAATGTAATATATAAAAATTATATAGCAATAAAAAATAAGAAAAGATCTCCTACAATTACTAAAAATGGAACTATTACTAAAAAAGAGATGATATGAAATGTGTATCAAGAATTAAGTATTAATTAAAACAAAAAAAAAAAAACGACCTTTTTACAGCTACTACCAGATATATCTTCTGAATTGTCCAGAAATTTAAATGAAAAAGTGAAATATACAATTAAATCTATGAAGAAGGAAAAAACTGGGGATGATGATAGAATAATAATCGATGTCTTTAAAGATAAATGTGAAGATATAAAAATTTTTTTGGCAAAGTTTATACCAAATGTTGAAATGAGAAAAATGCACCGCATGATTAGAAGAAAAAAGATGTTTAAGATATTAGAAATTACAGACACATTCTTTTAGTAGTTCTATAGTAAACGTTTTATCAAGATAATAACAATCTTTGAATTTAAAAGAAACAAAATAAGGAGCTGAATAGAAAAAGTGGTTTTAGGACAGTGGACCAAGTCCAAGTATTGATAGAAGTTTACAGAAAAAAAACAATGAATATGAGTTGCCATTACGTTTTAGATTTGTAGATTATATAAACATTTCTTCTATGATTATAGCATTAGGCCAACAAGATATTGATCCACTATATCTTCATTTTCTGAAGATCATTTATAAATATGCAAACAAAAACGATTAGATTACATAATGATACTAGAAAGATTCATATTAAGAAAAGTGTATGACAGGTTGACTTCATATCTCCAAAACGTTTTCTGGAAGTTTTGCGAGACATCTTTTGTGCACTAAAATGGAATGGAGATTATAAGTAATCTAGATTTTTTAGATGATGCAATTGTTTTTGCAAACAATGCTTCAGAGCTTCACAAAATGTTTCAAAATTTATCTGAAAAAAATAATTAATGTAAGAATAAAGATGTATGTTAAAAAACTAAGGTGATGTTCAATAGATTTTTTCAAAAAAAGAAAAGATTCATAAAGTAGAAGAAGTTAGCAGCTACAAATGCCTTTTTAAAAAAAAGAAATTTTATTATATTGCTATATTGAATGCTACCAATGCAAAAACGACATCAATTACACATCTATTTGAAGCAAAGTAGATCCAATCTTATCCCATATTGCTTTTGTAATATAGCTTGGAGCAATTAGTCAGTCACTGTTCATGATTTTCTCCATGACGTTCTTAAATTTAGTTCAGTGTGGGTCTCTCATTCCTTCAATTGTTACTTTACATCTAACATACCACAAAGCATAATTTACTAAAATTGCTAGTCTTATGTCGTAAATAGACCCTGACCTATATAGTCTTTAATGCCTTGGTTAGATTATTTCAATAGATGGAAACATAATGGATGGAATTAGTTATAGAATTAAACTTTGGTTGGAATGCTTCTGGTAAAAATAATAGTAAAAGATATACAAAATGTTTGAAAAAGAAAAGTTTTTAATAAACTTGTTTTACCAGTTTTTATTTATGAATATGTGATTTGGATATTTAACAGAAAAGCAATACATAAACTTCAGATCACTCATTGAAGTATGGAGAGATGTATTTTAGGGAGTAATAAGAATAAATTGAAACCAAAATGTATGGATGAGAGAATAAACATGTGTTACTAGCATCATTAAAAGATGAAAAAATTGAAGTGGAGTTAGGCTGGACATATTACTAGAAAATATACTAATAGATGGACAATTGAAATTATAAACGAGAATGTTATAAATTGTAAAAGCCTTAAAAAATACCACATGAGAAATGGATGGATAAAATTAGGATGTGTTAAGATATTGCAGAGAAAAGAGACCAATGTGGTCTATGCTGTAAGCTGTAGCCAAAAGACTGTCCATATGTATATTATGGTGAGAAGATGGCAGCATTCTCTAATATATAAAAAAATTAAGACAAAGCCAGACATCACTAACTATCTGTCTTTTATAATCATGAAAGAGAATATAGCCATAGTTGTGATCGAGTGTTGTTAAAATTATGTGCGAAGAGGGAAGGAGAAAAATTATTGCAAACGTAAAATAAAACAGACGTGGTTCATTACATAAAATGAATACATAATGAATCAAAAGCCAAATAGTATTTAAATCAGAAAAACAATAATGTTGTCAACAGATTAACCATGAATATGATATGCTAAACTGTTGAAAGTATACTTGGTGCAATAAATTTTACCAAATTTAAACTATGATTTAGCAATTTCTTTTACCTTAATAGTTATAATGACAGAGTGTCAAAATATATATGTAAACATAATAAAATTGGGGATCATTACCATCTAAAGAAGTACAAATGTGTTTTAGCAATGATGTTGTAACTATCAACCGCCACGGATAGCTTTCAAGGTTAAACTACATTTTTTACTCTATTTTTTAATTAATAGTGCAAAGGATGGGCATGCTTCTTAACAAGGTATTAACTGGAATAAAAATGCAGCCACTGTCATGTGCAAAAATAATATAGTGAAAGTTATCAAAAATATCAACATGAGCAAAGAATCTCAGGTATTGATGCTTCTATAATACTACATAACACATTATTAATTAAGTGAAAAAGAGTATATTTGAGTTAAAATAATTTCTTAGTAGTGAATGATCAATCATAATTATAATATATAGGGTATATGAGCATAGACTTTAACATGACCCACCATTATCCACACTATCTCATAACACTGATACATTTAAACACATATATGTTGAAAAGATAAATAATCACCAATATACATATTTCATGCTAAAACAGCAATCATCAGTTGGTACAGATTACCATCTCTACACATATATGCTATAAATGCTCAGATATATATTAAGATAGCCAAACCTCATACTTTAATGGAAGGCTTCAATCTACTCCACACTCCAACTCTTCAAGCGTCCATTCAATTGAAAATTGGATGATGGAATGCTCAAAGGCCACCCTGAGGCCAAGATTCTTGTCACACCCATGTTGACCTAAGGTCAATCTGACTCCTCATGTACAAGACATAATGCATTTAATACATATACAAGAGATGGTCAGATATCTCTACTATATAATAACTGAAACACAGGCAGTTATTACATAGTAGAGATGTCTGCCCATCCCTTGTATATGTATTAAATGGATTATGTCCTGTATATGAGGGGTCAGATTGACCTTAGGTCAACATGGGTGTAACAAGAATCTTGGCCTCAGGGTGGCCTTTGAGCATTCCATCATCAAATTTTCAATTGGATGGATGGTTGAAGAGTTGGAGTGTGGAGTAGATTGAAGCCGGTCCATTAATATGAGGTTTAGCTATCTTAATATATATCTGAGCACTTATAGCATATATGTGTAGAGATGGTAATCTGGACCAACTGATGATTGCTGGTTTAGCATGAAATATGTATATTGGTGCTTATTTATCTTTTCAACATATATGTGTTTAAGTGTATCAGTGTTATGAGATAGTGTAGAGAGTCGTAGGTCATGTGAAAGTCTGTGCTCATATACCCTATATATTACACATATGGACACAAGTATATAATAAGACTGTGTGTTTCAGTCATAATCATTAATATAATTCTGTAAAATGGTTTGTGTCAAAATTGGAAATGCAGAAATTTTGATGCTTGTAATCAAACTATACTAAATCGTTATCTATAAAGTCCTAAACACACGACAAAAATGTAGGTCACAGATTGTGATCTGGACCAACTAATAGGTGCTGGTTCAGCATGAAATGCCTCATTTTGGAAATAATTTATTTTTTCACGTCTTTAGTCATGTTTCAGAAAATTGTGGAAAAATATATATATATGAAAAAGTACCGTATACCTAAAGAAAAGTATATATACAATTAAAATTACAATACGATCTATGTATGTGTTATTCACTTAAAATAAAGTAAACTTGCTATTTCAAAAATGCACCCAGAATGAGAGATGTTTCCCTGGCTTTTGGGATGATGTATGATTGTGCTATATATATATATAAATGGCCGTTAATTAAAACAAAATTGTAATTATAATTGAAATAATAAATTTATAATAGTTTGTAAACCGTTAAATTTATTATTTCAATTATAATATATATATATATATGAGTTGGTGTTTAGATCCAGTTTCTAGTCTCCCAGCCTTTCACTGACGTGAGCCATTAAGCTCGAAATCAGCTGATTTGGAAGTAGGGAGAACAGATAGAGATTTTGAATTCTATCTCTATCAGCGCTTATGTAAACAAAGCTTGTTGGAGATATTGGTAAAGCTCCATCTAGTGATCATATTATATACATATATAACCCAATCATAACACAAACATACATCATCCCAAAAAACAGGGAAACCTCTCACTCTGGGTGCATTTTTGAAATACCCAGTGTATCAAAGCTCATTACATATATGATATAAACATAGTAAAGTTTGAGATCATTGCCATCTAAATAAGATACAAAAGTATTTTTACAGTGACGTTGCAGAAGATCATTTGCCACTGATAATTTCCAAGGTAAATCAATATTTTTAACGCTATTTTTAACAAATAGCTTTTTTGTCATAGGTTTAAATAGAAATAAACGTAGATATTTTTTGTTTCTTACCCAAATTATTATATATATTTGTACCCAAAGAGCTATTTTTATAAGCATGAGGATTCAGATAATCATACCTTCCTTCAATATTCTGTGAATAACACTTAATCTCACACACACAATTATATGCATCTGGATTTGAATCCATTTAACAATTGCGATTAGAAATAAGCAAAATATCTAATTTTATTTCAAATTAAACTTATAACCAAAACAGCTATTAGTGAAACATATAGTAAAAAAATATGATTAGACCTGAGAACTATCAATGGAGATTGATCATTTTTCTATCAATATCATTGCTAAAACACATTGTACTTTATTTACATCGAAATGACGCCAAACATTAGTTTGTTTCCATCATAAATCCAAGAAAAATTGTAATCTAACACATACCACGTTCTGATAGAAGTGAATTATTATTCACAGGTGCTGGTGCAAATAGTTGACTGGGTTTAAATCCACATAACAACTTGGTTAGAAATAAAACAGAATTACTTTTATTTTTAATAAACTATGACAAAAATACAATTAATAAAAAATAGAGAAAACTGTAGTTCAGTTAATAGCAATTGATTGTTTTCCTGATTGCTAAAATACATTCTTATCTCAGTTAATGTAAGTATCTCAAATTTTAGTTTATTTACGTCATATATATATATTCTCACTGAATTGAATATGTAAATATAATTAACTTAATAGACAGCTATATATTTTAATTATATATTTATTTTCATATAATCCCCTTTTATTCAAAATTGAACCATGTCAATATGTTGTTAATTCTACATGTCATGCAATTTCATATCATCATAGAACTCCATCTATTGACCAACTTCAACTCTAAAAATGTTTTTATACTTTCTAATTTTTATTTAATGACCATTTTCCTCCCAACTTTATTGAGCCTTGTACTAAATTCATACATTTCTCTTTATTTTCTTATATATACATTGTCTAGTACACTTTATTTTCTACATAATTTTTACAATATTCATAACATGCCCTGGCTTAATATCTCTCCTTATTATTATGCTGTCATACTCCTTCCCCCTTCTACCTTACTTTTTCCTGACTAACTTATATATATGATCATACATCCCTTGCACATAATTTTATAAACTATTCCTATCTTACCACTCCTGTCATTTCTCATTTTTGCATTACTCATTAATGTTTTTAATGATTTACTATTGTTCCATCCTATAGCTATATTCTTATTATTTTTTCTTCCCTATTATTCATAATTTTATAGACCTCTTTCAAATATGTAATAGATCTCCATTCCTTATTCGTTCTTTCATTTTTATTATTAACTTTTTTATATCCACTAAAATCACTCAATGCATTTCTTATAACCTACCATTATATCCATATTCAATAAATTTTTTCTTGATATACAACTTTTACTTCTTTGCCTTCTTTTAATTCAATGTAAGCCTATCATTTTTTCTCTTTTATTCCTTTCTGTACCCCCATTTGTTAGGGTTAAGTTTTGTCAATAGAAAGAGTGCTAAGATGATATGTAAATCACGTGACATATAGAATTAATGTAATATCTTGACAAGGTTCAATTTGGAATGAAACTTGATTAGATAAAAATAAATATATAATTAAAATTATAATTGTCTATTAAGTTGATTATGTTTACACATTCAGTTTAGTAAGAAAGTATATAAGAAAGACAACATAATGGTTTAAAAATAATAACCAGCAAGTGAAATATATCTATAAAGATAATAATGCTCAAGGATAGATGGGTTTATAAATGTAAATTCATTGAAACCTACCTAGCCTGATTATTTCCCCCTTTATTATTGAAGTAGTACATTGTAGAAGTGCAGTTTGAAATTATAATTGACTAGTTGTCAGTATGAATTCAAAACAGATTACACTTATCTGTTTAGTTAGGTTTATTTAAACTTCTTTAGTATCAACAATTTTATTAACTGTGGCCAATTTGCAATGTTCAATCACTATATAACCACATTATATTATAAATAAAGGTATATTTCTACCTTTATTGTTAAAAAAGATTAGTTTAATATTCTTGATTGTTATTAATATTGGTATTGTTTAAGTGTTGACTGCTTTCAATAAATTTATATATATATATAAACGGCATTGGAAAGTATAAACTTTTGTTTTTAATGAAATATGAACATTAATCAATTAATAGCATCTTTTTCAAGTAGTAATTTTAAACGTTATTTAATTTTAAAAGAAATCTTTTAGCTGACTCCAAATTTTAAAGTACTTATTATATTTTATATATGTGTGTTTGATATCATTTCCATTATTGTAAATTTCTTTTAAATTGATAATTTAAAAATAAGCGTAAATGGCTGCATAGATTCGCAAGATTATGTTAGTTTAAGGTGTGTTAATTTTGGGCTAATTGTTTCATAGTTAAATTGATGCTAGTGGATAGATGTACAGATGCTTTATGTCAATGTAATCTGAGTAGATGCATTGGATACTTGTTACCTTGTAGCACATTAGCATACAGGGTGTAATACCCACCTGAATGTATGGCTCAAAAGTGTATCCAGCACATTGTCAATGGTCATCATTGCATTTCGTATGCCATTGATTTTCTTACACTATGATTGGGACAGTAAGCTGACAAAGACTGCTATCCCTTTTATAGAGTATCTATCTCTTCTGTATGTATTTCAATAATTTTGTTTTTGTATCACTAATTGGGCAGTTGATCATTCCTAAATGTTGGAAAAATTTATTAATGATCATGGGAAAGATGTTCATTCCTTTCCACCATGATTCTTTATTTATCAAATGATTTCCTGTGACAGATGTAAATTCCTGTCTGCAAGATTGTGTTATGCTAATAATCTCATTTTGCATTGGTCACATCAATATATCAGTAAGCTAGTGTTGGTCTAGATGTGACATTTTAGCCTAAAGTTAAAAGGAATTGGGTTGGTTATATGTGTAATCTATATAGCATATTCATGCTTAGTAAAATATAAAATTGTATGAAATCCATTAAATACTTCCATCTGTGCTTACAATTCAAATCGAATATATTCACTATTTAATTTAATTTTCAGAATTTTTCTTTTAATGTGTGTGCACTATAATAAAATATTTTGTTGAATTAATTTGGGCACTAATTTATTTTATTAATATTTAAAATGAAGAATTAGAAATTTGAATATACAGTGTGATATTTTAAGCTCAGTTTCTCCCTGAAATAGTGACTGGATCTTTCTGTTCATTGTAGATTAATCTCTCCCGTATGTAACTGCCACCCTTATAAATTTTCTAGGTTTGAATAGCCTAATGGTGCCCTGATATTGCATATTAGATTAGGGAGGGTCCTAGCCTAATCTCCCTAACCTAATCTGCCATACCAGGGGACCACTAGGCTATTCAAACGTAGAAAATTTATAAAGATAGCAGATACATACAGGAGA
Source organism: Epiperipatus broadwayi (assembly GCA_028023455.1). Lineage (NCBI taxonomy): Eukaryota > Metazoa > Onychophora > Udeonychophora > Euonychophora > Peripatidae > Epiperipatus > Epiperipatus broadwayi. The sequence goes on along the minus strand of JAQFVV010000234.1, from coordinate 1,254,737 downwards.
GGTTACTCTACATAGAACCAAAAGCCCCAGTCACTAGCTCAGGGAGAAGTTGAGCATAAATTATCCCACTGTATATTCAAATTTCTAATTCTTCATTTTAAATATTAATAAAATAAATTACTGTCCAAATTAATTCAATAAAATATTTTATCATAGTGCACACACATTAAAAGAAAAATTCTGAAAATTAAATTAAATAGTGAATATATTTGATTTGAATTATAAGCACAGATGGAAGTATTAGCACAGATGGAAGTATTTAACTGATTTAATACAATTTTATAATTTACTAAGCATGGATATGCTATATATATATATATATATATATATATATATATATATATATATATATATATATATATATATATATATAACCAACCCAATCTTTTTTAACTGTAGGCTAAAATGTCACATCTAAACCAATGCTAGCTTACTGATATACCAATGTGACCAATGCAAAATGAGATTAATAGAATATTACAATCATGCAGACAGGAATTTACATCTGTCACAGGATATCATTTGAGAAATAAAGAATCATGGTGAGAAGGAATGTACATCTTCCCCATGATCATTAATAAATTTTACCAACAGACAGAAATGATCCACTGCCCAATTGGTGATATAAAAATGTAATTTTATATATATATATATGTTAAAACGAAGATTTGCACGGGTTAAATATATAAAATACATATTTTGCGGGTTCATCCGTGTTAAAAACTTTTAATACCAATACACTGACGTTTCGACTTGGTCACACAAGCCATCCACAGAGTTTATAACTCTGTGGATGGCTTGTGTGACCAAGTCGAAACGTCAGTGTATTGGTATTAAAAGTTTTTAACACGGATGAACCCGCAAAATATGTATTTTATATATATATATATATATATATAAGAGATGCTCTGTAAAAAAGATATCAGTCTTTGTCGGTTTACTGTACCAATTACAGCATAAGAAAATCAATGGCATAGGAAATGCATTTATGATCATTGACAATGCGATGGCTACACTTTTGGGCCATATATTCAGGTGGTTATTATGCCCTGTATGCTAACACAGTACAAGGGAATGAGTATCCAATGCATCTACTCAGATTACAGTGACATAAAGCATCTGTGCATCTATTCACTAGCACTAATTTAACCACAAAACAATTAACCCAAAATTAACACACCTTAAACTAACATAATATTATGAATCTGTGCAGTCATTTACACTTATGCTTAAATTATCAATTTAAAAGAAATTTATGAGAATGGAAATGATATCAAACCCACACGCACACACATATATATTCTAACCCAGTATTTAGAAATTTTATTATTTTTATTTCTAATATTTTTATTAGTTTATTTTATTTTAGTTTATTTGCATTTGTGACACTAATTTTTCACAGGTTGTTGTTAAGGCAACCAAAATAAAGCAACATATCCATTAATTTTCCAATATGATCTAAAATACCTTTCATATAATACAATTGTACATTCAATTCTCTTAAGCCATGCCACGATTGTAATAACAACAATAATTGATCACTTATTAATTTAAAGAATAATTATAATAATATTAATCTCAGGGTTCTTTGTTTCATGTAAGGAAATGCTCGGCAGTATTGTGTTATCGCATATGACTGGCATTCTGGTCGGCTATAGGAAACATTTATTTTACTTAAATTCAATGTGTCTTCATCTTTCATATCCACTGCTATATTATTTAAAGAGATGATAATTCTGTTCAATAATGACGTATAATTTTGAATAACACAGCATTTTTTTTTTTTTTTTTTCAGAATCTCAGTCAGAATAATAAAAAGACAAGGGTGCTTTTTGTGTCCTTCCATCATCCATGACAACACAATAATATAACTAAGATTTATTACTTAGACAATTTAACTAAATGTTTGGAATAATGTGCAACTAAAGTTAATGGTTTGGGAATAAATTCATTTTTTTTTTACACAAAGGTGAATGTTTAGTCTTAAGTTTTCAACTCCATAAATAATTATCATTAAACTAAAATATAATGACATATTCCGATCTGCTTAACTTTATTTATCTGGTATATTAAGTCTTTAAGAATTTGGAATGATTTCGGACTCAAGAAAAGGTTTTGCAAATATTGTGCAAACACTTATATTTAGCATATAAAAACAAAAAAATGAATCTACAACAAATTTTAACAAGACTATAATTTATTATTATCACAAAAAAAAAATATATGAACATTTATTCAATAATCCCATAGTAATACAAAAATATAAAATATAACTGACATTAATCTGTATACTCTTTTGGTTATGGACTAGAGATTACTACTTCTCCTGTATGCAATCATATGGATTGATTAACTAAAAGTACATTTCATTACCAATACATTGTTTATTAAATTTTGGTATCCTTGTAGAAGCTTTTATTCAAAATTATTGACTAACTATTTTTTTTTTTTGTTCATTTTTTTTTTTTTTTAAATGATTAATCCAATCATATGCAATACGCAAAATATTAAATTTATTTCTAATACATTTACTTTATCTATGGTCTTTAATGGGATAACCTATTCTAATTATAGGCCAGTTATCAGAAATTACACTTACCATCTGACATTTAACTTAATGCTAACTTAAGTTATGATATAAATTTTATTCATACGTATAATTTTAAATATGAGTATTATTTAATTACTAACCAGAATTAAATATTGCATTTGAATATTCCTTCAGTAAATAAGCGTTTTAAATTGCGCAATTTTTAAGTACTTTCTCCATTGATTTACTTGTCAAATACTAGCAATATTTAGCAGCACAATACAGATATTGATCCTAGTTACTAACGCACTATTTATACTAAAGTGGATCTTGAGGAACTAACACCTCCAATATAACCTTTATCTTGCCCGAACTTTCAAAATTAAGCACAATAATCAACACCTTCCATGGTGGAGCTATCTTTATTTTCACATGAGGAATATGGAATAACCACGAAGGTTTGTAAAGTAATCTACTACATTAAAATATTTTGGTGGTTTCTTGCCTCTTACTTGGGCATACAACGAACACACACCAAATACAATCCTCTCCTGGGATTTAAACGAATGAAGCATACTAAATGCTAGATAAATTCTTGATCGTCCTATCTATGAGAATCGATCACTTGGGCTATAAACATACCCGAACATTATATTTAAAATCTTCCTCTCATGGAAAACAAAGCTTTTGGGGAGATCATTTTTCATCCCACAAAATAAATACATTATAATTATTACCTATGCGAATATTAAGCATATACCAATGCTATATCTGGGCAGGATAAGTAAATACACTGATTATAATAAACTTATGTTACCGTGTATACTTTGATCAACATCTGAAATCAATGGACATCATAGAATAAAAGTATAATAATTTTAATTTTAATAAAGGAACATTCAAAAATAGTTGGTAGCATATTATCTTAAACTAAATAAAGTGGATGTGTTATTTAAGAATAATTAGGAATAAATTCCTCAATTAATACAGTATAAATTCGTTTCAAAACTTTAACAAGAAATATTTTGTTATAGCATTTTTTTTTTTTTTAGTTACTTCTGATAATTTTCAATATTTATTTTACCCCTTAAATATCTAAATATTTTTCTTTTACGTATCTAACATACAAAATTTTTACCTACAATTGTATGTACTAATTAAACATATTTTATAGATTTTTTTTTCTTTCGTATTAAATATCAACTTAACCTATAATAATTATATTAAAACATACCTTTGTCATTACAAGGCTATTAAATATCACTTGACCATACAAACTTTAATCTATGTGATATAAAAAAAAATACATATCATTTATAGCTTAGTTTTAAACAATCATTAATTAACAAGTGCATACTCTCTCATTAGAAAATGTTTTTCTGTTGAGCAACTGGTCCAGGTGAAGAGCTTTATCTAGTCGTATTTCACTAAGCAAGTTTAAAAACAATAAACGCATGGTATTATTTTCTTTAAATAAAAGTTTTCTCTTATTTTGTGCGTTTAATAATTTAGGTAAAGAAACATATAGCAGAATTGAAGATTAATTCTTACTTGAATTAAACTACTACAATTTTGGGATCCAAGAAAAAAAAATAGACTTCTAACATAGACGAATATTTGACTATAGACGATAACATACACAATATATATATATTTTTTTGACAATACGTATACTTATTAGCTAGCTTACTTATGGACGAAAATGCGCAATTTTCCGAGAGATTATTATGATAATAACTGCAGTCAATTTACTTGTACATGAAGTTTTAATAATTCCAACTGATGTGTAATATAATATATCATTTATTTTTATCATTAAGTCACTAAGATATTTGGTTTTGTTCATACTTTAGGAATTATAAATTTTTTTTAACGGTAACTTCTCCGTAAGAATGCCCCTATATAACTTTTCCTATATTTACTCTGAGAAAGTTTATATTTTTTTTTTTATATTCTTTTTAAAAAATATACAGGTGCATAATTTAATCTTATTTATCATTATTATTATTTCCAGACAATTCTTGGTGAATAAAACATATTTTAACGTATGTAACTACATTACTTGTAAAGGCAGACAATATTGAGAAAGAGCGCAAAAATGTTTCTAGTTGATTTTCCTTGGTTCAAAATATTTCTTTCAATTATTATTATTATTTTTTTTTTCTATACCAAGAAAATATCAATAAATGACATAAAGTTAATAAATAATTAATTCTCACTTGGAAATCATTTTTCTTCCTTAATTTAGATATAATAGAATTTTTCGTGACTCTTTTAGTTAATTCTGTCATTTTTGAACTTTAGCGTGAGACAATAAATTTTTAAGTATAAAAGGTCTTTAAATAGGTAGATGGCAAAGAAATCAGGATATCTTATCAAAAAATTTTAGCCACACATTATATTATTAAAATTTTACTTTGATTACATTTATTTCTGCAAAATAAAATGAAAAAATTGAGTTACCAAATTTCAGCACTGTTCCTTCCTTGAAAACTAAAAGCAGACTATATTTTTTTATTTTTTTATTTTACTTTAGTGACCTCTTCCAGAAAAATAATCATTTGATTATAACATAAACAAAAGAAAGGAAAAACTTATTACAATCATATAGTTTTCAGTATTATCTACCTGGATTACAAAGTAATTTGACAATATAAAAAAAATAATAAATACATTAAATTAACAATCAGTGATGTATAATTCTTTAAACATTATATATATATATATATTTTTTTACAAAAAGAAATTACCAGAAGTTATTGTGCTTTATGATAAGACACTCATCCACTCTCCCCTCTACCCATCCAAAATCAATTACTGTTTAGCTTTTATACCATATTAATTTGCTCTAATTATTAATATCTCAATTAAATTATTCATGTTCTCTCTTTAAAATGACATTGAGTTATTAAATCTATTAGCTATTCACCCAAAACATGCCAAAGTGAGTGAATAGCATACTTTATTAATCAATTATTGCTATTGTCATTTTATCTTTTTATTTCTTTAAAGAATAGCATTGTTTTCCTGCAGAAATAATGCCAAGTAAACCAAGTGTCAATAACACTAGGTTACAATATATATATATATATATATATACATATATATATATATATATATATATATATATATATATATAATTTAAAATTTTAGTCAGATAAAATATTTCTTTTAAAATTAAATGGTATTTAACATTACTACTTAAAAAAGTTCCTATTGATTAATTAATGTTCATATTTCATTTAAAAAAAAGATTATACTTTCCAATGATGTATGTAAAGTCTGTCTTTGCAGTCCTTGACACAATTCAAAGTTCTTTCCATTTAATTTTGTTCTTGGTAGAGGCAAGTCCATTGCTGGTCAGTTTATGTGAACATCATACTTTGGAGACTGCCTCAGCTGGTGCAAACATGGGAAACATAAATTATTGCTGACCCCTATATTTTGGAGATCCACAATACACTTATAAATATATTTAAATCACAATTAGCATGAGCAATCCAAATCTAAATCTCAACTTCAAAGTTTTCTTTTTTATATCTTTGTGAATTCTTATCATCAAATTCCAGGATCAATCTTGCCTGACTTGACTTTTCTCTGTTGATCATGTGTTTATTTCCATCATTATTGGTCAGCTTTCTTTAGAATGGGAATTCAAAATGTTATCACTAGTATTTTTTTTTAATTTATCTCCTATCTGACTTTATGGTCAAGGCCTGTTTGCAATTACATCAATATAGAAAATCATTTCCATTCTAAGATTAAAAATAATTAATTAACAGCTTTTTAAAAAAAATCTTTTATATTAAAACAATTTTGTTTTTAGATTTTAAACTTTTAACAAATATATAATTAGTTTGCAATATGTGCATTATATATATATATATATGATCAATAGATGGCGTCTTTACCAAAACCGCCGAAACAAGTGTAAAATATTTTTATATAAACGCAAAAGGAGTCAGAATTAACTACCTCTTTCATTTTGCTCATCTCCAGATCAGCTGATTTCAAGCTGGTTTGCTTTCATCAGTGGAAGGATAGAGCTATAGAAACTAGGTCTAAAGACTGACTCTCAAGCGCTTATGCAAAACGTTTATATCAGTTTGCAAGCGTGAATTTTTCAGACCGGTAAAGTCTTCAAACTCAGCCTAGCAAGCTAGATATCTATATGGGTCTGATCTCAGTTCAGTTTCACCACATAGTCAAAGTCTCTCAATATATTCATAAAAAACTTTAAAGGTACATTTATGAAAAATAAAAACAAGTTAGTCACGTAACCTCTATCACTTTTATTTATGATCAATAGATGCTTTACCAAAACCAAACAAGTGTAAAATATTTTAATAAACCAAAAATCAAATTAACTACCTCTTTATTTGCCATCTCCAGATCCTGATTTCAAGCTGGTTGTTTCCAGTGGAAGGATAAGTATAGAAACTAGGTCTAAAGACTGACTCTCAACCTATCAAAACGTTTATATGTTCAAGCTGATTTTAGACCAGTAAAGTCTTCAAACTAGCCTACAAGCTAGATATCTATATGGGTCTGACTCGTTGTTTCACCACAGTCAAAGTCTCTGCAATATATATCATTGCAAGAAAACTTTAAAGGTACATTTATGAAAAATAAAAACAAGTTAGTCACGTAACCTGCTATCACTTGTTATTTATGATCAATAGATGGTTTTGGTAAAGACGCCATCTATTGATCATAAATAACAAGTGATAGCAGGTTACGTGACTAACTTGTTTTTATTTTTCATAAAGACCTTTAAATTTCTTGCAATGATTATATGCAGAGACTTGAAGGGGACGAACGGACAGACCCAATATCTAGCTTGCTAGGCTGAGTTTGAGACTCCGCGAAAATTCAGCTCAACGATAAAACGTTTTGCATAAGGCGGGCGCTTGACCGTTTCTACCTACCTCCCTGGCACAACCCGAAACGCGACTGGAGGAGCAAAAGAAGAGGGAATTCGACCTGCGTTATGAAAATTTTACCGTTTGTTTGGAACCACATGACATAAAAGGAAGGGGGTTTTATTTCATATATATATATATATTAATTTAAATAAAATTATTAAATTCTCTTTATATATATATATATATATATAACAAGTCATAAATTTCATAACTTGCTTTTAAGCTTGGATTTAATGATCACTAGATGGAGCTTACCAATAGCTCTAATCAAGCTTTATTTTATAAGTGTAGAGAAGAGAAAGAATTCAAAATCTCTACCAGAAAGCCTCTATCTCCAGAGCAAACAGTTTCAAGTTTATGGCTCACCTCAGTCGGAGTGCTGGAAGTCTAGAAACTAGATCTAAAATACTAATTCAAAAGTCAGCACTTATAAAACACATTACTATTAATCTGAAAGCCTGAACTTTTCAGACATGCAAATTTCTTTAAATCCAGCCTTACAAACCAGATAGCTATATGGGTCTAAATTCAGCTTAGTTTTACCATATAGTAGTAGCCTCTGCAATATAGCATTACAAAAGCCTTATTCAAAAGTACACTTATAATAATTAATAAAACAAGTCATAAATTTCATAACTTGCTTTTAAGCTTGCATTTTATGATCATTAGACGAAACTTATCAATGGTTCCAATCAAGCTTTATTTTATAAGTGCCAAGAAAGAAAGAATTCAAAATCTCTATCAGAAAGTTCCTATTTCCAGACCAATCAGCTTCAAGCTTATGGCTCACCTCAGTGGAGCACTGGGACTCTAGAAACTAGATCTAAAATACTAACTCAAAAGTCACAACTTATAAAACACATTACTATCAATCTGAAAACATAATGTCTTCAAATCAGGCCTTACAAACCAGATAGCTATATGTGTCTGAATTCAGCTCAGTTTCACCGTATAGTAATAGCCTCTGCAATATAACATCACAAAAGCCTTCAAAGGTATACTTATAAAATAAAACTTGGTTAGAGCTATTGGTAAGCTCCATCTAGTGATATATATATATACACACCTGAGGGTGATTATATATATATATATATTTTCACTTTGATATATACACACCTGAGGGTGATTATATATATATATATATTTTCACTTTGATTTGAAAGTAATGTAATGATATATACTTATTCCATTATTACAATATATAAAGTACTTTTGATTAATTTCTTAACCCTCCTCAACTGCTGTTAAATTCAAAACACAAAATTGAAGCAAAGGTCATCAACCTAAACCCACAAATCCTGAATTTTAATTTTAATAGCTTGTCTATTAATTATATTCATTTTATTTCCATTTATTAAAATTGCTTCTTTAATTTTTCTTTCATTATGGTTTTTCTTTTTATGAAGAATCTTAATACTTTCAATATCAAACTTAACTTTATATTTAATGTCCTTTCATGATCCAAGAAAACTGACAAGTCATTAAACCATTATTACTTTTATTTTTCACATGCTTGTATAACAATTCATGCTTCTTTAATGTATTGCACCTCAATTCACCTATACATGATAAAAATAATTTAACATGTATTAAAAAGTAAAGGTGCTTGTAAATATTTGATAAAATTTGTTATTGATTCTTTAACATTTTTTGATGATGACATTTTTGCTTTTTTTGAAGGTGGATATTATAAAGTGTCTAAAAATTGGCCTATGAGTCTACCTGTTATTGCACAAGTTTGCACTTTTATTTTGTCTACATGTGAGAGTAGTATTTTAAATATAGGTACTTTTAAAGATATTAAAATTTACAAAAGGTATTTGGTTGATGTTTTTGTTTGCAGAAATACCAATACTATAGATTTGCTTATAGATGAATTAAATAATTTGAATGTCTTGAAATGGACTATTGAAATGGAATAGGACAAAGGTATTAAATATTTGAATTTAAACATTACAAGAGATAATAGTATGTTAAGTTAGAAATTAATAATCAAACCATTGCAAAAAAGGGGTATATAAATTGTAAAGCAAAAGTAACAGTTATGCATAAGATAGCAAGTTTTAGATCTTTTTTGTTTTGTAATAAAAAATTATGTCGTTACCAATATGATAAATTAAAAAAATATTGAGATATTTGCTAACGAATTGCTTGAAGTTGGTTATAATATTAAACAGATTAACAATACTTTATGTCAATTTAAAATGAGTTATAATGATTTAAACAAGTTGAAGATTGATAGTAAAAAATGAATATTTTCCCATATATTTTAAATGCTCAAGTGATATTTTTTAAGGATATATATATATATATATAAAAGAATGTGTTTAATGCTTCATTTTGTTTTACAAATAAAGTTAATAAGTTAGTGAACAATTTTAAAAATGTCATACCTATCAAGCAGAAAAGCAATGTTGTATAGCAAATTTTTTGTGAATGTATCTTATGAGTTGAGGTGCAGTATTGAAAAATGGATTAAAGGAGCATGAATACAAACATGTAAAAAGTAAAAATAATAATGATTTAATGACTGCTTCAGTTTTCTTGAATCATAAATTTAAATTTGATATTGTAAATGTTAAGATTTTTCCTGAAGAGAGAAACCATAATAAAAGAAAAATTAAGGAAGCAATTTCAATAAATAAAAATAAAATGAATATAATTAATACAGCTCATAACATTAAAATTTGGGATTCATGGGATTTGAGTTGATGACATTTGCTTCCAGGCAGTTTAGGGGAGTTAAGGAATTAACCGAAAGTACTTCTGCTAAATGAAAGGCCGTTAATTAGTTAATTACAGTTTTATATATATATATATATTAAAAGGAGGTTGTCTTGACAATAGATTGAAATTGTTGATTGTTATTGGAATTATCTAAGTGTTGACTAATTTTAATGATATATATATATATATAACTGTCATCATGGACAAGGAAACTCAGATGTTTATTAATTAAGTGAAAATTTTGAAATATATCTGACCTAGAGATAATCTCTAGTTTGATAAATAATCAGTAATAATCATTAATATAATTTAATAAAGTGGGTTGTAATAAGTTAAGAGTGCAGAAGGTTTGGCATTGGTAATCAAACTATAGTAAATCGCTATATATAAAATTCTAAAGAAATAATAAAAATATGAGTAGCTGGTTTAGTATTAAATGCACATCTTTAGGATCATTCATTTTTTTCACACGGCTTTGTACATATGTTTCAGAAAATTGTGCTGAAAATTTTTAAAATACATTTATTAAGTATGTATAAAAATATATGCAAAAATGTGTATATGAAGTTAAAATTACAATATGAGCTATGCATGTGTTAATCATTTGACAAAAGTGAACTGGGTATTTCAGAGTGACAGAGATTGGTCTAACTTTTGGACTGTTGGATGATTATGATGTGATTGATTTAAAGTGAAAGATGCAATGAGATAAGAATAAAATTTGAAAAAATGGAAATAACTCAAAATATGCTAAAAAGTATAAAACTATTTCTGTACCTTTTAATTAGTTTGAAGTTAGTGACGAATTTGTTTGTATAGGTACACAATTACCTGCTATACACCACTATTAATGAAAGTAAAAAAAAACAAAACAATAAAATAAAAGAAATATTGAATAATAAAAATCTGAATTAATGTATTTGGTGTACACACACACACACACATATATATATATTAAATAGATTTTATAAAGTTTGTATTAATACTAATTATAATTAAAGGGGATTTGAATAGAGTTATTCAAGCTGCCTGCAACTATCAACTCTATCTTATGTAATCGATATATATGATCATATATACATGTGAAAAAAATAAATGATCTCTAATATACATATTTTATGCTGAACCAGCACTCATCAGTTGTTTCAGATCATTATATCCCACATCGATATATATATATATAATTAGCACTCAGTTTATATTAAGATAGCAAATCTTCAAACTTTAGAGGATATGTGTTAATTTTTTCCACCCTCCAACTCTTCCACCATTCATATTATTGAAAATCTGATGATGAAATGCTTAAAGTCCTGGTTGATGCCAATATTATTGTCATTCTCATTTGACGTTAAGCCAAGAAAAGCTTTGAGTATTCCATTATCATATTTTCAATTATATATATGGCTGAAGAGTTGGGAGGGAAGTGTGTGGAGAAGATTAAAACCTATCCATTATAGTTTGAAGATTTTCTAACTTAATATAAACTGAGTGCTGATTATATATACATGTGTGGGCGATCATGATCTGAACCAACTGCTGATAAGAGCCGGTTCAGCATGAAGTACGAAGTACGTATATTAGAGATCATTTACCTTTTTCACATGTATGTGATCATGTGTATTGGTTATATAAGACGGAGTCTATAGCTGAAGAAAGCTTGAAAGTCTGTGTTCAAATTCCTTTTAAATACATTCATAGTTCAGTATTTACACTAAACGTATATTCAAATAATATTCATTATATAAATATTAAGCGTATTATAAAGTCGGTCTTACATTGTGTACCCTTCTTTATAGCATGAAAAACATTCGTAAATATTAATAATTTTAAAAAGATAATTATTATATTCTTCCTAAGAGAATCCTTTACATATACTTTTTAGAAGAATATTTAATAAATTTGAAAATAGTGATCTCAACATCCTTTATTACCCTATAAAAAGGGAATTTTTTTTTTAATTCTGATCTACAAAATCTTATAGTAATTACATATTAATCATTTGTATTTTAGAGAAGTGAAATTTACATTAGTGGTAATCTTAGCAACACGTTGATGCTTTTAATTTTAAATAACAATATAAATTCTGTTATATTTAATAACTCTACAAATAAATAAAAATTGTCAAATATATAGGATTGAGAATATATAGTAATAATTTTATGTGCATTTACTATAAAAATCATTCACACGCCCGAATATCTAAAAGTCATTTTATTTTATTTTACACGTATATTATTATTATTAATAGAAAAAATGTAATGTAGTTGATAATTACAATATATTTAAATAATATTTACATGAAATAATAATATATGAAATATCCACGGCAGATAAAAATAACAATTGTAAAACATTTTTATAAATAATGTCATAGATCATTTTAATTGCTATTCATAACTCACGTATTATTATTTCATGTAAATATTCTATAAATATATGTTAATTGTCAAATACATTATACTATTTTATTTTACTGATGCAATTACAAGTGACTTGAGGATTTGCATGCTTTAGTAGAATAATAAGAATATAATACAGTTGATTATTAATATATATATACATTCTGAGCAGTATACGTTTTTAATGGTGCATTATCTGAATTCCATTTTTAATTTTTGATGTAGTGAATACAAAATAAAATAATTCTCTCATTATTTCTCTCCATTTCTCTAGTTGTTCCATCATTACTAGAAACTTTAATAATTAAATATATTCCACTTTCGAAATCTAGCTATACCATCATATTAGTAAAAAGTTTGATAATTAAAGTATATTTATGTAATGTTTACATCAAATAATTATCAATAGCAATATTATAAAAATATAACTTTTATTAAATGCAATAAACATAAATCATATTGTATTTTTCATGTGATAATTTTTAAAATGGCTATAAAATTTTAATGTCGTTGTCATAAATGCAAATAGTAATTTAAATAAGTGGTTCAAATTAAGTTCAAATAATTTAAAATATATTTATTCAATAATATATATATATTTCCATGTGTCATATCTTCGGCCGGGAAACGAACCCGCGAAACCGGGACAACTACTTGTTAGGCAGCCGTGCTGATCACTCGGCCACCAATGTTTAACTTCAATAATATTTTTGTCTAGGTTATTAAAAACAAACTCTTCATTTCTCTATTATGGATTTAAATATAAAGACCACAATCTTACTTTATTATGTGAGAATATATTTAAAGGGAAATTGTAAAAGTTTATCAAATTCATTATTTCTTTTGCTATATCCTTGACATTTTAAATTTAACATTTTCATGTGTTAAATATATTCAAATTGACAGCCTAAAAGTTTATCGATTTCATAGCAAAACTCTTTCAAATTCAGTAGTATTTCTCTTGTTCTATCATTGCCATTATAAATTGTATTTTAACACAAATTAAATTAATTACTTATTTAAAAAGAAGTCCTAAAAGTTCATCAAATTAATTATTATAACTGATCTAATTTGTCATTATTATTACTATTAAGTTACAAATACAATTTAATTAAACTTATATACATATTTAAATTGAAATCTTTAAAATTTATCAAATTCATTACTATAATTGATTTAAATTGTCTTGTTCAAATGAGAAATTAAATTATAACTGCAATATAATTAATTTAAAATATATTTATAAAATCAAAATTTTACCGTCCTTTAACAAAGTAATTATACTTTTTATTTAAGAAATTTTCCAATTACGTAATTTTTCAATTAGTGCTGTCCTCTTTTCAGTTTTTTTATGACATCATTCTAAAATAATTACAATATAAATTTTCCATGCATTTTTATATTGCAAATTACATTTTTTTAAAACAATTAAGATTGGTGCAATATTTGAAAAGTTGTAAAGTCACAATTAAATAAACATTTCACACAGATATAGATACCCCTCTATATATATATATATATAATTGTAACTATCAAGCCGTGCAGCCTCACAAAGTTGTCAATCCTAAGAACTAGAGAATGATAATCCAATTCACATGTGTGAGTTCAACATATAAAACAATATATAAATATTATCACAAACAATACAGAGCAAAACATCATTACCTAAGACTCCTTGGATTATTTCACCTAGCTACATCACTTGATCACACCAGTCAATTTTTTTATATTCATTTCAGTTTGGGAGATACTATAGACACTAAATAAAACTATAAATATATTGTATTATAAAATAATACCAATATATCTAGCTAGTGTGTTCAATAAAATTTTCTTAATATCACAGCATTAAAGAAAAATGAAATTGTATACATATTTACATATATACAAGAGTTATGAATGTTCCATAATATGCAATTACAAGAGGCAAAAAAACGATTTTGGATTCAAACATAGCATAATTCATATTGACATTTTATATATCTATATGACACACCTCATTCTATTGGCTGTAAGTTATAGGAATTAAGTATAAAATTATTAATTACTGAAGTGTAACTATGGATAATCATTACTATCGGCATGGTTAGGGTTTAAATCTAGCATATAACTAATTATATTAATATCTTTGATTTTAATTGTAAAAATACCTCATTTTCAGTATGACCATGATTGGATATTGGGAAATATTAATGTCAATATTATTCCAGTCTAAAAAAATAAAATCATTGTTTATTTCATCATCATGCCTGTGCTTTATAAAACTCTTGTTTATTTTATATTCTGCAATGCACATGTGTGAAACTTGGACATTAAATTACTTACGTTATCTCATGCAACCGAATTATTTTTGGATGGATAATGTGGCTCTACCTAGGAATGTTTATATCTAAGAAATATTTAATTATCATGTTTAGTCAGCTAAGATGAATCAAATATATAGATCTATCACACAAATGAATATTATCACAGAATAATCTAATGAAATGGTAAATCTAATTCAGATTTGCCGTTTCACAGTCTGACCCATCTAATTATGTATTTTACTAACGTTTGCTTTTTTATTATTCTAAAAAAATATTTTAACATTTTTTTAGCCATCCTGAATAAATCCTAAAATTTATTTTGGATCATATAATTATACTAACACACTGTTATTCTATTTTATTATTAAAAGAAAAAAGAATTCAAATAATTAACTTTGAATTTTTTTATATAGTTTAGATATATATGTTTAAAATGTTTTAGTTTTTTTCAGTATAAGAATCCAAGATGGCCTTTTTGAAAAGATTTGTACCTCGATAAGAAGTTTAAAATAAATGTTTAAATTAAAAGCATTGATAAATTACTGAAATCCATTCACTGTGGAATCTCTATTCATTAATTAGTAGAGATTCTACATTGTTATCTAAATTAAAAACTAACATAAAATTATATTGAAATATATTGATCCTTATCGAGGTACAAACTTTCTAAAATTAGAATAAAAACAATTGCTATTGTTTTCTAAAAGATCATCTGAGGCAGCAGGAAGTAATAGACGGTGGCTCTTTTTGACCAGAGAGTGATCAGAACTAGACAGAGAACAGACAGAGTTGTAGAAAGCATGCTATGATGATCGAGGAGTAAAAAGGGGTAAATCACTGTCCTTTCCTTCCTGAGACCTGAAATCTTCTGTTATGTTGCTACCAGAACCTGCCTTCAAATGCCACCAGCCATCAAGGTTCGCCCATGAACTCATACCAGGGAACTCCAGGTAACATGCCGAAGAGATCCTGTCGTCAAGATTTTAAAAATTATCATTAGAATCTAAATATAGTTTCGTAAAGCTTAAAAAAAATGTCAAAAGTTAATGTTTATTAAGAATTTTTTTTTAACTGACTCTTCTGGCCTTTTCTTTTAAATTATGTTTTCATTAACTCAAGCTCACTATAATTTTTAATATATATAATTAACTGAATATGAATTTATTTATTTGTTTTATATTAAATTTTAGCATGAGATTATTTCATGCTTTGATTTTTTATTTTATTTTGACAAACTTCACTCACGGGGGTCCAAAGAGCGTAGTTTGCTAAGAGAGCAAATTATGTTTTATTAGGGAAAGGGAATTTTAACAAAGAACGATTTGATTTTAAAAGTAAAGTAAGTTGATCTATTTTCGCGAGTGAGGTTATGTCGAATATATATATATTTCTAAGAAAATCTACCGTAATTTCAAATAAATTTATTATAGATTTCCCAGAATGGGATTCTTAATTTTATATTTCTGTAATTCAAAATAAAATAAAATATGCTATAGATTTTTGACCTAGTAACAGTACCACTGGATAGCATCTGTTAATTATCATGCCTTTTTTTTAAGTTAGGAAAAAGGGAAGGGGGGATTTTTTCGAGAATTAAATTCTCTTATTTCTATACGTATGTTTTTCTTGTAGGTTAAATATTTATATAAAATAGTTGGTGTCACAGGTTGGTCTCTATGCGGTATTAGATCATTTTAAGGCTATTTAATTATAATTCGTTCCTATTTAATAATTATAATATCTCGGGTTAATAAAGAATGCTTGGAGTCTCATGAACAGATCTAAAAGGGTCATTGATTTGGTGATTTGGAGTTAGCTTCCGTTATTCGCATATGCCTGTGAAGCGGACAGCAGGTTGAGATAGAGTTGGTGGGTCAGCAGAATTCGTAGAGGTGAATATGAGGGCTCTCCGTAAGTCCTATCTCCCATCAATATATGGACACATGTGGACGTATCGATTTTCCTTCCTATTCTTCATTGGAATAGGCATACGAGTGTTCGTAATCCGGCCCGTATGTTCTTACTTATGTTTCTTCTCTCCTTTTTGCATTCGTATATTTATTAACCCGACATTATTTTGTTTTTTCTTTTGCCTATCTAATACGTAAGCCATAGGAAATTGATTCTACGAAAGGATCTTCGATCTGAGTAATCAACTCTTTTATTTATTTTAGTAATTAGTTAAAATCGTTTGGTTTTGGCTAATTCACGTTATAATTGTATTATAGGTTTGATTTTAGTTGTAAGTCCAATTAAAGTGGCTTGTTTGCTTGATAATTAATTGACTTATTTTTTTTTTTTTTATAACCGCTTACAGCTTTAAAGTTATTTATAAGCTATGCCAGCAAGGTCCACTAATGTCATAAAACATTAGTTATTGAAAATCCTAAATTATTAACTTTAGAAAAAGAAATGAAATCAATTTTTTTATCTGTTAGTGGAGTAAGACGTCAAATTAGTCTTATAATCATCTATTTAATTAAGATTTTTTTTTTATAGAAATGTTTTTTTAATCTTATATAAAGAATTCATTAAAATAGTCATTCTTATATATGTGCGTTAGGCAGATGTTTAAACCTACCGCTATATTACAAGCTTGTACTAAATGTGCACGGGGAATTTTAAAATCCATGGTCATTTAATTATAAAATAATTTTTGCTATTTTAAAAAGGAGAATAAATGTAAACAAAAGTAAAGATGTATAAACTTCACAAAAGAAATTGTAGAATGTCTAATGATTTTAAATATATATATATAAATAACTAAAACAAACTTCCAGTGTTCTCGAATCATTTTATTTACTTTTATTTTAAATAAATTTTGATTTTTAAATATACCTATCAACCAATCACCCAAGTTCTCATTTAAATATAATAAAATCGAATCTCATGCTTTAAGACCCAGCTGCCGGCACAGTGAAAATAAAGGAATTCGATCGTATCGTCGAGAAAGGCTATTGATTAGATCTTTGACCTGGGGATATAGATAAATAGGGCAGAATTCACGATGTACCTGATTTATCTATCTTGTACATGGTCGGACTCAAGGTACTTTATCTGTATTCAGGGGTTTGTTGGATCGATGTGTGTTTTTCGACTGGTACACTATAGATTCTAACATTTAATAACACAAATAACACAAGTAACTTTAAACATTAACATCTATAACACTGCAGGCAGAGGAGTAGGACTTCAACATATATATTAATAAAATAGCATGAATGATCCATTTCATGAAGGAATACCTGATTAATAAGTATTAAAATATATAGAGATAGTATGCCAATCTTATCATATCCATATTAAAGAGAGAAAAGTACATATCAAGTATATAGCTAAATATGTATAACAGGAAATATTCATTAAATCCATTATTATTAAATGTTAACTAATTTTCCTGAAAATTAAATATTCATATGATCAAGCATGAAAATTATTTTTCACATGTCATATCAAGCATGGAATGTATAAATGTAAATCATACTTTATGGAGAAATTCCTTCCCCTGACTATAATAAAAAAATCAATAACAATTAAAGAAAATCTCATCTAGATAGGTCTTAGTCCATTCAGTGATTTTTAAAACGAACTTCCATAAATTAACTCATCAATATTGATTATGGTTGTGAGCATGTGATTATTAAAATTTAAGAGTATATCGTTACTAACTCAATATCATATAAAACTTTTACTTATAACTAGCTTGTTATAATTAACGCTGAAGTTGTCATTCTCATCCCCCTGCATTTAATTTAATTTTATTACTTGAATTACAAGTCCCCAACTGTTTATATTCCTGCAAATGAATATAATAAATATCTAAAACTACTCAATTGATAATACTTTATGAAAGGAATGCTGAGGGGAATATGACATTTAAATACTATAAATTACTCATTATAATTTCACTATTAAAATATTAATGCTAAGATTAGATTAATTTTGAAAGTATAATCGCACAAACATCACCATACTGCTCATTAATATCTATATACATACACACACTCATAAAATACTCGAATAATTAAGAAAATATTACGCTAATAATAACAATAATAGAAAAAGTGCATATAGATAATAAAAATAAGATTCCAAGAAAATATATATTATCATAGTCTTTTTAATAAAATATTGCTAAAATAAAGAAAGTTCTGTACTAGATTAGCAAAAGAAGAAAAACATATATTTAAGTTATCAACATTTTACCATGGCAATAGTTTATAGTGACAGTTCAAAATTATCAATTATCTATATACAGATGAACTCGAAGGTCTGAATTTACCTATGTTTATTAGTAGTAGATCCCACAGCTTATTCTATTATTACTAGATTCTGTCAGTAAAGTTACTTTTAGCAGGTGAAGTTTTATTTGCAGAACATTTTAAAATTACTTTTTCTAACAGAATATTTTTGGACATTTTATTTGGCAAAACTGTGTTAATTTTGTTCATGGAGCATTTCACTTCTATTCACAAAATTTTTGTTCTTAAAAAATCTTTTAAACTACATGGCATAATGCATCTTTTGACATATTCTGATTTTTGCGATCTGTAGCACACATTACGATAAATAAGTTATTCATTTCTCTTACATTGAAAGGTAGATTTTCTTAATTGCAAGTAAATGGGTAGATTCATAGTAGTAAAATGGACTAAAGAACAGTCACGCTGGAACAGTTTTACACCTTCAGAAAAACAACTGAATTGTGGATTTCTTGCTCTAATCAACTATTCTTTGCATTATTATTTATATGGTTTTTCTGCTAGATCTTCTCATAGTGACTGATTTGAAGAACCCATAAACCATATTTTACAAACCTTTTATATCAAATTTAAACAAAAGACTTACAGAAAATTCTTTAATTAATATTTTATTTAAAAATTCTCCAATTGAAAGATTTCTAGAAGATGATTGAAACTTTTGGTGATACTAAAATTTAATTAGGTTAATCTTATCTTCACTGAATTTTTATTTATCACTCAAAATAATCAATTCGTCTGGTTACATGTTGTTTAGCTATGTAAATCTCAATAGAATATACAATTTTCATACAATTATGTGATTCTACCAAACTTATACTGTTCAAATTAATATAAAAATGTAAAATAGAATGAATAAAAAAATCTTAAAAATACATCCAGCTTTCAGCAGATTTATGCAGAATCATAATGCTGATTGGTAGAATTACATAATTGTATGAAAAGTGTATATGCTAGTGACAATTACTATGGATTCATATCTTTTAAACAAGACCCTGTTATTTACTTATACCTTCAGTTTTTGCTTAAATAGTTCTGTACATGTTTATATATAATTTTCCCCACAATGAAAAAGACTAATTGCCCATGTAATAGATAACAAACAAGATAATACTTTCTGCTAACAAAACTAAAAACATTTAATTAAATGTAAAATTTAAAAGACAATTCTCTTTTATTGAAACTGATTTAAACCAAATTTGTATTATTCTTTTAATCTACATTTTAGTAATTTTCCCTAAAAAAATGGCCAGACTGTTATAACATAAAATTATAAATAATTTAACTAAACTAAAAAATGTTTTCTTTTAACACATCTCATTTTGTTAAGCCACTAAACATCACATAATCACTACCTCTTATACTAGCACAATTGTTATTAAACAAGACAAAACTCTGCATGCGGTAGTGCCACCTTGGTTGGCACAGGGTGGCACTACTGTATGCAGGCCTTGTTTAATAATATATTTTGGTTAGCGTAATCTTTCTAAATATATATTTTTAATAATTAAAATAATGCAAAACTAAATAATGTGAATAAAAGTGATGGGAGCTCATAAAATAATTATCCAGCTCCACTTATGCCTAAACACACACAGAGAGATAGTTTCAGATAAATATGATTTAAAATAAAGCACACACACACACACACACACACATATATATATATATATATATATATATATATATATATATATATCATCAACCATTATCAATCCATTGCAGTATGAAGGTCTCTCCAAGTTTAATCCATCTTCTCCGATCTTTAGCTTCTCTTCTCCACAACACCCCTGCACATTTTCTTATTTCATCCATCCATCTTATATGTGGTCTCTTTCTGGGTCTTTTACAATCTCTTGGAATCCAGTTTAAAATTTCAATTGTCCATCTATTATCATCTCTTCTAGCAATATGTCCATCCCAACTCCATTTCAATCTTTTAATTTTTTCAATAAGGTCAGTAACACCTGTTTGTTGTCTTACCCATACATTGCGTTTTCGATCTCTTCTTGTTACTCCCAACATACATCTCTCCATACTCCTTTGAGTGGTCTGAAGTCTCTGTATTGCTCTTCTATTAAGTGTCCAAGTCTCAGATCCATAAGTAAGAACTGGTAAAACACATTTGTTAAAAACCATCCTTTTCAAACACATAGGCATATTTCCTTTTAGTATCAAGTTATTTCTACCAAAAGCACTCCGATTAAGTTTAATTCTATGATTAATTTCCTCCATTATGTTTCCATCTTTATTAATAATCTGACCAAGGTATTTGTAACTGTTAACTTCTTCTAATTCTTCATAATCAGTCTTTATTTTCATATTTTGAGCAAATCGATTAAACATTACTTTAGTCTTTTTAACATTTATCTTTAGTCCTACTTTTCTACTTTCATCTGCTAACTCCTGCAACATTTCCTGCAGCTCTGAAGCATTATTTGCAAAAAAACAATATCATCATCTGCGAAATCTAAATGACTTAAATACTCTCTATTTACTTTCACTCTTTTAGTTTCCCATTTTAATCCACAATATACTTCTTGCAGCACTGCTGTAAAGAGTTTTGGAGATATGGAGTCACCTTGTCTTACACCTTTCTCAGTGTTGATTTTTCCAATATCATTATGTAATCTAATTGTTGCTGTTGCATTTTTATAAATATTCTTTAAAATATGACAATATCCTGGATCTATACCTTGATGATCCAATGCTTTAATCACTGAAGAAATGTGTATAGAATCAAATGCCTTTTCATAATCTACAAATCCAAAACATAATGACAACTCATATTTGTTTGTCCTTTCTATGACTTCTCTCAATACCTGGATATGATCTATTGTACTAAAACCACTTTTAAGTCCAGCTTGTTCTCTTGGTTGGTGGAAATCCAAAGTTCTCTGTAGACGAGTTGTAATTATCTTGGTAAAAATTTTATATAAAACTGATAAAAGGCTGATAGGTCTGTAATTTCTAATATCTTCTTTATCACCTTTTTTAAATATTAATATTATGAAGAATCTTCCGGTACATCTTTATCATTTAGACATTTGGTATATAACTTTGCTAAAAGTGTTTCTATTTCTTCACCTGCTTCTTTTAATATATCAATTATAATTCCATCATTTCCTGAAGCCTTTCCTTTCTTCATACACTTAATTGCATGTCTCACTTCTTCATTTAAAATTCTGGGCAATTTGGAAGATGTAATAGATATAGGAGGTACTTGTTCTTTATTACTATATAATTCTTGATAAAAATCTTCTACCAATTTCATGATGTCATCTCTCTTTTTAGTAATAATTCCACCTTTTTTCTTATTGCAGATATAAATTTCCTACCAATACCAAAATGTTGTTTAACATTTTTGAGACTTTTATTTTCTTGTACAGCTATCCTTGCTATTTCACAGTTATACTTTCTTATATCATTTTCAACTCTTTTCCGTACCATTTTACAAAATTCGAGATATTCAATTCTTTTTAATACATCATTTTTGTATATCTTCATATTCCTTCTTTTCTTCATAAATTCTCTAGTCTCAGTAGAAATTTTATTAGTCAATTGCTGCTTTTTTCTACCAGCTATGTTTGTTGCAGTTTTTAAAAGTGTATCAGTTATTTTCATATTAATTTCATTCAAATCTGAATCATGTTCAAAATCTCCTAACACTTGAAACCTATTTGTAAGTTCTAATTTAAATTCATTAGAATGTTTCTGAAGATTAGGAATATCAACTGTAAATATTGTTTTTCTTAATAATTTTTGTCTCTCTAGTTTTACATTAACATGTAACTTACACCTTACTAATCGATGATCACTTCCTGTGTTAAATTTATTAAAAACATTACAATCTTGAAATATGTATTTTCTATTAGTCAAAATATAATCCAATTCTTCTGTACCTTCATTTGAATGCTTCCATGTCCATTTCCTTTTAACATTTTTTTTCAAAAAATGAATTCATAATATAAAGTTTTTCTTTTTCTGCAAACTCCACAAGTCTATGTCCTCTCTCATTTCTATTACCATAACCAAAATTACCTACAGCAATTTCATCTTTCATTTGTCTACCAATTCTAGCATTAAAGTCTCCCATAACAATTTTAAAATGTTGTTTACTCTGATCAAAAGCCTTTTGTTCATCCATATAAAAATCTTCTACTACTTCATCACTATGAGAACTTGTTGGGGCATAAACCTGAATTATCTGCATTTGGTATCTGCTATTAAGTTGTATAACTAATCTTGCCACTCTGTCCGATACACCATCAATCTCCACAATATTGTTCTTCCACTTTTTATTTATAATGAATCCTACTCCGCTTGTATTTCCAATATGTGTGCCTTTATAATAGAGTATATGTCCACTTTTTAAATCAATTGTTTCTTCTCCTTTTCTTCTAACTTCACAAAGTCCAATAATGTCCCATTTAATATAAGACAGTTCTTCTAATTCTTGCAATCTTCCTTCATTTGAAAGTGATCTGCAGTTGTAAGTACATAAATAAAAAGTCATCAAATGGCAGCCTGGGTCCACAATCAGGGGATTCTTAGCACCCTCCACCTTCGGCCACCCACTGCTGCCTTGGTTGATGACTTTACAGCCTCCTGGGAATAAGGGCTATATATATATATATATATATATATATATATATATATATATATACACATACATACAGAACCATATTTAGCTTCATACCCCCATTGTTCTCTAAAAACAATAAAATGCAATTACCTCTAAATTAGAACAAAATCTATGAAATAAAAAATTCTGATTGAAATTCACATACAGATAAACAATTTCACTAAGGTCCCTCAAGGGCAATTTCACCCTGTTCTTGAGTCTGGGATCTACCTTGTAGTTTGCCCGGAATGTATAATATCTGCGTCTTGATGGTGTGCAGTATGAGTAGGCCAGTGTTTATTTTCTTCAGTGGGGCCTTTATAGTATTACCAATGTTAATGGCAGTTTGCAATACCACTATTTCTTCTACACTAGGTTGGTTGTTCAATCTTGCTCCTAGACTATCAGACTGTTCATATAGTTTAATCAACATTCTAATGTGTTAATACTGATCCTTTTATTTCCAATTTTATCTTTTTCATAGTACCTAAAGTGGTTTTCTACCATCTTAGTATATAATATTCTTTAGAAACAACCTTAGTAATTTTAAGATTTGATATGGATTATTGAGATATCTGAACACAATTTACCTTAGCGGATGATGCAATTAGTCATGCTGTAACACCCTTTTCTATTATAGTTGCCATAGTTAAAATTGCTGCTGAAAGTTTTGTTTTTAAATTGAAACATGACATAAATAAGGAAAGAAATTATGATAAATTACTTTGTTGGTCATTTGCATTTTTTGGCTTACACAATAATTGTCACACAATTTCTCTCCCAAATTATTGATATAGTCATTAATCTTATTAAATTTAGGAATACAATTATTAACTCTGTGTCTTTTATGTTAAGCACATGATCATCAGTATGGTTGATGAAAACATCATTCCAGTTTGTAGAGGAAGCAAATTCCTATTATAAGCAAATATTTCATCCATCAGTTAAATCAACATCATCGTAATACCTGGTAGTATTAGTTTATACTTATGTTCTATTTCCAGCTTTTAATTATAAATAAACACAAACCATATGATCATGGGTCACATCCACTTGTTTTACTAATTCTGTAGTCTATTGTCACATAATTTGTTCTTTCTTATTTTCTACTTTTAGTGTTTTTTGTCTTGATTCATCTGTTGTTGGTTCTTTCTTTATTTTTTCCTAATTCTTATAATAGTTTTGGTTCACTATTTGATTTCTTTTCAAACTTAATTAGTTTTTCTTCTTCAATTTTATCTTTCTCAATTTATCTACTTTGAATTAGATTTCCATTCATTTTGCTGCTTTTCCATCAAGTTTGTATTATTTTGTTTTAATTTATTAATGAGGACAATATTATTTCTCTGATCATTGTTTTTACTTTTATCATTTTTCTTTTCCATTGTGGTTTGTTATATCAAAGTGTTGAATAACCCTTTTCATAGTTGACCTATCATGTGCCCCTGATTCTGCTTCATACTCTTCATAATTTTTGCAAATATTTGTGTTTGACTATTCTGACTTCTCATTTGTTCTTGTTTTAGTGACAAACTTTGCAATTACCTCTTCATTTGTTCTTTTCTTTCTGCTTTCCTTCTTTCTTTTTTGCCTTCTTCCTAATTTGTTTCTGTTTTAATGACAAATTCTGTATAAACTTGAGAAGTATTTTCTTTATTGTCCTCTGCTCTGCTTTATTTGATTCTTTATACAATTGTTATCTAAAGATGTTACATTATTCAGACTTTAAATAGACTTTTGGACTTTATCCTTCATTTAGTTTTCTTATATTCATATTGCCATGGTCACTTGCATAGTTCTCTTTCTGATTATGGATTTATATAGCCACTTGCTTTTGATTTTACCATAATATGCATATTATTTATTTTACATTGCTTATTTTTTTTTAATTTATTAAACAATGGCTGATCCAACTCCATTCAGCCATCTTCTAAATGAGTGCTCGCTGATTCCATTCCAAAGTCATCTGAATATTGTCTATTAATTTTATCATTTTCTTTCATCTGATCTTTACACCAAATTACAATATCACTTGTTTAATGTTTTAAACAATCAAGGTTAGGTGTTATAAATCACACCATTATGAGATGCACTGATTATATATTCACAAAAATAAATTATGAATTATAAAATAAAATAACTTTGCATAGAGAAGATATATGTTTAGATGTGAAGTATAGTAATGAACAACATACCATGTTCCACAGTCAATTGGTTAACATTCACTTACATGTTTGAGAGTCATACTACTAAACAACAACAAAAACATTAAATGTATTGGATAAAATAATATTACAAAAGCAACTTATAAGGTAGTAGTTAAAATGATATCTCTGTAAGAGGTGGCTAATATGTAAGTCTATATGTTTAAAGACCAGATTACTAAAACAAAAGATACAAAACTATAGTTGGTAAAGCATTAACATTGTAGTAGGTAAAATAAGAATATTAGATTTATTAGAAAATTAAATTCCATTCTATTCTCTTAGGATCAAGTAGTTGATATTCATCCTTCACCACAAATTATAAAGACATGTCTATTTAGTAGGCAGATTAATAAAATTTCAGGGTTAAATGGTTATTTATTAAGCCTCACATTGAGTGCAAAATTTATATAAAAACTATATTATAGTAAAGATGTGCAACCTCGTAAGGTTTCCAATTTTAAGAACTAAGGAATAAAAATCCTATTCACATGGTCAGATGCAACTTGTATAAAATAATATATAAATATTTCCACAAATAATAAGCAAAATTTTTTTATGTAAGGCTCTTTGGATTTCTTCAATCAGCTATAATACTTACTATTACTAGTCAATTCTTTCTTATATTCTGGGAGATGCATTAATAAACACACAATATTATAAAATAATACTAATATTCTGAGCTAGGGAATACAATAAAATTTTATTAATATCAGAATAAAAAAAAGAAATAATATACATAAATACATGTATGGAAAAGATATGGATGATCAATAATATGTAATTATAAGACACTATTAAATCACATTGGGTTCAAACACAGGGGTAATCCATACATAATCATTATGTATGATTTACTTCATCATATCCATTGTAAGTTATGCAAATTAAGTATAAGATCTTTGTTTCTTGAAATATAACTATAAGCACACATTACTATCAACATGGTCATGGTTTAAATCTATGGTATAAATAATCATAACAATATTGACCAAAATCATATTCTTAATCATACAAATTTGTCATAAGTTATTTTTGAATGACCATGACTGGATAATGAAAAATATTACTATCAGTATTATCAACATCTAAAAACAGACCACTTCAACATTATATTCACATTGTATAAAATCATTGTTAATGTTATAGACTGAATATTAAATAGTTTATATCACTTGCATTTTAGTGATCTCTGGAAGGATAATGTGCTCTTTCTAAGGATGCTTATATACAAGAAATATTTGACTTTGATATATAGTCAGGTAAGAAAACATCATATATATATAAATCAATCAAAGATACAAATGAATATGATCATAAAACAATCCATATATGCTAAAATTTAATAACACCAGTCAGTTTAACCTACTTTGATTTAAATAGTGTTATTACAATAAATTACAAATCCTTAAAACACTATGCTAGTATAAAATCAAGTCACAAATACTGTCAATCCATAGAACAGATAGCTGGTGAAATAAATACTTGAAAGCTATTATTTTTTACCATTTTTTAATAAATTAACTAATAAATAATTAAAAAAAAGATAATATAGTAATTTCAAATTTAAATACATTCTTATCAACAAAATATATTTTCTTATAGTAATATTAACTTGTTGTTGGCTCTTAATAATTTAATTAACCAATATTAACTTTAAATAGAATTGCTCCTTCTTCAATAATTAAAATTGCAAAACATTCCAAATATATATAAAAATAAATTATCTTAAAAGCTCTTTCTCTTTTTTTATGAAAAATGAAAAGATCCTATAAAATTTCATTTTGAAGGAAAAATAAGATAAAGAAAAAAAGAATGTTTCAATTAAAATATATTAATAATTATTTATTATTATTAATTATTATTTATTTAAAAACCCATCTATAAATGTAGATATAATGTGAACATTATAATATCTTAGATTAACTATTGTTTTGTTTTTTTGTTTAAGTTCTTCTTTGGTAGTTGTAATTTTGAGATTTTCCCCTGTTGGTTTTTGTCTTATAAGCTATTTTATTAAAACATATTTCCAGGATAATATATACAATTAAAGTTAGCCATTTTTATAATAAAATATAGGTGTCACATAGTTTGAATGTATTAATTTTAAGATTGTCTGCTTATACATCATATCCAAATGTACATTGCAATTACTTTTACATTACAAATTCCTATTATTATATTATTGGCTATGTTCATGTATCTCAATCTTTATTACAATTATTTTACATTAAAATAATGCCTTTATTATATTCAATGTTTACATTTATAACCAATGAAAGTTTTTAATTTATATATATATATTTTATATATATATATATATATATATATATATATATATATATATATATATATATATATATATATATATATATATATATTGTAACCAGATTGGGACCTCACCTACTCTGGTGGTCATTTATTTCCTGATGAGCATATTGTAGAAAAGAAAGAATGATTGGAGTTACCCAATGCTGATGTTACCCCCCTACAACAATATTTTTTGCTTATCAAAAGGTGTTACATTAAACAGACTAAAATATCTAGAAATTCATCAGTTTGGTTTCCAAATAGTGCTACTAGAGTTCCAGATTACTAAAATATTACTCACCCAGATTAGGTTATGTTGAACATAGCTCAGGAAACATGAGATATGTGTTAGCAAATTAACTAGAAAATGGATATTATGAAATGAAACTGACATATTATTTTATACAACCACAATTATACTCCATCTAATAGTTCATTGAAGCTCAGGTTTCATAGATCAGTTAGTCCATTTCATCAGTAAATTCTCTGATGCTTGGTCCCATCATTGACATTCATCTAGTGTGCATCATTTACATTCCATAATCCTATTTATCCAGTATGCACATAGTACAGATTTATTTAGATATCTATGTATACTTCAAGGAGACCTCCTTTATCATTTCTCAAGTTTAAATTCTCTTTCTGTGAGTTTATATTCTCCTTGTATGCACAAATTTGTAGACATGCCTATTAATTCCCCATTGCAATATACTCTTAGGTGAGTTTGATTTATATTTGGATTAATCCTTTTTAAATAATCATTCAGTAGCCAATAATTAAAAAATGTTCACATACTTAAATTTATGTATATAAATGCATATTTAATTTCTATATGTAGACACATATTTAATTCATGTATATAAAGACATATTTAGTTCATGTATCATCAAAAATATTTATTATTTACACAAACATTCATTCTGCATCATCAGGCAACTGAGAAGGAAGATCATGGTGTTTCTTCATCTTAAACTCAGAGGTAAAAAGCCAATAAACTCACTACTTTGGCTAATGCATGTGGGTGAGCAGCCCATTCATGTTAGTACACTATATGAATAATCACATAGTAATAACAGCTATATAAATGCATATTTAATGCTTATATGTACATATATATTTAATTCATGATTATAGATGCATATTTAATTCCTGTATGTAGACACATATTTAATTCATGTATATAGAATACTAACCATTTCTTGGTTAAACATAATACATTTACAGAAATCAGGGTATGTCTATTTTAAATTAAATTCTTACATTATAATTTCTATATTTCATTTACAAAATATTAAGTTTTATTACATTTCATTTAGCAAATTGAACTTTAACAATTTGATATATATATATTTCTTATACTCTTTATTACAAGGCTTAACTTCATATCAATGTTATAAGTTGTATCACTTTAAAACAATATAAGTGAATTCATTATTGTATTTTACCATTTCTGTCAATATATTTCCACCCTTTCTTTTTAAATTTTAATAACAAAAATGGCAATTATATTATTGTATAAGAAATTATTTTGGTACATAACATTTTATCATTTTTCTGACTTAATCATTTTCAATAACTACATTTCATTATTTCTTTCCAAAATGCATTTCTCACATTATATTTGTAAATATCTTTAAATATTTTAATTATAAAAAAGATTATTTTATTTTAAATGATTATTAAAAAAATATAATGTTATATATATATATATATATATATATATATATATATATATATGGAGCTTTACCAAAACCTCTGTACAAGCATATTTTGTTTACATAAACATCAAAAAAGTCAGAATTCACTATCTCTTTTGTTAGCTCCACCTTCAGATCAACTGATTTCAAGCTAATTTGCTATCTATTGATCATAAATGCAAGCGATAGCAAGTTACATGATTTATAACTTGTTTTTGTTTTTCATAAATGTACCTTTGAAGGTTTTTGCAATAATATATATTGCAGATGCTTTGACTATGTGGTGAAATTGAACTGATATCAGACCCATGTAGCTATCTGGCTTGTTTGACTGGGTTTGAAGACATTAGGTGTCTGAAAAATTCATGCTTGCAAACTGATAGGAACTTGTTGCATAAACACTTGGAGTTAGTGTTTAGATCTAGTTTCTGGCCCCTACCCTTCACTGATGATAGAAAATTAGCTTGAAATCAGCTGATATATAGGTGAAGCTAACGAAAGAGATAGTGAATTCTGACTCTTTTGATGTTTATGTAAATAAAATACGCTTGTATGGAGGTTTTAGTAAAGCTCCATCTATTGATCATAAATGCAAGCGATAGCAAGTTACTTGATTTATAACTTGTTTTTGTTTTTCATAAATGTACCTTTGAAGGTTTTTGCAATGATATATATTGCAGAGGCTTTAACTATGTGATGAAACTGAACTGATATCAGACCCATCAAGCTATCTGGCTTGTTTGGCTGGGTTTGAAGATATTACGTGTCTGAAAAATTCATGCTTGTAAACTGATAGGAATTTGTTGCATAAACGCTTGGAGTTAGTGTTTAGATCTAGTTTCTGGCCCCTACCATTCACTGATGATAGCAAATTGGCTTGAAATCAGCTGATCTGAAGGTGGAGCTAATGAAAGAGATAGTGAATTCTGACTCTTTTGACATTTATGTAAACAAAATATATATATATTATATTTGGGTTTGTATTTAAAAAAAATATTTAAAATACTGATACTACTTAAAAATCAAACCATAATCTAGAAATAAAAGATGTACCACTTGTTTTATAAGTAATGGCTTTGTATTTTATTTAGAAGAGTATTAATATTTTATTCTTATTTTCTTTTTAGTGCCAGAGTCATTATGAAGTTTATTAAATTCACAACTTAATGGAGAATAATTTCGTATTTTAACTATTATTTAATTTTGAAGTCACTTATACAAGTCAATGTTCATTGATATATTTAGATATATGTTTACTTATGTAATGTGTATATTAGATTCAATAAAATTCTCTTTGTTTCTGGTATATATATATATATATTGTTAGTTAGTCATATTAACCCTGAGAATAAATTGTAATGATAGGTCTCATTATTGCTCTGTACAATTTTGATTTATTTCATATATAGCTAGTTGGAAGGGCAGATAAGTAATTTGTTTAAATATAATTGGGATAATGTTATCTGTTACATTTTGGTTCCTCAATGATTGGGACAATTTTATCTTTCTTCATTTAGATTACATATGTTCTATTACATTTGGCTTTCATAATGTTTGGGACCATTTCAATTGGTGATAGGCATTCTATTACATTTGATGCCTAAAATGTGAGGTTTGATTCATTACGATTCATTTATGAAGATGGAGAATAGTAATACAGTTATATCCAGTACTATTACATTTGACATGACATCTTTAGGGCTTGGTTAACTGATGATTGTTGTTGAAGAGTCCATTCTATTTCATTTGGCACCAATGTTTGGGGCCTTCTTTCTTCATATGTGTATTTTCATTTGAGATCATTTCAGTACTATTACATTTGTTGTCCAACGTTTTAGGCATTCTTTTTTCAAAATATGTGTATGATAAGCTGTTTATATTATTTAAATTGGATGATATATCCCATTCTATTACAATATATATATATATATATATATTGTAACGAGCATAGACGTTCGTTACATTGTTTTTTGTTTTTTTTAAATTTATTAAACATGAAAGTAAATTAAAAAGTTCGCATTTAAAAATTTTCTTTAAGAATTAAAAATTGAAATTAAATATCATCTTAAACTCTTATATATTAATTAAATCACACAGATAATGAAAAATTATTAAAATAAAACTTTATTAAAGAAAAAGTATTTTAAAACTAAATTTTAAAAAGATTTGGAGATGAAATTATATCTTTAAATTTATCTTTAAATATATTTTTGATTTGGAAAACAGGTTAATTAATCAGAAATGGAAATGATTGTTAATTAGTTAAATGTAAACCAGCCTTCGGCATTTAAATGTAAAAACACAGTCAGATAAGAAAACAATAGAAACTGTTAGCAAATAGAAGAAATCCTTATGGAATCGGACTAGCGAAAGGACCATCACATCGGTGACGTAATAATGCAATCCTTCACTTTATATTAACATAGGAAAATTTGGAAATTATTAATCAGTGACTGGAAATTGATTATTACGATGTGACTATATGTAGTAGTACGGAGTTGGAGGAATTGACAGACGCACGGTCAATTCTTTCAGCTGTTAAAGTGAGGGAGATGTGTTAGTGCGGAAGTGAAGGAGAAGGGATTGAAAAAAGAGAGTGACTAGTTACTGATGATTATTACGATGTAACAGCTAGGTGTTAGTGCTGAGGGGATTGAAAAAGACGCACAGCTTCAATCCCTTCAGCTTTGCTAAGAAAGAAAAAGAAATGAACTATTGTTTCCTACATTGAGGACCAATTAAACTAAAAAAACCTCCGAATGAATAAATAAAACAATGGCTAAATGGATACCAATCTTAGGACGGCATGGGAATTCACGTTCATGGCAAGCAACAGATAAAGTTGGATGTTTTAAAATCGTAAGAACTTATATATTCACTTGAAACAATAAGAACTCTAAATTTTAAAACTTTCTAGATTTAAATAATTGCAATATTATTCTATCTGACCGATACTATTTATTAATTAGTTATAATTTTATTTAATGTATTTATTTTGTAAAATCATTTCCATTTATTTATTTTTTGTTCTTTTAAGTTTTATTATGATTTTTGTTTTCCGTTAAATTAATTATAAAAATGTTAAACTTAAGTCGGGCGTGAATGGCTGTATAGATTAGTCAAGTTATATATGGGGAGGGTAATCTTAGGTTATTTATGTCATTGTTAGATTGGGTACAATGGATTGGATATATTGATGTAGTTAGTAGATCTAATCGAAGATTCGCTATGGGCAGAATCCTATATATAAACCACACTCACCTGTTTGCCTATGGAAGGAATTATAAGACGCAGAACGAGTTCCTTTACTATGGATTTTTTATTATTTCTTCGTTAGATAGATTAATGATTCCTATCTGATTGAGAGTCAATGTCTTTTCTTAATTCCTTTTGAATACTGCCTAATTTATATTAGATTGAATACATCAATGTATCAAATAGATAGGTGCCTTGTGCGATATTTTACCTAAGGTTCAAAGTTAGTGCAATATTTTAATCATGGAATCTATGTTTTTGATGCGAAATGCATTATATTTGGGAAGTTGTTTTGATGCTTACATTGGATGATTATAGGTCAAGGGAGCATTTGTTATTATATAAATTCGAGTCAAAATATCTAGACATAGAGAATGTTAGCTATGGTGATGTATCTACCATGTATTTATTCGGATGTCTTTATTATTGGTGCAATGCAAGTATCTTATGGTGAATACTATTGGGTTACATATAAATTTCCCTCTGCAATTGTCAGTAATCAATAATTTTATATTTTGATCGCTTATGTTTACTTTGGAATGTTTTTAACCGTGAATCTATGTAACCGATCTATAGCAACTTATTATAACAAGCTTTTATAATCTCATCTGTGCGAACTTAATTAAAATGTAAAATTAGAATATAATAGTAATTAAAGGTAAATTAAAATCAAAATCAAAGTTAAAAATAATGTTAAATGTTAAAATGTAAACTAATACTAAAATAATTTTAAATTTTATATATATGTGCATAAATAAATATTTGTATGTTAATTACTGGCAGTGGCTTATTTTATTTATTTTTTAATGTTGAAATCTAATTAGATAAGATCTTATATTATTTAATCTCTGCTATTCCACTGAGCTAGTGACATGGGCTAACGACCGGATGCAAAATTTAAAAGGAAAGAAAAAAAAAGATTTTTTTTTTGACTTACGTATCTGCCTACTTATAAATTTTTCTAGGTTCAAATGCCTAAATGGCGCCCTGTAGTGCAGTTTACGTTAAGTCACCTTTTCCGGATCGTTACAATATATATATATATATTGTAACCCCTCTTACTACCTAATCACCAACACTAACAAATACCTGGGGCGCCAATTCTATCAAACATAGAATAAACTATCAATCTAACTTTATCCTACATTTACTCATGAGGCTCTTAATGAAAGTTTCACCTAAAACTAACTCAGTTGAGGGATACAGAGGTGTATGAGGTGTACAATGTACATTAGATGTGGGAAAAAATATTATAATTAATAGGAATAAAACATCTATCAAGTTCTATGCTAAACAAAATTAAATTGGTAAAATTCTACCAGCTAAAATTAACTAATTATAATCTATATTTCACCTCCTCCCATCATCCATATGCACTAAACAACCTCTATCATATTAGAAAATTACACCAATAACTAAAAAATAATATTTTAGAAACTGTAATGTATAACTAACTGGATCTAAACTCAAACTAAACCTATCATTACTAAATTTTTAATTACACACTAATCTAATCTAATTAACTGAATTTATTATTTGATCTGAATTAAATACTAAAAATCTCAGGGAATTTGTTACATGGCATGGCTTAAACTAAAATCTCTCTCTCAATAACTATTATTTAATATTATGAAAATAATAATACAAACTAAGCAATACCCTAACTAAATAATGGCAGTTAGATAATGAAAGAAATTGGGTACATTTTGATTTCAATTCATCATCTAAACAATTACTAAATAATAAAACCTTTTAGAACCATCAGTAGATAATTGGCATCTCATACAGTGTTTGGATTAAGAAAATCAATATCATCATATTAGGATATTTATCATAATTAAATGAAAATACAATTGTGTCACATTAAATAAAATAAATGTGTGAACATGTGTGGAAATATGAAACAACGAATGAATGTTATAAAAAAATTTTAAATACAAATTTGGAGTAATAAAATATTTATTAATCAAGCAAGAAAATAGCTAAACAAACATTTAAGCTACTTCACAATTTTCATAATAATAATAACATAATATGCTATTGAATTTCAAAATTACACATTTTATTTATCCAAACATCTGGATAGATTTGTGAACACCTGATATTTGTAATATCAAATAATAAACCTAAAATAAAACCATATATTTTATTGTAAAGGAAATGGTTTCTAAGTTATCAGCTTCTTCTGATACCTATCAAGCTGATGAAATTTAACCTTGTGCTCCTATTAATCCACTATAAAATTTATCTTTTGTTCAACAGTTGGTTTTATAACACTTATTTATCCATCAAATTGATAAATCTAAGATAAACAACATGGATTAAATATTCTAATTATGCTATAAAATAAAATTAATATTCTGCATTTTACTTCAAATGCACAGTAAATATAACTAAAATAAAGGGGTTTGAAACCTAAGAATAACATCAACTAGGTTTTGCAAAAATGAATAAATAGCTCCATTACTTTAACATATTCTCATCAAATTATATCTTGCAAAAATAACAAAGAATTACATTAATCAATATATTCTTATAAAACCATGTCTTGCAAAATAAAATAAAGAATGTCAATAATTAATATATTTTGCCCTTGCAACACTGAAATAAAGTATTCTATTACATAACTATATTTTTTTATTTTGTTTTGCCAAAAGAAAAATAACAATTCTATTCATTAAGTATGTTTTATCTTTGCCTGCTTGCTTAATCAAATGATGATTGAATGATAAAATTAATGATATGAAATCTAAATGATCACTATAAAATGTTTGAAAATGATAATTAAAATTATACATTAATAATGGATTTTCCTTCTTTCAAAATAACACTTTATACATGGGTCTGTATTATGCTGTGTGTCAAAGAATAAATAATTAATTCTAACAATCCAATCGGTTTGCTTGTGAAGTTATAATATGATCACAATACGGACAAAGTCAATGGTCAATTAAACTTTAATTACTAACTTTGTTACAGTTGTTTTGTAAGAAAATCGATTCTGCCTTTATTCTTGTTTTATTAATAAATTATTTGGCACTTGGTTATAGTATAAGCTGGAAAACATTCAATAACACATGGGGATAAAAGATTTCAACAATTCAAGTCAGATAAACATCAACACAATAACTTTCAAGTCTACTTCTGAGACTAAATAAACTGGTGGGAATAAATCTCTTCACCAAATAAACAAATGGATAATATATTCAACTTCAGATACTTTAATTCATAATAAATATTATCAAAACTGGAGGATTCCATCTACTCCTATCAAAACATTTCAAAACACAGAAAATAAAGGGATTACCTTATCCCATGCCTACTACACTAGGCAATCTACCCATGTTTAAAGATTTAAATAACAAAAAAGGAGAGCTTACTCAATCCAATAAATATTATAAAACATTGTATATAGCCAGAAAATACTTTTCCATTCAAACATAATAAAAAAACAATAATTCTCTTAAATAAATCACCAATCCTAAACAATTGACAATCCTCTTCCTTCGAAACCGATTGATTATAAAACATTTGCATTTGCAATTAACATATTATAGCTAAGTTTAATAATGTACACACACACGTATAAGCATAATAATACACAGACCATTAAAATCACAGTAAGCAAAAAAAAAATTACTATTAAAATATTAGTTACTAATTCATAAAGATGATAAAGAATAAATATTTCATATCTGATAATATTTAGAACTTGGTAACATTCTAATAACAATTGGAAAATAAAGCAATAATTTATTGGCAAAGCAAGACAAAATAATTTTTTTATAGTGCATTTAAAATAGCACAGATTTAAAGCAAAATTGAACTTATATAAATAATAAAGCTGTATATTATAGATGAAATAATTATTGAAAATAATGGTTTTCTAATCTATAATATATTTACGGTAAGATTTAATACAATGAAACTCTTTTAAAATAATTATTTACCCCTTTTCAAACTACAATAGACCCATTTTTTTATCACTCGTGTGTTATTAACACATGACCAAACTTATATTAAAATAATAACAATAATATAAAAATTACCAGCATAATGTAATCTTTCATTATGCTATTCATGAGACGTTATAGTGGAACAAAAATATAATAATACATATAATAAAACATTTCATAAATTAGCACTAACTAAAATACTATTAAATAATAATAAAGTTCTTTTCTTCTTTCTTCTTAATTGTAACAAAAAGTTTATTAATAGTTTATGAATGACATTCCTTGGTCATATCTCCAAAATGAATAATAATTATTTTCTTGCAAATATCAATATTGACGAATATATAAATCACAAACACGTTTTTTACAGGACAAAACAAAACAATATTATTTTAATTCATAAGAGCAAATTCAATGTTCTCATCTATCAGCTGATGAATTGCTGTTGACGTGATATGAGGAATTCAGTTAATTAAGCAATATATTTTAACGATGCAAATGAAGGAGTACTTTCTTCCTAAGACATTCAAATGTATTATTTTACTTTTTTAAAGCCATTCAAATTAAGCAATATATTTTAGCTAATAATATTTGTATAAATGAATTTACAAGCAATGTTTTTAAACAGAAAAGTTTCACAACGAGTGAGGAATGCATTTAATAATACAAAGTTATATAATTCAACTATTTTAATAAATTTGTTTCTTCTATTAGTCTGGAAACAGGTAAATACGAACAACATATTCACTTTGCACATTTAATCCTGTATTTTTTTTTAAATAAGTAAGAACAAAAATAGATACGGAAATGTTCCAACAATAATGAAGATAAAATTAAATAATTCATATGTGTTTTTTAAATCTTCTTTTATAATTAGCATAAAATTTTTTAGAAAGAGTTCTGAAAATGTTTAACAACAGTTCTGCAATTACTACCTTAAAAATATAATTAAAACTTGAGAGAAATAATTTTAACAAGTAAACATACATTCTTCTTTCTTCTGTTCCATTTAATTTCAAGTTTAAATGAGGCAAATTTATAATACTAGTCTTCATTCCCATTTTTACTTTTAACAGTGACAATTTAAATTTAAATAATATAATATATAGGCATTTGCATGTATCTTTGACGAAGACGGTTGAAGAATTTAAATAGTTAGCCAATGATAAGACCAATGTATCTCTAGTTTAGTTTAAGTACACATATTTTTGCAACAATAAAATATATTATTTTCAGCTTGAATTTTGAAAGAGAAAAGTTATACTATTAAACTTTGTTTAAAATTGAAATGGTATTGGAAGATCTTTTAGCAGTTTAAAGTTATAGCTGGCCTAGTCAGAAGGTCAAAAGGTAGGAGTGGAATGGATAAGTGGAGTCAAGTTAATTGTAGTGGCAATTGTTTTTATAGTTTTTTTTAAAAGATTACATCATAATTTTTCTTATCCAATAGTTCAAAATCTGAAAGTTCAATGGATACGATTTAATTTAAGCAAAAAACTTTTGTTAAAAAAAAAATAAGTGGGGGAAAAATTATTCGGTCTTTTAAATAAATAAAAAGAAATATTAATATTATGTTGAATTAAGTATAAAATATTCTATACTTTTAAAACAACAGAATAAAACTAATATCAATTGTTTCAATAAATAAAATATTTTTTTTAACAACTTTTGTATAATAATTCATTAGTTCAATGCCCAATTAATTCATTTAAAATGTAATTAAGCTGGTTTTAAATACTATTATCTATGAAATTAAATAATTGGGTATGAAATGTGATATCTAATTATTTAATGAAACATATGAATGAAAAATGAAGTTGAATAATGATATTGACATACATGAATACTTACTAACAATGCACTCTAGACACTAAACTGATATGACTATTTTAATGATGATGAGTGAAAAATACTTCCCTGTTTATTCTATAAATTAAAATGTAAAGCAAATGAACTAGAGAATCACTCAAAACAACTCTAACTATTTATTTGTGAACAAACAAAACAAATGAGCACCAACTTGACTGGACTGACTATGTTTATGACAAGCCACCCCTCTATCCTATCATTAATTATACCCCAAAGTAAGCCACCAAACATCTAATAAATTTTAAATTGCATCTATAAATACTTCTAATCATTATTTTAAATCATAAATAATTTTTTTTTAAAATTTCGAGTTATTTCATTTTTTTTTAAGTAATATATCAGATGTTACTGATACAATAGTACACAATTATAAATAATATTTCTGGTGCCAAACCAGAAGGTCACTATATATATATAATAACAAAACTTAAATAATGATTATGAATATAATCTAAAATATTTTTTTATGAGTTTTTATTTATATTATATTATAAATTGTTTACTGTTGT
This sequence comes from Epiperipatus broadwayi, assembly GCA_028023455.1. Lineage (NCBI taxonomy): Eukaryota > Metazoa > Onychophora > Udeonychophora > Euonychophora > Peripatidae > Epiperipatus > Epiperipatus broadwayi. The sequence continues at coordinate 1,215,167 of JAQFVV010000234.1, read as the reverse complement.
TTTGAATATATTTAAGTTTCATTATTGTATTTTTAATATTAGCGGACATTTTATTTTGTTTTATATATATATAGTAAAAGATTTTTTACAGGAACACACACACATATATATTACCTTATTTTCCCCACAAGATGTTCCTGGAAGTGGCGGGTGATAAAATCGAAATTTTGGACCCTTTCTAGTGATTTGTACACATCTTATAGTTGTACAAATAGTCTGAAAAATTGTATATGTAAACACATATATTGAATTTACTATACCATACAAAGACAACAAAAATTATTTCAAGCATTGTGATTAGAACTTATATTAATTAGCAAACTATATTTGTTTTCATATAATTCTTAAACAATTATTTATATATTTACATCTTAAAAAATTAATAAAAATTCTCAATATGCTTTTACAATTATTTTTAGCTATACTACATGCCAATTAAAACCAAGCATTAAAAATTGAAATTCCATCATTTAAAAATTGTATTAATTTAAAACACTTCCTAAAAGTGAATTATGCTCTACATAAATATTCAAGTTTTATAGGAATTGTAATGCAAACAATGATACTTTATTTGGGTAAAAAATGACAGGTTAACAAGTTTATAATTTCTCATTTAAATAACATTTTTATAGGAAAAGATTTTCATGGATTTAAATTTTCAAGTGTTACAAATTTAATGGAAACTGCTATGCATTTTAAAGCTAATTTTTCAATATGACAAAAGAAAAAAGTAAACAATTAAAAACAGACATTGCAAGATGAAATTACATAATCTGAAAATTAAAAATTTCTGAAATACTTTAAATAATCCAAGTAGCCCAAAATTGTTAATCTTAATAACTTTCATATTCATTGAGAATCATTGTATGTTTCCTCAGAAAAATGCAATTGTTCTGCAGCTTTAAATTATGGTATAAATTCTGTCATAAGAGATAACATTCAGCTTTTTTTATAATGTAGATTTTTCCATAATGATTCTATTGACATTTTAATTTAAAAAATCTGAGCAAGTCAACACCTTATGGACTGCAACTAAGGTCTAAGAATTTGCTTTATTGTTGTATGACAGAAGAAAATGCTCAGAGAACATTCACCTTCTTCTGGTCTAGTTTTCATGTGAAGTTTATAAAATAAAAACTTGATGTTTTTACTTGTTTATAAAACATTTTTGATTATTTTTAAACATTAATTGACTAATTATTATTTAAAACAAAACACATAGACATATACACTTTCAATTTTTTTCATTTATTATTTATTTTTAAAACTGAAAGCTAATAATGTTAAACATAATATTATGAAAGAAATCCAGTGTCTACTACATCATTATCTGTCAGAATTGACACTTCTATCTCTATAAGATCCTCAACTTTATAAATTTTAATAGGAAATACTTTATAAATCTTAATAGGAAAAAGCTCCAGATAATGATGTTATTATAACTTCTATCTGAAAAAAAGCAAGTAAAGAAATATAAAAAAAATTGGCAAAGTTATATGCCAAAAACCAGATGACAGCAAGAATGCACCACTAATAATTAAAAAAAGATGATAAAGAAGTCACTAGAAATTACAGACATACCAATCTTTTATCCATTTTATATAATTTTTTAACAAAGATAATTATAACTCATCTACAGAGAACTTGGATTTCAATGAACTAAAAGAACAAACTGAATTTAAAGGTGGATTTACTACACAGGATCATATCCAAGTATTAAAAAAATATACAAAGAACCAATGTAGATGAGTAGGGATTATGCTTTGGATTTGTAGATTATCAAAAGGCATTTGATTCTATAAGCATTTCTTCAATGGCTAAACGATTGTATCATCATGGTATAGACCCAGGATATTTTTACATTCTGAAGAATATGTATAAAAGTACATCGGAAACAATTAGATTACATAATGATACTAAGAAGGATAACATTGAACAGGGTGTAAGACAGAATGACTCCATATCTCCAAAACTTTTTCCAGCAGTGCTGCAAGAAGTATTTTGTGGATTAAAATTGGAAGATAAGAAATAAAAATAAATGGAGATTATTTTTAAATTATTTAGATTTTGCAGATTATGTGGTTGTTTTTGAAAGTAATGCTTCAGTGCTTAAGAAAATGTTGCAACAATTATCAGAAAGTAGGACTAAAGATAAATGTTAAAAAGACTAAAGCAATGTTCAATGAACTTTCTCAAAAGATAAAACTAAATATTGATAATGACGAGTTTCAAGAAGTTAACATTTACAAATACTTTGGTCATATTATTACTACAAATAAAAATGTAATGAATAAAATTAATCATAGAATTAAACTTTGCAGGACTACAATTAGTAGAAATAACTTAATATTAAAAGAAAATATGCCTATATGTTTTAAAAGAAATCTTTTTAATAAATGACTTTCACCAGTTCTTACTTATAGATCTGAGACTTATACAGTTAATAGAAGAGCAATAGAAAAACTTCAGACCACTCAAAGAATTATGGAGTGATGCTGATTAGGAATAACAAGAAGAGCTGGAGAATGCAATATATGTATAAGAGAACAAATAAGTGTTACTGACATCATTGAAAGGATTAAAAATTGAAGTGGAGTTGGGCTGGACACATTGTTAAATGATATGATAATAAATGGACAATTGAGACTACATGGAAGATGTGTGGATAAAATAAAAAAAGTATATAAGAATGATGTGGAGAAGATAAGTTATTGATTGGAGAAGTTGAATTGAAGTTGGAGAGACCTTTATTCTACAGTGGATTGATAATAATTGATGATTACATCAGTTCTAATAAATACTTCTTCATAATAAGCAGTTAAATTATAATACAACCATAAATATAGGGAATACTTTTTTAAAAGAAACTTATACAAATGTATTATATATTAATAAAAGTAAGAAATATATAAAAAATGTCCTCACTTTGAAATTCAGATTTTAATTTTATATTTATAAAATAAATTATCATATTATAGAGGTTCTGCATTGATATCTGTACATATTACACAATGCATTCAATTTATTTATTTCCGTTAAAGGTAACATCTTTATAAGAAGCTAAAGTTTAAAGTAAATAAATAATCTTAAAGTTATTTATAAATAAATAGTCCAATTTAAATTTTATTTATAAAACATATATATAATATAATATTCATGATATAACCATTGGTTTATAACTTCTGTACGTTTCTTTTGTTTCAACCATATGAGCGTTTTTACCTATTTTTGATTTATTTTATAAGGTTTTTTTTATATAGGTTGAAGAATTTTTTAAATTTATGTTCCTGTGCATAGACTGACTTGAGGAGTCCTAACTAATGTTAAATCATCAATTTTAAATGGACTAGTCGTTAAAAAACTTGCAACATATTTTTGTGATTGATTATAATTAATCTTTCCTCACTTTTTCTAAATCTTTATTTTTGTAATATGTTATTAGTATCGGAATTTTTATTAATGTAGGTTCATCATGATGAAACTGCAAACAAATTGGAATACAATTATTGATTAATTTTGCATTGAATTTATAAAAGTAATAATTTGTTGTAGTTTGTTCACCCAGTTGCCTCAAAATAAACCCTAAATAGACGTCCTACTTTGCTCATAATCCTCTTCACACGGGATTTGGTTGAGGATTACGAAGAGAAATAAAAATAAGTTTAATTTTTTAAAATTCTAGACAATTCCTTCATTCAATCTATATAAAACTAGACACATAATCAGTTAAAATTGACAGGGGTTGTCCAATAAATGGGGAATGGTGAATTTTTCATGGCCTTAATAACACTCTGAGTATTTACTTACTGAACAAGATATGCGGGGATGTATTTTAAAAAGACATCGTAAGCAAATATTATCAATATAAATCTATTGTAAATGGAAGAAGTTCATAGAAATCAATGGCTACAATATCACTAGGTTCTTTAGGTATAATCGGTTGTAATTTACAAGCATAAGACTGATTTAAATATATATTTTTAAGCAAATTTCTTACGGTTTCAAACTATTTAAAATAATAGCATAATATTAGGACAGTAAAATAGTTTGCACATCTTTCTAGCTCTATAATACCCATATAGACAATGAACACAATAAATTTGCTGTCAAACGACAAGAAATATCTTGCTAGATTCATGGTTTTGCATAATAAATTTTCGATAATTTAAACTGTTACAAATAAATATTCTATATATAATAAAATTATTTTTAATAAAACAATGTTTTATATAATTATAAATAAGTTAATTTTAAAATTATAATCATATATAATTTATTTGGATTTAAACAAAAGATGCATATGTTTTAAACAATAATATTTAAATACATCCATTGTTATCATATATTTATGTTATAGAATTTCATTTAAATAAAATTTATTATTCACATATATATTTTAATAGAGACACAAATAAAATATATGTTCTTGCGGGATATCATGTCACTACATATATGTGAAAAAGGGAAAATAATTTTTACTCAACATGCAAATTATATTTATATTTATGAACGTTTTTTGTAATAAAGCACATAGCATTATTATAAATATATGATTTACTTGCACAAGATTTAACGCAAAATAAAAACAAGATAGCTAGCTAATATAAGAACCACCCTTTTTGTAATACAAAATAAACAGTTTCTCTTAAAAATATTCAGTTATGTCAAAATCTTTACGCTTACATGATTTGACTGCGTTGTGTCATGGAAAGCTCCTCCTCCCATTGCTAATTCACACTGATCGTCAAATGAATATAGACTGCTAGGACCATCTCTATTAAAAGTTAAGCCTTGAAGTGGACTTTGTTCGTCTAATAAACATATACTTGTTGACAATCTATTTGTAATACAAAGGTAATATTGCAAATAAGATAACAGAAGTAATAAAAATACACAAAAAATCTAAATTTATATTGCTAAATATTTCAAACAAAAATTACAATAAAATTATAGAAAATATTGAACTTGTATAAATTCTTTTCAAATATGTGAATGTAAAAAAGCATTTTAGAAATTTTATTTGTTAACAAGAAGATATCTATTAAGTTCATTTAATTATTTTTTATCAAAGATTGACTATATATATAATTTCCAAATGTGAGAAGTATATTGATTAATCACACAAAATATAATAAAGCTGTTTGGATGTAAATTACTAAATTTAAATAAATATCAAAAAATGTTTTAATTTCATTATATAAATAAACATAATTATTTTATTGTTAAAAATAAGTTGCCTTGACAGCAGTTTGAAATTACTGAATGTTCCTTGATATTGGGCTTGTCTAAGTGTTGACTGATTTTAATGATTATTTTATAAGGTATATATACCCCCACTTATATATATGTGTTATTTAAGATCTAACGGTTTTTCTTTCAAAAGTTAACCTTGATAATGGCGGATACTAGTCCGTGTCGAAATATGGGTGTTTCATGAAAAATAATACATGGTATAACCCAAAAAGTTATAATTTTACTAATCATACAACCGTGAAAACATTAAATATAATATATATATATATGCATGTGTGTAAATAAATATCAGAAAAATTATTTCTTCTATCATTAGTTGCAGGATAGACTAGTTGTTAAAGAGGAATTTAATTACACTATATTTATTAAGCTTTATATATATGAAATGATAAGATGATAAATTTAATGATAATAATATAAATGTAAATTTTTATTGGATATAGCTGTAAGAAAAAAGAAATGAATATTTTTCTTATATAGTTCCATTTTTAATATATATTTTACTTTTGAAAAAAAGTAAAAACTGAGTTTATAAATAGAATCTTCTCTTTTATAAAAAAAAAAAAAAAAGTCATTTTTTAGTTGATGTATAAATAGAGTATGTTTTTTAAAAAAGATAATCTTTCTCACAAAAAACAAGTCAATTGGTTAAGGAATATTGCAGAAATTCCTACATAAACATGTTATTGGATAGAATATTGATAAAAGGATTGTTTATTTAAAAAAAGCAGCATGTGTGGCAATAGAGTTCATGAGAGTTCAGTAGTTTTGAGTTCACTAGTTAAAACCTCATCTTGAGATGCAAGATTAACCTTATTATCAGTTAAAAATGATTTCTAAAGCCAAATAATATTACAGCATTTATAAAACCCATGTATTAAAATCTTGCTAAAAGCTGATCATTTTTAAATCTGATTGACTTACATTTTTGGAAAATGTGAGATTTAAAAATATTTAGAAATAAATTTCTGATTGATTAAAAATTAATCCTTCCTTTCACGACATTGTAGGCAATTCTTCAAATATATGAAAAAGAATGAAGATAAGAAGGTATGTCTTTTACCTTTAACATTTATTATAGGTGATATTGCAACGTTTCCCAAATTTTTGTAGATCTGTTGGACCTTTTTTTACTCACCGTATGTTTAGTGAAAGTTAACCAAGCTATGGATGTAAAATATATCTGATTACTATTTCTAAAACATAGCTATATTTCCTGGTTAACTGGCCTACTAATTATTTTCACTTATGCTATCGATGGTATCAGCTTTTAATTTCTTTTTATAATGGCACAAGGATTCATGTAAGAATCTGCTGAAATTTGTCACACCGCATTTCGAATTAAAAAGAAAAATGATTTTAAAAGAATCTGTATCATAGTTTACCGTAACTAAGGTTATTTTTTTAGATATTACTATTCCTGGAGCTTAATCAACAAATATTGGCAAAGGTAATTTATATACTCAAATCTTAATAAACTAACACTAATAAATTTAATAACTATCATTAATAATGCACAATGAAAAGTTGATATTAAAAATAAATATTTTATTCCAACAAATTAAAATGTTTAAACATAAATTACTAATTAATTGGAAAGCACACATACTAATCCAGACATGAATCAAATAATTAGATAAAGTAATTAAAGCAATTTTACAAACAATGTTCACTGCTTAAGTTTCTTCTAGAAGGTTCTTTAAATGAAAGTCTTTTTAATAAGAAAATTAATGTCTCTATCAAGGTTATATTAAGCTTATTTTTGTAGAATTGTTTGCAAATGCTTAATTTAGTTACAATCAAGATATGAATAATCTTAACGTATCGGTAAGTTTACATAGGTTATGGGTTACCATTTATGTTTTTTTCTTTGGTAGAATGAGCTTGTGGCCATTGTGAATAAGTTGAGCTTGGTCTGTCCTAATGGCTAGTCAAGAAAGCTTTTCTGGTGTCTGCCTTCATGAATGATGCCAGCAAAAGCCTCAGTCCACTCTAGCATGGCGAATTATTTCAGCATAGTGGTCCTGGATATATTTTTGTTATCCAGGATCAACTAAAAAACAGACAAGATGCTGATAAAACTGGTCTCTTTTTTTATACTTGAGGTCCAGGTTTCAGACTTCTGCACATACTTTTTGCTTTTGTTAAAAATACATGTTGATAATCTTGTGCATTCTTTCATATTTTTCAGTTACAAAGTTCCCTTTTTTCATAAATTCTTTCTGCCATCTTTAATTAGCTAAAATATTTTTCTTTTAGCCTAACTGGATTAGTAATTTGTGTATCTTTTGTTCTTTCCAATTTTTACTTTTATTTTTAATTAGATAAAAAAAATGAACGAAAAATTTAACTTTCATTGTATGTTTTAAAAAAATAAATTACAAATTATACTAATCAAAAAAAAAAAAAAAATCTAAAAATATTTTTTTTTAAAAGATCTCTAAATTTACTTTTTTTTTTTTTTAGCTTTTACCAAATGTCAATTTTTTCATTTCATTTCAATAAAAATTTTATTAACAATAAATAGTGATTACATACTAATAAAGGATAAATAAATGAATAAATTGTACAATAATATGATTATATAATGTTCTATTTGTCATCTGGCTAGATTATGTTATGAGAGCACAATGTTATACTCTTATGTGGTTAGGTATAGTGAAGAGATTCTAAGAACTTGTTTAATGGTATTAGCATTTTTAATATAAACATAAATATTTTCTTTTATAATTGACTATTCTATAATGCTGGGTAGGTGGGAATTGGTAATCAGGAAAAGGAAAGAGCAATTAAAGACCAGGTGTCAGCAAAGACTTTACTGGAGGCAAGGAGCTGGTCACGTTTCTTGATTTTTTTGAGCATTTGATAAAACAATGGTATGATTTGTGGCGGGGGAAATTCCATGAGACTTTTGCATCTCACTATCCATATGGAATAAAGGACAAAGGTAGAAAGCCTTATTATTGAAAAAAATCCATTATGAATGGCATTTTCAAGTGAGAAAATCATATCAGGTCTTATGTTGGAATTGATTATAATTATATCTTTCAGAGTTTTAAGTCTTGGGCACCGGTGTATAATATGGTCTATGGTTTCATCTTCACGAGCACACAGGCCACATATAGGGTCAATGCTGGTAAAACCTCTTCGGTGATAAAGAAACCAATTCATGGGTAGTGCATTAAGATTTATTTTAATGATGAAGTCAAGGAATTTGGGTTCCAGACTCCATCTTTTGAAGTGTGTAATGAGTCTTTGGTTGGTTACTTTTAGGCTGGTTTTAATGGGTTGTTGATTATAATTGATTATATTGTATGCTTCCCATAAGGTGATTTTTTGGTTAAGGTTAAAGGGTATTATCGGGTTATAAAGTTGTAGGTGTTGTATTAGGGATGCTATCCATGAACTGGAAGAGAGTGGAGGATGATCTGTTGATGTAATTTTTTTAATAATGTTAGAGTATCCACAGAAGAGGATCAGATTATGTAGAGTGTTGTGGGATTTCTGTAAAATGATTGCTTGTATTGAGTGGAATGACAGTACATTGAACCTGCGTGGTCATTGGATACCTCGCAAGCTAATAGCAACTGTCCTTCCTCTCCAGAGAAGTTTGGTGCATAATCAGTTAATTTTATTTTGAAACTGTTTAGACATTTTAACGAATGGAAGATAATACAAGATTTTTGGCATTATGATCATGTTGAGGAGGCCAACCTTTCCATATAATGAAAGGTATACTCTAGAGAGTGAAGTGGTGATGGCTTCAGTTGAATGGAGGATTGCATCTTGAATCTCTCTTGCCATTGCAGTTGGAGTTTTGTAGATTGGAAAACCTAGGTATCTTTGGGGTTTTGCAGAAAAGGGAGAGTTAATTTGTTTACCAGACATTATCTTCCAGATGGAAGATTTGTTAAAATTTTTTTGTAGGCCAAGTTTCGCTGTATTTCTGTTTAATATGTTCATGAGATGGGGAAGTGATTTAATGGTGGGAAGCACAACCATGATGTCATCTATATATGCAAATACATTGAAGTTTTTATTGAGAGAGGGAAGGAAAATTCCAGGGAGGTTTTTTTCTATATCCGTCAGAAGAGGGTTGATGTATGCTGTGAAGAAAAGGGCACTGAGCAGGGATCCTTGAGGGATCGACTTGTAAGGCTTGAAGCCTGGTGTGATCTTGCCATCAAGAGAGAGAAAAATCTCTCTGTTGTTGAGCAGATTGCTGACCATCTGTACAATCCCAGCTGGAATGTCGCATTCCAACAGAATATCCAGGAGGGTGTTTATCTGGACTGAATCAAATGCTTCCGCAACATCCAGCTGGACAGCAATAGGTTTTGATTTACGATGTCCTCTGATGTAATTGAACAGTGCAGTTACATTGGACATAGCATGCGAGGTTGATGATTCCTTTTTTCGTATTGGTTTGACAAGATATGGCTAAGAATTTGAGTTTGGATTTGATTTTAATGACTGACTCAATTATTTTGATACGCAATGGGGTCATGGAAATTGGCTGGATACTGTTAATGTCGTTTAGTGGTTTTGCTTTTTTAATAAAAGGCACGAGTGCCACTGGGTAAAGATCTGTTATGTTTCTGTTGCCGGAGGCTAGGTGATCAATCATTTTTTTAATAATTGGCACAGTGAATTGACTGAGGTGTTTGAGAAGGAAATTTGGGATGCCATGAAGACCAGGATGAACGCCGTCAGGGAGAGATGTTATCTTCTTTTTGATTTGGATTTCCATGATGCCATGTTTGCCGGGGTCATCAGCATCCAACCAGCTGTTTATAGGAGGAGCTCCATCTTTTTGCATTAATTGGCAGAATTGTTTGCTGATGTGCTGCATCATTGGAAAGCCAATAAGATTGGTTCCATTAGTATTAATGGATAAGGGAGTGATTTGTTTTTTATTGTATCCCAGTGCCCATCTGAGGTAGTCTCTCATCCAGCAGTGTTGTTGTGCTAAGAAACATTTGGCTCTTCTGATGGATATATATTCTGCAAGGGACTTTTGCTTGAATTTGTAGAGATTTTTAAGGAAAATAATTTTTTCTGTATTTGTGAAATTTTGCTGTGATGCTTGAAGTTGTATATTAATATCTGTTAGGTCATTTAGAAGGCCATTAGGTCCTTTGATTTTCCTGGTGTGGTGATTTAATATGGACTGAAGTATTCCAATGAAGGAAAACCAGCCCTCCTCAGCAAGAAGGGAAAGGATGTTTATTTTCTGGAAAAGGATGTATGCTTCAGACACTATCGCTTCAGTCATATTTGATTGGGTGATCATGCACATGGTTTTACCAGGTCCATCAATAGGTGTAGGGATTGCAATAGGTGTAAGTTGTAAGATTAGAGCCATATGATCAGAGAAAGCAACAGGCGCCAAGGCTGCATCAAGGTTGAAATGGAGGTCTGGGGTGTAGAAAACCAAATCAATCAGGGACTTTTTAGTTTTAGTATAGAAAGAGTAGGCTTCAGGAGGGAAGAAACCCTCGCCACACATTGATCTGAGATTTATTAGATGCAAAAATCTTTTGTTGAAGTCGTTGTATGTGGTGTTAAAGTCTCCCAGAAGAATAGTAGGGGAGGCTCTGTTAGCATTGATGGCATTTAGGATATGGATTATTTTTAAATATTGAGAGGTGTCTTTGGCTGTATATATATAAGCTGTGATGATCGGATAACCCCAATAGTCTATTTCTATGACAATAATATTGGCATCTAGGAATAGAATGCTAAAACTGTTTGGTGGTGTTGACTTGCTGAGAAGAATACCGACTCCACCTGAAGCAGAATGGCCTATGGAAAATCTAGTAAATCCGAGAGCTGAGAGAAGAGATAATATTTTATGATCAGTCTTATGGTGATATTTAGTTTCACCCATAAGAAGTATATGAGGGGAGCAGAGTGAGAGCCATTTTTTTAATAGCTAGAACTCTATCAATTGAGTTGATGCCGCGAATGATAATGCCAGCAATTTTGAAGAACATGATAGATTAATCCAAACCGTCCTCAGCAAAGTGTACCAAGTCAATGTGCGACATTTCCATGTTAATGAGTTCTGATGTTGTTTGGAAATCAGAGTCTTGTGATTGAACTTGTGGATGGATTGGTGATATATTTGTTGGTTGAGGAAATACATCCATGAAGTCTTCGGTGTCTGATGAAGTAGTGTAATCTGTCTGATATTCATCAGATCGATCAATGGTATCGATGGTTATAGGATCCATGGTTTTCCTCTTTTTTCTATGGATTTGCAAAGCTTTGTGCTGGATAAATCTGAAATTTGTTTGCTAGTGAGTGGTGGTGAATAATGTATTGGATGGGAGCTGTCATCATCAGAGCTTGATTTATCTGAGCGAATTGATTTTCTTTTAATTTTCTTATTTGTATTTTGGGTATTTGTTGTGTTGGTTTTTTGGGGGTTTTTAAGTTTAATAGTGTTGTTTTCTTTTTCCTGTTTTTTTGATGAAAGTGTTTTTTTTATTGTTACAAGAATTTGATTTAAATTTTAGACCTGAGTCATTTTCGGTTTGTTGTAACTGTTGTGAAGCATTAATTATGCTGACTTTCGGGTTGAGTGTTTGATAAGTCTTTTCATCTGGATGGTTAATTATTGCAGGCATTGAAGAATTGAGGACAGTTTGTGGATCACTTTGTTTAGGTTTGTTAGACTTAGCTGGCCCGAATGATGATGCATCATTGGTTTTAAGCTGGGTGGGAGTTGTTATAGATGAATTGTTTTGAAATTTTTTAAGTGTATTTTCTTCATCGCCTGGATTTTCCTTGCTCTTTTTAGATGGTTTGGTCATATTGTCTTCTTTTGTAGAAAGAGTTTGGCCTAGCATTGTTTCTCGCAGATTAGTACAATATGTATCGTATGAATGATCTTGAGTATTATTGGATTGAGAGATTGGTTTAGTAGCAGTATATGTTATTGCTTGGTTCTCTGATTCACTACTATTAGTGTAGATGTTGGTGTTTGTTCTTTCTTGAAGATTTTCATTTTGAAAGATAGGTTTGTACCATATATAAATAAATGACACAATATTTATTCTGACAAATATTGTACAATTTAGTAGATAATGAGATTTCGGTGTTTTCCATTCTTGCTTTACCACCTAGATAAAAAAATTGTACATAACCATTTATTGATCATCTGTGGATAGCATCAGTTGAAAATTCTATGTATTTAAAAAACCCTAAAATATGAATTGAATGTCATTATCTTAATAGGCAAGTGTACTGCCTCTGTATGGAAAAAGTGCTTATATGTGTATTATTTAATATGTTCATAGTTATATGGCAAAAATAAGACCTTATTTGGATTAGACCATGTACTATTTTGTTTTCCAATGTTCTTATGATACAACAATCATCTTTATCTAGATATAGGTCTTAATGAAGAACTGTTATGTAGTAAGTAATAATGAGATTGAACATGAATATATACTGTATATGGACTAATAATAATGCAACTTTCATAAAACCATACATAAAGTTTCAAATGAATAATCTTTTACCATGGTATTTTTATTTTCCAGAATTGCATTACTGATTAGAATGGAGGTGAAAATATTTATTTTTTCACTTTATTCAAGTTAAATGTTCTGTAAAAATGATAAGGGCAGACATTTTTCCATTAAAGTCATATTCAATCCAAGGTTATTACATTAAATTTGAGCTGAGGCAATTTCCAGAAAATGGTTACATAATTTTTCAATTAATTAGCACTACATGATCTCTGGATGTATTAATAAATAATTCTTGTAATAGCAAGTAATATTTAATAAATTAAAATAGTATAATTTTTCAAACAGTGATATATTTTTCAGCCATGTTAAGAGTTCACAAAACAAAAAAGTTTTTATTGCTCTTTCCAAGAATCAGGGATAAAGTGATTTTTTTCTTTTAATTCTTAATCCAGACTAATGAAAGAATGTACCTGCTTTTTTTTAATTTCTCTTTTATCAATTATTTTATATATTTTTTATAACTAACAATACACAGTAGATTGGTAATTAAAAATACATGATAATTGAAGACCTTTTTTATCTCTTAATTGCTGTATCTAATCAGATTTATGGATTCATTTTTGTTATCTATAAATCAGATCAAATTATTTTTTTTATTTTTAAAATAACTATTTCAATCTCTTTTGTTTCAATTAAACCCAAGTTACATGATCTTAATTTACTTATTGACATTCATTTTAATCAACGATATACATTTTATTTATCTTTATTTATTTATTGAATCCAAATGAGGTACTTTTATGTATATCAGCGATGCACACACATTCCAAAAAAATAATAATTTAAATTTAAAAGAATTTTAAATAATTTTAACATTTCAATACATGCTTACTATATCAATTATGTATGCTGGGTGACCACTAATAATCCCCATCCCCTAAAATGAGACAATAAAATACATATTTTATTTCTCATTTTATGCTTTCTACATCTTATATTCTGATAGTATTGTTTTCTTATCACATTTATATTTCTTTAGATTAAATAAGTAATTTTCACATGGAAGTTTTTGTCAACAAATGCTACACTATTGAATTTCTGATATTGCCTTGCCTTCATCCACACTGGATATCCATATGCACAATCATGTAACAATAAGTCTATTTGAACGATCTTCCAGGTATCAAAGCTGAAGTATAGCAAAGTTATACCTGATCACATGCACTAAAATATAGGGGATATATTCAATCCTTACACTTACACTAGGACTATGTCACAAGTGTGGCCTTATAACTTTTACATAATTGCTAATAAAAATATATCAAGATACTGACTGGAATATACTAATAGAATCATAATACACTAAAAGTTAAGAACTATATTCAAACCTCATCCTTATAGTGGAAGCATGCCACAAGCATAGTCTTATAACTTCTCTATGATTACTAAAATTCAATGATTGGGATATACAGATAGAATCATAATAATTCTACTTGGGTAATCATCTGTTATCAATGGATAATTTTTCCTTAAAAGCAAAATGTGTTGCTTTATTATGAATTTCTGACATTCATGACAGATAAGTATATTTCCAACTTAGCATAGGCATTAACCCAATTAGATAAATTACTCATGACTTACATGACCTTATGACTTACATTAATATTTCAAATGATGACAGAGACATTTAGTTTTTATTTTTTTTAATTGAATGGCTTCAATAATACTGCATTATATTTGAACGTATGTCACAATAAGTTGTGCTTCAAAAAAAAAATTTGTGCTAAGAATCATTATATAAGACAAAAAATTATTGCATGTAAAATGGTCACACTCACAAATATCAACCACTATAAGCTTACTTTAATATAAATCTTTCATAATTTTTTTATTAGGTCTGGGATCATCAACATTTTAGACTTTCCTTATTCAATTAAGATTCAATCTTTATTTATTTTCCAGTTTTTCTTGAGTGATGCTGGTGATCTTATTTTAGATAACCAGAAACATTTTTCATTCTCTTTTTCTATCTTAACAGTGGAATTATAGCTACATTCAATATATGCAATGCAATTTGTTTAAAAATTTATAATGTTCTACAGGTGCTTCACCAGTTTGACCCTTAAACATAGCATTTCTTAATAAATACTTTATACTGGAATTATTTTATCCAAAAAGTATTATGTTTAACCCATGTAATTTCAGATTATATTTTTTTATTTTTCTCATAACCAGCTTTATTACTGTTTATTCCTAAATCTTTCAGCTTTATGTTCTTCATTGCCTCTTTTATTCATCCTTATTCAGGTTCTATTTTGCCAAGTTAGTGGATCATATTTGCTCTTATTTCATATTCTACTTTGCCAAACTGGCATATCATATCCATTCTTATTTCCTTTATCTGTTATTCTTGTTTTAGCTCTAAAACATTCATATAATTTCGTCAGAATTTTTAAGGAGTGTCTATTTCTGGTCATCCATACTTGCATTTATTGCATTTTTGCAGTTTAATTAATTGCTGATTCTCACCTACTGCTTTTTCATGACCATTTTCTACATCACAACTTACCAGTTACCTTTTCTACATTTTCATGTATCTTATTTGCTGGTTTGTCATTCTCTATTGTTTTGATATTTATGTTTTCTGACTTTTCACTATATATTTTTGCTTTTCTCTCAGTGGCCTAAATATTCCCTCATATTTTTTGCAACTTACTATTATACTGTTACACTCTCTCCTCATTTCCCCATAAACTCTTCTAATGATATTTTGAGATTCCTCCAGCTTAAGATGATTTTTTGTAGCCACTCATTGAGCACTTTATTCATTTTATGTTGTTCTTTTAGACTAAGTCATACTACATATTGTAACAGTCTAATACACTGCAGAATTCAAACCCCAGATATGAAACTCAATACTCTAAGAAGGGTTATCTCCTAGAAATCCCAAGTTTAAAATCAAAGTCTATACTTTACAGTGCCATCTATGTGACAACATATCTGATGCTACACTGATAGTATAGTTTTTTGCCAGTCCCAGTGGTCAGGGAGAAAGAAGAAACTCTATATCAAAATACATCATTACATTTACTAACCAATGTCTATGGATGGTAACAATATATATATATATATATTGTAACTGGACCGCCATACAACCCTTTTATTACGTCAGTTGTAACAATTTTCTGATGAGCATGCTGCAGGAAGGAACTATCAATTGATATTCTTAATGCAGATGTTAATGCCCCCCTACAACAATATTTCCTGCTCATCAGAGGATGTAGTACATAGAGACTGGAAACATCTAAATATTTCTATGTTTGGTTTCCCAAAGAGCGCCATTAGAGTTCCATCTCACTACAACCTGACTGGCCTAGGTCAAGTTATGTCAGACGTAGCTCAGGAATGCATGAGATTCTCATGAACCAGTGTTATAATTGGTGAGTGATGCGATAAAACAAACAAAACTGAACAACTGGATAACCAATTTAGTTTTTAGTAACAAAAAAAAATTTATTAAATAACAATTAATTTGCAATTTCAACAATAGTTCATTAATTCCTCTATGAGAAGAAGCTTGGAAATATTCTAATTCAATAATAGTTCATTTTGAATTCATTTATGGGAAGAAGCTTGTGAATATTCTAATTCAACAATAGTTCATTAATTCCTTTATGAGAAGAAGCTTGGAAATATTCTAATTCAATAATAGTTCATTTTGAATTTATTTATAGGAAGAAGCTTGTGAATATTCTAATTCAACAATAGTTCATTAATTCCTTTATGAGAAAAAGCTTGGAAATATTCCAAGCCAACAATAGTTTGTTTTTGTATTC
Source organism: Epiperipatus broadwayi (assembly GCA_028023455.1). Taxonomy (NCBI): domain Eukaryota; kingdom Metazoa; phylum Onychophora; class Udeonychophora; order Euonychophora; family Peripatidae; genus Epiperipatus; species Epiperipatus broadwayi. Next base: position 1,198,597 of record JAQFVV010000234.1, on the reverse strand, counting down.
CTTTATGAGAAGAAGCCTGGTAGCAGTTAAGCATTTATGATTTATATAACATTTCGTTATCTTATGAATTATTACTGATTGGTAAACATTTAAATTCAGCAATTCTTGGTTTGTGGAGTATTCATCATTTGGTAATTAAAGCATTTATAATTTAGTCAAATATAAAAGTATATTCTTATACATAAACTCTGTTACATTATAAGAAGCTTAGAAGCAGTCAAGTATTTATGATTTATACAGCATTTCATCATTTTATTAATTATTACCGATTGGTAGACATTTGAACTCAGCAATTCTTGGTTTGTAGAGCATTTATCATTTGATAATTGAGGCATTTATAATTTAGCCAAATATAAAAGTATATTCTTATACATAAACTCTGTTACATTACCCAGATAGAAGTAATATGCAATTAAAGCATTTCTAATTCATATAGTAAATACGTTCAAATATTTTTATAAATAAATTTGCGTGTAGCTATTTCATAACTTCACTTTATAACGTATGATAAAGACGTTTTAACATTTTATAAAACAAATTCTATGTAATTATTTCATAATGTCACTTTATAACGTATGATAAAGACATTTTAATATTTTATAAAACACATTCTATGTAATTATTTCATAATGTCACTTTATAACGTATGATAAAGATGTTTTAATATTTTATAAAACACATTCTATGTAATTATTTCATAATGTCACTTTATAACGTATGATAAAAATGTTTTCATATTTTACAAAAAACAAATTCTATGTAATTATTTCATAACTTCATTTTATAACGTATGATAAACGTGTTCTAATATTTTACAAAACAAATTCTATGTAGTTATTTCATAACTTCATTTTATAACGTATGATAAAGATGTTTTAATATTTTATAAAACAAATTCTATGTAATTATTTCATAACTTCACTTTATAACGTAAGACAAAGATGTTTTAATATTCTTATAACATAATTACCTTCCAGTTTTACAATCCAGTTTATTCATAAAGAAGGCGGGTTATTTCATTTATGGAGAGTCATGGCATAGCATGGAGAGAATGAAGCCACTAAATTACCCCATTATTATCATAATTCCTCTAGCAAAGGTTTCTTTTTCCATTTTAATGTTCCGTTAAAATTATATTTTAACATGTCAAAAGAATTAAGTAATACACTTTTTTTTTTAAAAAAAAATTTAATATGTTCTGCTTCTCTGTGTAAGACGAAAGTTCTTTTTTTTCTCACAACGTGCCTAATTTGAATACTGCCTCAGTTTAACTCAAGTATCTTTTTTTTTTCTTTTTAATGATTGGATAATTAATTTCTTTTTTTTTTATTGAGACAGATAAAAAAAAAAAAGTAAAATAAGACGATATAACATTTTATTCAAATTCATCAATCTCAAAATTAAAAATATGATTTTTTTTTTTTTTAAACAAATCAAAATTTATTGCATTCCCAATTAGACTGAATCACGCTAGACGTTTTTAAATGGGGGGGGGGTCTTTTGAATATTTATATGAGGAACAGAATATCTGTTTCATTACCCCTCACCAAATTTTGGGATGAAATCGCCTGGAAATACGATTTCATTCCACATACTATACACATTATTTCTCAGTACTGCCTGGTTTTAGATATGCTGATGAATGGGTAAGATGAGCTGGAAAAGTGAATACATGAACCATAGCCTCCAATGCTGGGACAAATAGATGGCCAAGCACAAACTACCAGTACACACTGCCTCATGACGTCACGAGAAAATATCTCATTTTTAAGCACTACCTCTCTTGTACCTAGAAGCATCATCCAACCAAGAATAGGAGCCAGAGAAAAAAAATCAATTTGGCACTCAGCCAACCCTGCTCAGCTTCGGTGAGTCTTAGGGGCTATCATTTGGCCTATCCATGAGACCAAGGCCTATACATGAGACCTATATATACGCGCTGCTGGACTACTCTTGAAGCACAACATCCAGGTCTGGATAGTGCCGAGCATATACTTTGGAGCATCATAACACAATGCATCCAAGCAGCTCCGCTCAATCATCCACCATCTCAACATGAAAAACACAAGTTCATGCATCACTACATCACACTCACAAACTTTTTCCATCAGCTATCTCTATTTTATTCTGAATCATAACTGCAACCTGTTTTGGGAGACTGAGGATCATGATCAGTTCTCCTATAGTCCTCTTTTGTATTATGAGGTGACATACTTCTGGATCATCTCTTTGTTGAAAATTTATCATGTTTAACATTACTGTGATGTCTTGCTTCTTCACTTCTGTATTTTCTTTGGAGATCATTGTTACTGTTTGATCTTCTAATTATACGCGTCTGATATGGACCATGAACACCATCTGTGAATTTTCTCCTGTTCCTCTTCCATGGTGGTACTTCATTTTTATATAAAAGTTTCTTTTTAAATGGTTCTTCTGCCATAGTAATTATTTTTTTGGTATTTGCAAAGGTTTCTTGTTGTTTAATTTCTTTCACACTGATAAATCCCGAGTTTTCAGATTCCTTGTTGGTGTCTTTTGCTGCGTAAGCAACTATATTTTTAATAACTGTCTTTATATATTTTTTTTCTATACTCAATTTTTGATTTGAGTTTATTAAGCTTTTGTTTATAATTTTTATATATGGCTGAGGACTAACACACTTTTCTTTCCATTTTATGGTTTCTTTCTCTATCTCTGTTACTATTTCATAGCATATATCAGACAATTTTTCTGAAACATTTTCTTCTATATTGGATAGTCCCTTTGTTATATTTTGATTATGTTCATTTTCACGTTTTTCATCTTCTTGAAGATCAGAAGATTTTAATTTTGCTTTATTAGATTCATTTTCATCCATTTGAAACTCTTTTACTGTATTTGATACAATTTCATTCTCAGCTTCTGTATATACTTCTTTCTTTTCAATTTTAAAGGCATATTCCACAATCAGACTTTTTTCTGAAGGTAGACCAATAATTTCAAGATCACTCTTTGTAATTTCAATTTCTTCCTTTTTAACAATCTCAAATTTTGCTTCATCAGTAATGGGATATTCAATTTGTGATTCCTTTAAAATATCTTTGGTTGGAAATTCCAAAGTTTCCTCCTCATCCAATTTTTTAGGTTGAATTATTTCCTTTATCAACTGGTTTAACTTTTCATTCTGATTTTTGAATACTTCTTTAATTCGTTTTTCTATTCTTTGGTTTGCTTCTATTGCTTGCTTGTTATATTCTTCTCTTTGTTTGATATCTTCTTCTCTTTGTTTGTCTCCTTTCTTTTGGCCTGCTTTTATAATTTCCAATAGCTGGGCTAACGTAGGCATCTCCCCTGTTTTCTCTGATTCCTCATCTGCTTTAACTTCTTGTTTATCTTCTTTCCCAGGAGGATCCTCTATGCTTTCTGTATTCATCATTTTTTTTGATTTTGATCTGGTTTTCATCAATATTTTATTCTAGTTTAATGGTATTTTTTTAATTTCAACTTTAATAAGCTTCTCTCTCCATCCACACCATGACCTTACTCCATCTTCTTTGAAATGCCTGTTTCATTCTTTATGCCATTCATTTTGTGTTTTGTTTTTCTTTTAAACTTTTATTTTTTTAACCTTCCTGAACAAATTACATCACTACATCATATGCACTGTTCATATCACAGAATCGTGATCTGCTTATACCTATGAGTAGGCTAACTAGATCAGACCTCACAATAGGATGGCAAATTAACCGGCCTATGCCAGATAAGGCCTCACAGTAAGGTGACAATATAATAGGTGCCTATGGTTAGGCTAGCTGGATAAAGCCTCATAGTTGGATGACAATGTAATAGGTGCCTATGGTTAGGCTAGCTGGATAAAGCCTCACAGTTGGAAGCCAAATGTAACCGGAGCCTATAGGTAGGTTAGCCAGGTAAAGCCTCACAGTTGGACGCCAAATGTAACCGGACCACCATACAACCCTTTTATTACGTCAGTTGTAACAATTTTCTGATGAGCATGCTGCAGGAAGGAACTATCAATTGATATTCTTAATGCAGATGTTAATGCCCCCCTACAACAATATTTCCTGCTCATCAGAGGATGTAGTACATAGAGACTGGAAACATCTAAATATTTCTATGTTTGGTTTCCCAAAGAGCGCCATTAGAGTTCCATCTCACTACAACCTGACTGGCCTAGGTCAAGTTATGTCAGACATAGCTCAGGAATGCATGAGATTCTCATGAACCAGTGTTATAATTGGTGAGTGATGCGATAAAACAAACAAAACTGAACAACTGGATAACCAATTTAGTTTTTAGTAACAAAAAAAAATTTATTAAATAACAATTAATTTGCAATTTCAACAATAGTTCATTAATTCCTCTATGAGAAGAAGCTTGGAAATATTCTAATTCAATAATAGTTCATTTTGAATTCATTTATGGGAAGAAGCTTGTGAATATTCTAATTCAACAATAGTTCATTAATTCCTTTATGAGAAGAAGCTTGGAAATATTCTAATTCAATAATAGTTCATTTTGAATTTATTTATAGGAAGAAGCTTGTGAATATTCTAATTCAACAATAGTTCATTAATTCCTTTATGAGAAAAAGCTTGGAAATATTCCAATCCAACAATAGTTTGTTTTTGTATTCCTTTATGAGAAGAAGCCTGGTAGCAGTTAAGCATTTATGATTTATATAACATTTCGTTATCTTATGAATTATTACTGATTGGTAAACATTTAAATTCAGCAATTCTTGGTTTGTGGAGTATTCATCATTTGGTAATTAAAGCATTTATAATTTAGTCAAATATAAAAGTATATTCTTATACATAAACTCTGTTACATTATAAGAAGCTTAGAAGCAGTCAAGTATTTATGATTTATACAGCATTTCATCATTTTATTAATTATTACTGATTGGTAGACATTTGAACTCAGCAATTCTTGGTTTGTAGAGCATTTATCATTTGATAATTGAGGCATTTATAATTTAGCCAAATATAGAAGTATATTCTTATACATAAACTCTGTTACATTACCCAGATAGAAGTAATATGCAATTAAAGCATTTCTAATTCATATAGTAAATACGTTCAAATATTTTTATAAATAAATTTGCGTGTAGCTATTTCATAACTTCACTTTATAACGTATGATAAAGACGTTGTAATATTTTATAAAACACATTCTATGTAATTATTTCATAATGTCACTTTATAACGTATGATAAAGACGTTTTAATATTTTATAAAACACATTCTATGTAATTATTTCATAATGTCACTTTATAACGTATGATAAAAATGTTTTCATATTTTACAAAAAACAAATTCTATGTAATTATTTCATAACTTCATTTTATAACGTATGATAAACGTGTTCTAATATTTTACAAAACAAATTCTATGTAGTTATTTCATAACTTCATTTTATAACGTATGATAAAGATGTTTTAATATTTTATAAAACAAATTCTATGTAATTATTTCATAACTTCACTTTATAACGTAAGATAAAGATGTTTTAATATTCTTATAACACAATTACCTTCCAGTTTTACAATCCAGTTTATTCATAAAGAAGGCGGGTTATTTCATTTATGGAGAGTCATGGCATAGCGTGGAGAGAATGAAGCCGCTAAATTACTCCATTATTATCATAATTCCTCTAGCAAAGGTTTCTTTTTCCATTTTAACGTTCCGTTAAAATTATATTTTAACGTGTCAAAAGAATTAAGTAATACACTTTTTTTTTTTAAAAAAAATTTAATATGTTCTGCTTCTCTGTGTAAGACGAAAGTTCTTTTTTTTCTCACAACGTGCCTAATTTGAATACTGCCTCAGTTTAACTCAAGTATCTTTTTTTCTTTCTTTTTAATGATTGGATAATTAATTTCTTCTTTTTTTATTGAGACAGATAAAAAAAAAAAATAAAATAAGACGATATAACATTTTATTCAAATTCATCAATCTCAAAATTAAAAATATGATTTTTTTTTAAACAAATCAAAATTTATTGCGTTCCCAATTAGACTGAATCACGCTAGACGTTTTTAAATGGGGGGGGGGTCTTTTGAATATTTATATGAGGAACAGAATATCTGTTTCAATATATATGAAAAAAAAAACAAGTTATTCACGTAACATATATATATATAAAGAACCTGCTACTAGCTCTAAACAAGCTTAACTTTTTTTTTTTTATGATAAATGCTACAAGAAAAAATACATGAAGCTTTTATCTATATAGGTCATGTGATATATGACTTATTTTTACTAATATATATATATATAATGTGATATGGACTAAGGTAATGGTGTGGATCACAAAAAATAAATAAGTAAAAAAAATCAAAATAAGTTAGTAAAATTCAATAGGTTTATTAATTTAACAATTATAAATATGAGCTTTGTCTGTTAAAGCCAGACCATGCCATGACAATTATTCAATGTAATGTGTGCATTAACATTTCTCTACTTCTTGGGTTAATTATAAAATATTATGGTTAAGTGCCTATACAAAGTATTGTTGGTTTAAGAACAATATATATTGTGAAGATATGTGAGATGCGTGTAAAGAATACAATAAAGTATTTGTTTATAGATTTAACATATTTAATATTTTATTAAAAATGTATATTGAATTCTAGAATAGTGTGAAAGAAGGCTCACTGTGCTATGAGGAAAAGAAGTGATTAAAACATGGGCAATTCAAAGAAAATTCTAAAATTAAGATTTAAAAGATTGATGGTGCCAGTGAAGATTTAATGTAAAGGATGGAGTGTGGTACATTGAAACTGTGGTTTTATAAAATAAAATAAAATAATAAAATAAAGTATACAAGATGGCATCTCACCATAAATCCACCTAAGGTTTTATCATATAATAACAACCCAAGTCTGAACTTATCCAAGCACATCATGACTGTGTGACTACTGCATAGATTTCCTAGGTGTGACTTTTTAGTACACACTCTATCTGGAAATTGCAGAGAGAAAGGGAATGGTCTCAGCCATGTGAACACTTGAAGATCCCAAAGCAAGACCTCAACATCTAATAGCCCTACACTGGAAACACACATATAAAGTACATAAAATATTATATGACAGTTCTGACTCTAATTGATCAAAGGCACTTAATCAATTCCTAATAATATTTGTTTTAAGAAGGTCTGCATATTCTGAACCTCAAATTTAATAGTATTTACAGGTATGTATAATTACACTAAAACAAACTATAATATTTAAATATAATGTGGGAATGCATGTTGATAGGATTTCATAAGATACTACACGGGTTTAATACGAAATCATGTGTTTCTATAATATTTTATTTATCAAACTCGCATATATTCTCACACTATATTTAAAACAAATGGAAAGATTTTTATATATAAAGGCATCAATAATTAATATATGTAAAAAAAATATTAAACAAGATAGTCTTCGAATGAACGTTCTGACAAGATATTTAAAATATCAGAGCCAGTTCTATAATTAATCCATGCTAATATGGTGGCATACGAATTTTAAAGGGAAAAGAAGTAATTCACTCGATTGATGACTATCTGAGCACATTACTATAATGGAAAAAAACGAATTAATAAAATATAAATATATTAACGCAAGCATAGAGAAAAAGCACCCTAGTTAAGTTATAAAGAATTTATAATAGAAATAAACATTTAAGCATTGATTGATTACAGAAAACACTTTAAAATAGCTATACCTTATAGGAAATATATACGTTACCCAAGAGCTCTTGGGTCAGTTAGATTATCTCATGTATGTTGGACAATCAGTGCACATATTGTATTCTTCAATTGCTTTTTTGAGGTTTCAATGGAAGTCAATGGCAGCAGCATTTATTTTGATGATAACAGTTTCTTGATTCAAGATTAACATTGGTTAGATTCTCAGCAGCAGTGGCAGTTCACAGGTCTTCTTATAGATAGGGCATCCAATGGTATATGGGCTGCAGAATGGCCATTCCTGAGAAGGAAGACAGCCCTCCTGCCAGCTACTACTCAGACATTTTCACTTCCTTTTGTAAAGGCTGGTATTTTACAATTTTTTTCTCAAAATTAAAGTGAGTTTGGTTCGTGGTATATGAGATTCTCCAATTTCAACTAATAAATTTTCCAAAAAATAATATATTCAGCTACTAATTCAACTGAATAATAATCTAAAATAATATCTCAAAATAAATTTTACTAATAAAATCTCAACTAATCATAACTCAACTAATCATCTATAAATTCAGTTCTATATATACCAGGAAGCTCACAATGGAACTACTCTGTGGTATAACAATCCATTACCAAAAATAGATTTTCCATAAAATAAATGCTGTTATTTATCTTATCTGAATATCTAACAACATGATGTTATAATTAATTTTATTATTGTTGCTTACTCTTAAAATATTTTGATTAAAACTTTAATTTTGTTTTAAAACTAATTTTAATTTAAAAAATATCAAAGTGAACGTCTGTTGTTTATCTAGATGACCAAATACTTAAACCACTAATGCATTTTAGAAATAGAATTAATTAGGCCTATTGTTTTCTTCTCAACCCCATTTACTTTATCCATAAAATTTGTGATGTGATTTTTAAAATCTAAAATAACAAAATTATTTATGACTTTCTAAATTCTTAATGTTTAAATCTATTTAAAAGTTTAATATTATTTTAAATTAAATGAAAACAAATATTTCGAATGTAATACTTTTAAATAAATGGATTTAAACAAAACAACTCCAAATAACAAAGTATTATTTTTATTTAAGTTTCAAAATATATTATCGCAGTCATGTCTGTAAATACGACTTATATGACCTACTGGTTCTTGTGTATAATTCAACCGATGACATATTACCCTGAAGGCATATCAGTCTAATTTTGCGATTTTTAAGATAACGTCTCCAAGTGATCTGCGGACACATGTAATCGCTAAAATGTGTCCGCAGATCACGTGAACATGATACGTTAAAAATCGCAAGATTAGACTGATATGCCTTCAGGGTAATACGTCATCGGTTGAATTATCCAGGTCACATGCTAAAAAATATTCAAAAATGAAAAATATCTGACGCAGGTCAGGCAAATACTAAAAAAAAATAAAAAAAAATGTACATGCATGCGTAAAAATATTATTCTCAATTTTAAAATACAGCAGCGCATAGCACTGGAATTGGCAGGAGAGGGCCTCCGGATGTTTTTGTCAAGCCGCAGGCTCGGCATACATGTATATCAGACATTGTATTACTCTCATAGCTGTATGATATAATTCAGAAATTAAAAATAAAATTAAAACGTAATTCAATGTAAGTTTGAGAATTGTAGAAATATTAACAAATATTTTTTGTAAATAAGTTTGAGAATTGTAGAAATATTAACAAAAACTTTTTGTAAATTTTAAATAAACACCTAAATAAAAAAGACGCGATCTAATGCAAATCTGGTATTAATGGCATCCAGAAAACGCCGCACTTTTACATGCATTTGGTAATTTTAAAAACGTACTGCATATTGCAAAATTGATTAAAAAAATTATTTCAAATTATTTACACATTAAAAACATAATGTAGAAATATTAACAAAAAGTTTTTGTAAATCTAAAATAAACAAATAAAACACTTTACCCGAATTATTGCGAATCTGGCATTAATGGCATCTTTGTTATCACATGCATTTGGTAATGTATATTCCAAATTTGTTTTAAAAAAATATTGAAAATTATTTACACATTAAACGTAATTCAATGTAAGTTTGAGAATTGTAGAAATATTAACAAATATTTTTTGTAAATAAGTTTGAGAATTGTAGAAATATTAACAAAAACTTTTTGTAAATTTTAAATAAACACCTAAATAAAAAAGACACGATCTAACGCTTCCAGAAAATGCCGCATTTTTACATGCATTTGGTAATTTTAAAAACGTACTGCATATTGCAAAATTGATTTAAAAAATTATTTCAAATTATTTACACATTAAAAACGTAATGTAGAAATATTAACAAAAAGTTTTTGTAAATTTAAAATAAACAAATAAAACACTTTACCCGAATTAATGCGAATCTTGCATTAATGGCATCCTTGTTATCACATGCATTTGGTAATGTATATTCCAAATTTGTTTTAAAAAATTATTGAAAATTATTTACACATTAAACGTAATTCAATGTAAGTTTCAGAATTGTAGAAATATTAACAAAAACTTTTTGAAAATTTAAAATAAACAGATAAATAAAACACACTTTACCGGAATAAATTATTTACACATTAAACCTAATTCAATGTAAGTTTGAGAATTGTAGAAATATTAACAAAAAATTTTTGTAAATTTAAAATAAACAGATAAATAAAACACTTTACCTGAATTAACAGCTCAAAAAAGTAACTGTGATGCCGTGGATAGCAAAATCGCAATAGACAGAAAAATCAAAAAATTTCCCAAACCTCTCTACGAATTTTAAATCTCACGGGTGAAAAAAAAATTGACTCTCTGATGGATTAATCACACCAGTCACTTGGTTACCATGACAACATTGTCATGCAAAAAACATCGATGTCTACCGAAAGGGAAATCGGTAAGTCAAAAACGTCATCGGTTGAATTATACACAAGTACCGACCTACTTTTTAAAATGAATACATGTACATTCTCACAATTTATAAATTATTTATGCTGGGGATTATAAAATTATATGTGTAACATGCATGTATTTACATTTGTGATCTAAATTAGGTGGGATTCTGGCATATAAGCACATAAGGCACACACTATGATAAATTGGGGTTTAAAATAAGGTACGAGAATAGGAAAGGAATAAGAAAGGTGAAACAAAGATCAGTGAGGCAAATCTTACTGTTTCATTTTCCCTGTTTTGCACATCCCCAAAAATTAGAAAAAAAGGTGTTTCAACAGATGTCCACTCGTATTTTGAAAACTTCCAGAAAAAAAAAAGACAAGATTATAATAAATTAATAAAATTTGATATGAAGAAATGAAAAGGGTTGTATATCCCTCTAATGAATATCTCATCATCTATCTTATATAATTATTTAACTGTTATACTATATTACAAAATGTATTACATAAATATATTACACATCATGTAGCCTACATAATCCTATCACATACCATGCATTTTAAGTCTTCCAAATTCAGGACCTTTTTCTTTTTGTCTTTTTTATATTGACCATCCCTACCTCTGTGCAGTATATATTCCTGGAACTGGTGGGTGATACTGGCCTCTCAGGGTTAGTAACTGCAGTGTTGGGTTATCAGGTTTTTTTACTCTGTCTGATGGTTCTTTGGCCTATTGGCAAGTCCACAATCATCTCTTGTATATCATCTAGTTGACATAAGCTCTGTAAATATGGTTAAGGAATTTCTCTAACTTCCCCACAATGCATCTTTATGTGAATCAATTTCAGTGTATAGGTTTGAATACTATGGCTAGTATTAACATATTTCTGATGGTGCTGTCTTCTGGTGCTATTATTAAGTTCTTGTAACATCTCTATTATCCATGTTATTATTTATCTGCAGTAGTGATAAGCCATTTCTGGTAGTATTGGTACTTTGGCTTGTACCACTATAATTCTCTGCATTAGTTGCATCATTGGACTCTATTCTCTGGTTCAGATGTTCCTTTGTTCATAATTCTACTGACTTCAGGTCCATTTTTCATTCAATCAGTTCCATTTCAGCCTGGTTATCAGTGATTTCATTATCTGGTTATTCCATTGATTTTAGGTACATCTGATAATTCCTTGTTCATTTATCTCTTTAGTGTTTTTTGTGTAACCTTCTTCAATTCTAAGTCAGAGGGTTTTCTACTTTTGTTTCACTTTGACCAACTCCTGGATGATCAACCTGATAAATTCTCTATATTCTCACCTTTCTTTCAGGCTTCTCCTTCCCTTCTTCTTGCTCTTTCTTCACTTTGTCTCAGCAGCTCTTCAATATATTTAAGATTGAAATCACCCAAGTGTACAGTTTGCTGGGCAGTTTTCATTACTTTAGGTGGGGGCTCAGGAAATCTGGATGAGTTGAGTTTCTCTTGTTTTTTGCTCATTGTAGTTATTACCCTCAGTGTTCATTTTCTATATGACTCCATATTATCCAAGGCCTTGTACTATTATGATGGCCCTGACTTATTTTCTCTGAGCAAGTATGGTTTGTCTTGATTGCTTCTAATTCATTGTCAATGATCAAATTACTACTTATATTGTCTAGTGAGTACTATCTATCTATCTATCTATCTATCTATCTATCTATCTATCTATCTATCTATCTATCTATCTATCTATCTATCTATCTATCTATCTATCTATCTATCTATCTATCTATCTATCTATCTATCTATCTATCTATCTATCTATCTATCTATCTATCTATCTATCTATTCATCCATCCATCCATCCATCCATCCATCCATCTATCTATCTATCTATCTATCTATCTATCTATCTATCTATCTATCTATCTATCTATCTATCTATCTATCTATCTATCTATCTATCTATCTATCTATCTATCTATCTATCCATCCATCCATCTATTTATCTACCTACCTACCAACCTACCTACCTACCTAACTACCTAACTACTAAAATACCTATCTATATCTATCTATCTATCTATTTATCTATCTATCTATCTATCTATCTATCTATCTATCTATCTATCTATCTATCTATCTATCTATCTATCTATCTATCTATCTATCTATCTATCTATCTATCTATCTATCTATCTATCTATCTATCTATCTATCTATCTACCTACCTACCTACCTACCTACCTACCTACCTACCTATCTATCTATCTATCTATCTATCTATCTATCTATCTATCTATCTATCTATCTATCTATCTATCTATCTATCTATCTATCTATCTATCTATCTATCTATCTATCTACATACATACATACATTAACTGCTATTTATAACATTTACTGCTTATATTTTATAGCTACTACTTATGATCTTTACATCTTATTTATATTTTTAACAATGGCTTATTAGCTATCCTCCTCTCAGTTTTACAGCCCTGTCTGCTGACTTCTTTCTAAAATTATTGCTTTACTGTTTTTTCACTACTGATAATATTTAAGTTTGCTGTTTTCTGGATCAAAATCATCATTATCATCAAACATTATCAATCCATTGCAGGAGTAAGGTCTCTCCAAGTTCAATCCATCTTTTGCTATCTTTAGCTTCTCTTTTCCACATCACCCTTGCACATTGTTTTTATTTCATCCACCCATCTAACATGTGGTCTCTTTCTGAGTCTTCTACAATCTCTTGGAATCCAGTTTAAAATTTCATTTGTCCATCTATTATCATCTCTTTTAGCAATATGTCCAGCCCAACTCCACTTCAATCTTTTAATTTTTTCAATGAGGTCAGTAACACCTGTTTGTTCTCTTACCCATACATTGCATTTTCAATCTCTTCTTGTTACTCCCAATATGCATCTCTCCATAATTTTTTGAGTAGTCTCTGTATTGATCCTCTATTAAGTGTCCAAGTCTCAGATCCATAAGCAAGAACTGGCAAAACACATTTATTAAAAACCCTTTTCAAACACATAGGCATATTTCCTTTTAGTATCAAGTTATTTCTAGCAATAGCACTCCAACCAAGTTTAATTTTATGATTAATTTCATCCATTATGTTTCCGTCTGTATTAATATTCTGACCAAGATATTTGTAACTGTTAACTTCTTCTAACTCATCATAAGCAATCTTTATTTTAATATTTTGAGAAAATCTATTAAACATTACTTTAGTCTTTTTAACATTTATCTTTAGTCCTACTTTCATCTGATAACTCTTGCAACATTTCCTGTAGCTCTAAAGCATTATTTGCAAAAACAAATACATCATCTGCAAAATCTAAATGACTTAAATAATCTCCATTTACTTTCACTTCTTTAGCTTCCCATTTTAATCCACAAAATACTTCTTGCAGCACTTCTGTAAAAAGTTTTGGAGATATGGAGTTACCTTGTCTTACACCCTTTTCAATGTTGATTTTCATACTATCATTATGTAATCTAATTGTTGATAAACAGAGCAAAACTCTGATCATGTGATAATCTAATTGTTGCTGTTGCATTTTTATAAATATTCTTTAAAATATGACAATATCCTGGATCTACACCTTGATGATCCAATGCTTTAATCACTGAAGAAATGTTTATAGAATCAAATGCCTTTTCATAATCTACAAATCCTAAGCATAATGGCAATTCATATTCATTTGTCCTTTCTATAACTTCTCTCAATATCTGGATATGATCTACTGTATGAAAACCACTTTTAAATCCAGCTTGTTCTTTTGGTTGGTGAAAATCCAGTGTTTTCTGTAGATGAGTTATAATTATCTTAGTAAAAAGTTTGCATAAAACTGATAAAAGACTGATAGGTCTGTAATTTATAATATCTTTTTGATCACCTTTTTTAAATATTAAAATTAATACTGCATTCTTCCAATCATCTGGTACATCTTTATTATTTAGACAATTGGTATATAAGTTTGCTATTTTTTTTCTATTTCTTCACCTGATACTTTTAGTATATCAATTATAATTCCATCATTACCTGGAACCTTCCCTTTCTTCATAAATTTAATTGCATAGCTCACTTCCTCATTCAAAATTCTGGGCAATTCGGAAGATATAATAGGTATAGGAGGATACTTGTTTTTTATTATTATATAATTCTTGATGTAAGTCTTCTACACATTTCATGATGTCATCTCTCTTTTTAGTAATAATGCCATCTTTTTTCTTATTGCAGATATAAATTTCCTACCAATACCAAAATGTTATTTTACACTCTTTAGACTTTTATTCACTTCTACAGCTTTCCTTGCTAGTTCACACTTATACTTTCTTATATCATTTTCAACTTTTTTCTGCACCATTTTACAAAATTCGAAATATTCAATCTGTTTTAATGCATCATTGTTGTATATCCTCATATTCCTTATTTTCTTCATAAATTCTCTAGTCTCAGTAAAAATTTTATTGGTCAATGCTGCTTTTTTCTACCAGCTATCTTTGTTGCAGTTTTTAAAAGTGTATCAGTTATTTTCCTATTAATGTCATTCAAATCTGAATTATGTTCAAAATCTACTAATACTTGAAACCGATTTGTAAGTTCTAATTTAAATTCATTAGAATGTTTCTGAAGATTAGGAATATCAATTGTAAATATTGTTTTTCTTTAAGGTTTGTTTCTCTAGTTTGCATTAACATGTATCTTACATCTTACTAATCAATGATCACTTCCTGTGTTAAATTTATTAAGAAAATTACAATCTTGAAATATGTATTTTCTGTTAGTCAAAATATAATTCAATTCTGCTGTAACTTCATTTGGATGCTTCCATGTCCATTTCCTTTTAACATTTTCCTCCAAAAAAAAAAAGAATTCATAATATAAAGTTTTGCTTTTTCTGCAAACTCCACAAGCCTATGTCCTCTCTCATTTCTATTACCATAACCAAAATTACCTACATCAGTTTCATCTTTTATTTGTTTATCAATTCTAGCATTAAAGTCTCTCATAACAATTTTAAAATGTGGTTTACTCTGATCAAAAGCTTTTTGTACACCCATGTAAAAATATTCTACTATTTCATCACTATGAGAACTTGTTGGGGCATAAACCTGAATTATCTGCATTTGGTATCTGCTATTAAGTTGTAAAACTAATCTTGCCACTCTGTCTGATACACCATCAATCTCCACAATGTTATTCTTCCATTTTTTATTTACAATAAATTCTACTCTACTTGTATTTCCAATATTTGTGCCTTTATAGTAGAGTACATGTTCACTTTTTAAATCGATTGTTTTTTCATCTTTTCTTCTAACTTTCCAAAGTCCAATAATGTCCCATTTAATATAAGACAGTTCTTCATCTAACTCTTGCAATCTTCCTTCACTTGAAAGTGATCTGCAGTTGTAAGTATCTAAATAAAAAGTCATCATCAAATGGCAGCCTGAGTCCACAATCAGGGGATTTTTAGTACCCTCTGCCTTCAGCCACCAACTGTTGCCTTGGTTGGTGACTTTACAGCCTTCTGAGAATAAGGGCCATGATTTGATTTATTTTTTTCTGTCATGATTGTATATATTGGAAAAAAATTCTTAAACTCGGAGGTAAAAAGCCAATAAACTCACCATACTGGCTAATGCATGTTGGTGAGGAGCCCACCCATGTCCATATACTGTATGAATAATTACATAATAATAACAGCTACAACGACAAGAATGTATGAAATAGACATTAGGAATTTGCCCTGCTTGGTTCCTTTAAGGCCTCCAAGACAAATCAAAGGGTCTCCTTTCAGGAAATAGCAAACTCCTTTCTGCATCTGGATCAAATTACTACCATTACACATAACATATAGTTAGAAAAAAAATTCTTACTCATGCTGTCTGCTTTTGTTTATATGTATTATAACGGTCAGGAATAGAAGTGATATTTACAGTCTTACCGTATCTGCTGTACAGAACACCACTGAATTATTTGAACCTAGAAAATTTATTAAGTAGACAGATATGCACTGTTAAGATCACAACCGCTAGCCCATGCCACTAGCTCGAGGAGTAGCAGACGTTTAAAACATTTATTAAATATATTTCTTTTAATAAAGAATAATAAAAACAATCACTAGATCACTGTCAGTACTAATAACACAAAAAGTAATTTTATTTACATATATATATAAATAATAACACAAACTTAAAAAAATAAATTATGCTTTATTTTGTTTTATTATCATTATTTTATTTATTTTTTACTTTAATTTTTAATCTTAGAATGTCAAGCATAGGTAGTCCACCCAGACAATGCCTTTAAAAGATCTTCAAGGCACTTGATTCCAAGCTAAAGTCCACAACCACACAATGCTCGCTTCCAGATATATATCCCCAATAAATGCAATGTGAACATCTTAATACCAAACCATACTGACAGGAATGTGCATCTGAACAGTGTGATATTATTTGAAGAAGCATGACCTTTGTCCGGGACAGGAATTTATGTCTGTCTGGCAAAGGAATCATGCATGTAATAAAAAAATAAAATGCTACATATGGATGGGAGAGCGGTCTATCTTGCCGGCTTATCTTCTCAATCCATAGAGCTGGAATGGGTCAATGGTGCAGGAAACACATCTGCGTCCATTGCAATGGTATGACTACCTCTTTGGGGTCATGCATTCAGTTGGACTCATCGCCCTAGTGTGCTAACACACTTCACATTACATTAATGTAATCATCCATATATCTCTCCACCAGCATTGACACAACTACAAAACAAATAGACCAAAGTCAAAACCCCTAATTCAAATGAGGCTAAATAGCTCTCCACACTCAATTTACACTTAAATCAATTTATTAATTTAATTCTAAAAAAAATCTTTAGTTTACAGTTTTAAATTATTTTAAAATGAGACATTATATTTAACTTTTTTTTTCACAATTACTATTTTTAACCTACTTTTAAAATTTAATAATGCACAAATAACGATATGTGTTTTTATCTTTAAATTTAAGTTTGCAATTGCAAACCCCTACGCTATTACAAACAGATTTTATTAAGCATGAATAAAAAAACAGTACATATTTTAAGAGATTACATTTTAACTTTAGATCAGAGTTTAAAATTGCAAAGTTTATAAAAGATAAAGTTCAGATTTGTTCAGGAAAGAAAGTTTATAGTTCATTTTTAGAAACAAATAAAGTTCGAAGATTTTAAATTTAAGACAGTTTAGATTTCATTTTATCATTTGTAAATTATACTTTCCTTTCTCCGTTCTCATTTCTTTGTGATGAAGATATCAGTTTATGCAAGGGCCACTTCTTGCAGATGATGATGATTTATGAAGACATGATGATTTCTGAAGATGGGATTCATAGTTTAATCCTGGGATCCATGGAGATGAAATCTACCTTCAGCCAGCCGAACCAAAGGAAGCACAATGAAGCAGATTACATTCTTAGTGATGGTGACAATATTTTTTTAAAATTGTTTTACTTTCAGCAAAGTCAATGGAATTCAAACTTTAATTTTCTAATTCTGTAACTAACTATTTCTTTTGGATTTTTTTTTCTATAGTCCTCAGGCACCTTATCTCTGGAATGCATGGATCCATCAAACATATTTCATATCTATATTTCATTGGTTCATTGAGTTTGTTGCCAAATAGACATTGGGTTTGTGTGTAAGTAGATTTTGGTTTTTCCACCGAGGTCTGTGTCTATATCTATGGGTGGGAGAAGCAAGTCTTTTGTTTCTATTCCTCGACTCTTTTATCTCTTTCATAATCATTTTTCAATGGTCATTTTGTCCTAAGGATCTGTTTGTAAATTTTATTTTTAAGATTAAAAACTCTCTTCGGTATTTTTAAAATTAAAAGGTTTTTTATTATATTTTATTTAAAGATTAGAATCTTTGTTTCAATTCTATAATTTTTTTAAAGCTTATTTTATTTCAATATTTGAATTAAACATATTAATAAATTAACAATTCGTTATTTATGCATTTTGAATGTTCATGCTTTTAATTCAGTATTAGATATTTACAAAAACATTAAGTATTAGAATTTAAATGTAACACACATATAGATCCCATTACATATCATGGAACTTATTTTAAAAAAAATGAAAAAAACAGATTTTAGTTAGAGTTAACACTAATTGGTAATAAAAATGCTTTAAAGTTCTTTTTTTGTGGGCATATTTTTAAATTACTAAATAATTCCTTTTCTTTTTTTAAATATTAAAGTTATTTGATGATCATATTTATACCTGACAGTCACATATTATCCTAACTTATTCCTACTATACCTATTCTGATGTTCAGCTTGCTATTCACACTGTTTCCTAAACTATTTTATTTGTATCAGGATATTCATGGTTAATGAATGTCATGCCACACACTGGGCAGCCATTTATAATGGTCAGGTGAGGGTGATCAAAAAGTCTTACTGTATCTGCTGTGCAGGGCACCACTAGATCATTTGAATCTAGAAAATTTATAAAGTAGACAGATACATGCTGTTAAGATCATGACTTCTGGCCCATGGCACTAGCTCGAGGAGTAGCAGAGGTTTAAAACATTTATTAAATATATTTCTTTTTATAAAGAATAATAAAAACAATCACTAGATCACTGTCAGTACTAATAACACAAAAAGTAACTTCATTTATGTATATATAAATAATAACACAAACTTAAAAAAATAAA
The DNA here is from genome assembly GCA_028023455.1 of Epiperipatus broadwayi. Lineage (NCBI taxonomy): Eukaryota > Metazoa > Onychophora > Udeonychophora > Euonychophora > Peripatidae > Epiperipatus > Epiperipatus broadwayi. The sequence goes on along the minus strand of JAQFVV010000234.1, from coordinate 1,179,325 downwards.
TTATTCTTTATTTTGTTTGATTATCATTATTTTATTAACTTTTTAATCTTAAAATGTCGAGCATAGGTAGTCCATCCAGACGATGCCTTTAAAAAATCTTCAAGGCACTTGACTCCAGGCTAAAGGTCCACAACCATGTCAATGTTCACTTCCACATATATATCCACAGTCAATGCAATGTGAACATATTAACATCAAACCATGCTGACAGGAATGTGCATCTGAACAGCATGATATTATTTGAAGAAGCATGACCTTCAACTGGTACAAAAATTTACATTTATCTGGCAAAGGAATCATGCATGTAATATAAAGAGAAAACATTATGTATGGATAAGAGAGCAGTCTATCTTGCTGGCTTATCTTCTCAATCCATAGAGCTGGAATGGGTCAATGGCACAGGAAACACATCTGCATCCATTGCAACAGTATGACTCCTCTTTGGAGTTATGCATTCAGTTGGACTTGTTGCCCTTATGTGCTAACCCACTTCACATTACATTAATGTAAATGTCCATATATCTCTTCACCAGCATTGACACAACTACAAAACAAATAGTCTGAAGTCAAAAACCCTAATTCAAATGAGGCTAAACAGCCACCCACACTCAACTTACATTTAAATCAATTTAATAATTTAATTCTAAAAAAAATCCTTAGTTTATGTTTTAAATCATTTTAAAATGACACATTATATTTAACTTTTTTTTTCACAAATACTATTTTTAACATATTTTTAAAATTTAATAATGCACAAATAACGATATGTGTTTTTATCTCTAAATTTAAGTTTGCAATTGCAAATCCCTACCCTATTACAAACAGATCTTATTAAGCATGAATAAAAAAAAACAATACATATTTTAAGAGATTACGTTTTAACTTTAGATCAGAGTTTAAAATTGCAAAGTTTATAAAAGATAAAGTTCAGATTTGTTCAAGAAAGAAAGTTTATAGTTCATTTTTAGAAACAAATAAAGTTCGAAGATTTTACATTTAAGAGAGTGTAGATTTCATTTTATCATTTGTAAATTATACTTTCCTTCCTCCATTTTTGTTCCTTTGCGACAAAGATCTGAGTTTACACAAGGGCCACTTCTTGCAGACAATGACAATTTATGAAGACTTATGATGATTTCTGAAGACAGGATCCATGAAGATGAAAGCTGCCTTCGGCCAGCCAAACCAAAGGAAGCACAACGAAGTGGATTACATTCTTAGTGACAGTGACAATATTTTTTTAAAAATGGTTTTACTTTCCACAAAGACAATGGAATTCAAACTTTAATTTTCTAATTCTCTAACTAACTATTTCTTTTGGGCTTTTCTTTTTATAGTCCTCAGGCACCTTATCTCTGGAATGCATGGATCCATCAAACATATTTCATACCTATATTTCATTGGTTCATTGAGTTTGTTACCAAATAGATTTTGGGTTTGTGTCTAAGTAGATTTTGGGTTTTCTACTGAGGTCTGTGTTTATATCTTTGGGTGGGAAAAGCAAGTCTTTTGTTTCTATTCCTCAACTCTTTTATCACTTTCGTAATCATCTTTTCAATGGTCATTTTGCCCTAAGGATCTGTATGTAATTTTTATTTTTAAGATTAAAAACTCTCTTCATTATTTTTAAAATTAAAAGGTTTTTTATTATATTTTATTTAAAGATTAGAATCTTTGTTTCAATTCTATAATTTTTTAAAGCTTATTTTATTTCAATATTTAAATTAAACATATTAATAAATTAATAATTCATTATTTGTGCATTTTGAATGTTCGTGCTTTTAATTCAGTATTAGATATTTACAAAAACATTAAGTATTAGAATTTAAATGTAATGCATATATAGATCCCATTACAATACACACACATATATATATATATATATATATGTGTGTATATAGATCCCATTACAATACACACACATATATATATATATATATATATTGTGACCTTTGGTTTATTTCATCTATAAACCAATTGTAAGAAATAAAACTAATTATAGGCAATTTTTTTTTTTTGAAATATAAGAAAAGTTAAAAAGTTTTATTGGAGAAATCAATAACTAGATAGATAAAAGAATAACATATATAGAGACAGTTTGTGTTTGTACAGAATATAGCTAGCATTATTTAATGCAGGGGGATGATTGATTTTTTTTGTACGCTGCTATAATAATTTGCCAATATAATAATTGAGAAATAAATATTTCTATGGCTAAGACAAAGTCTTTATGAATTTTGATGTTTATTTACTAAAGAGTTGATGAGAATTAAAATTGAATTGATTGTCAGTAGCTTTAGTTAACAGTTTCTTTTCAGGAGAATAAGTTTAGAGTTATGAAAATCATAATGGATATTTATGTTTATGATTATCAGAAGTTATAATTGATTTTATGCTTGTAATTATTAGAAATTATGATGGATATTTTATGTTCATGTGGTCTGAATAAGCAGGTTTCAATTGAATGGTCTGCACATGTATGTGTGTCTAATACAGATATATGGGTTTGATTTTTTTCTTTCCTTTATAGAAATTGATATAATTTTCTATATTATTTCATGATAAGTGTGAAAAGGGAAAAATAAATGAATCTGTTCTAATTTATTATTTCTAACTCAAAAATATAAATCTAAATAAGAAATTATTTAGATCAAAAGAAATGTAACATTTGTTTTACCAAAAAGTGTTAGTAAACTTATCTTTTGATTAGATTTTCTTTTGATTGCTTTTCCATAAATTAATCGATAATGTGTTAACTCAAAAGATAAGGTTTAAGATAAGAAAAGTTGTCAAAATTGACACATTAGAAATAGTTCAATTGTTTCATTCTGAGATGGAGTCTTGATTAATATTTGAGAGGAACCACCTGGAGAAGGAAGGGTTAACAGCTGTTTTTTCCTTCCTGGTGAATATAAAAAAGGCTAAAAAAAGTGAATCAGGGAAACTTTTGCTAACTGAGAACAACTGGTTAACTAAAATTAATATATCTCTAAAGGTTTTCTCCAATTTTTTTTAAATTTTCTTTCTCAGAGTTAATAATATATTTAAGTATTACAGTATACCAAAATATGAATTTCTGATTCATATCTAAGTGGTGCACATTTGTTCTTCTGGAAGTTAATCATGAAGAAATCAACTTTTAATAAGATAGTCTATACTGAATGTCAACACCCATCCATTTGGCTTATTAAGAGTTCATTTAAAGAGAGAACTTTCAAACTATTGTAACATAGAAAGACCAATTCATATAATAATAATTATTTGGCTAGTTAAAATTCATTTGAAAAAACTGCAGCAAACTTCTGTATAATGTTTAAAAAGTTAATTCGGGTTTAGTAATCGGAATCTACTTGTTGTCTAAAATTTGAGCCTTAAAATGGAAAAGAAGAAAAAGAAACAAATGAATTCAAATCCAGGAAGAAAATCATCAAAATGGAAGGTAATCAACAGAACTCTTTTAAAATTTATTAATTATCCTGTAGCTAAATTTGATTTAAACTAACTGTCTCCGTTTTTATAAATTTTGATTCAAATAACTGCCTGTGTGTTTTTATATACATTTGATTTAAAATAACTGTTTATGTTTTTGTCTATTTTGTTTAAAATAACTATCTACACATTTTTAAATACATTTGATTAAAAATAACTATCTGACCTGTGCCTCTATATAAGCTATCTCCAAATAAAATGAACTGAATACAATCAAAGGAAAAGACATTGGAAAGAGACTATCATAATGTTTGATATTTATTCTTTATTTTATTTCGTTTATATAATATGTCATTCATTTTTTTTATATTTCATTTTGTTTATATAATATGTTGCATGTTTTATAGAAATTTTTTTTTAACCACTAGATTATCTTAATTTAATAATTTTGTTTTTATTTATGTTCTTTAAAATGTTTAAAGGAAGGAAAGGAAGATGATTTTGATCCCATTGAAGTATAAATGCTTACATAAATTTAAATTTAAAAAGAAAAGACAGAAATGATATAAAATATATTTTTTTTATACTTCACAAAATTTTAATTTGTACTTAATATTAGATATGAAGTGATATGGATGATCATATGGAAAACCATAATTATGCTTAATTGTTGATGATCTGTTATTAATAAAAATATTGGATGTATGTTGTTGGCTTGACCGTTTTAAAATTGAAATAATTTATATATGTTTTGATTCGGGATCTGGTTAGTCTTTGTCATATATCTGGGCTGCAATCAATGTAGGTGTGGGTATATATAAAGCAATAAATGCTTGTTGTTCCTGAGGTAGGGTTATCTTACCACCTCATAGATGGAAAGTGGCTGTCTCATGATTTATTTACCATAGCAGTAGGAGATGACTGAGTTTCACTCCATTTATTTTGTTAAGATAGGGAATTATTACTAGTTATTGTTCAAGTTGTAGAAAATGTTTTGCATGCCAATATAGAGAGTAAGTGTATAGGCAGGAGCTCTTCACACAATTTAGATCTTAAGAAAAGATCTCTCTCTGGCTCAAGCTAACAGTTCAAGTTAGGAGTTGTTGTCATTGTTTTTTTTTAATTTCCCTTACTAAGACATTGCTGTGTGTGCATTATAAAATATTGCATGGTAGTGAAGGATATGAAGAGTTTTTTTTTCTTATGTGGGATAGAATAATAATTGCCCTGACAGGATAAGGAGTCAGTCAGATGTATATGTATTTGGGAAATGACAAAGATTTTAATTAATAAACTAACCGATCTGTGTTGATTTTTGTGAATGATGGTAAATGGAGGATCGTCAAACTGGATCAACATGCTGACCTATCAAGATATATACAATCAAAATGTAAAGATCTGACTGGCATGAACATAAGAGTGTAGGTTTTTGAATTTAAATCCATCTGCAAGATCAGTAAAAGATTTATTTTTCATGGCATATCATCCTTCTTCATAAGAATAGTAAAAATTATTGATTGTTGAAATGATTTAGAAATTTTTGATTATTTAACATTGCTAGTTAGAATAATTTAAATGAATAAATTATTTTGGAAGAGTCTAATGGACAATGTTTACAATAAAAAGGGGGGAGTAGGAATTTATAGGTTTTCTTAAAGTTAAATACGGAATTCTGATTTCGTGCATGTAAGCGTTTGTTATTTTTTTGTATTTGATAAATAAATGGGTCAAAACAATAAATAAGTCACTCAGAAAATTAGTTAATTTAAACATGTATTCGAACCATAGTCTTTATTAGATCTGAATCATATATTTGAGTGTCACAATAATATATTTAAATGTGTTTTTATTTTTCTTTATTATCATTATCTTTAATGTAATAAAGATTTATTGTTGTTATAAAATTACATTGGGCTTGTATTTTGATGTTTCAAATATCTCCAGAATCTACTTCCAGCACCTATATTTAAAGTAATATTAGTTCATATTTAAATTTAATTACTCATTTTATATTGATAAGTGATTCCATGATTGATTTACAGTATTGGTTTTTATATTGACTATTTCCATATTCGATTCACATAACTCATTTTATATTGATAATTTATTTCCACGATCGATTTGTAGTAGTCATTATTATATTGTTTCCATACTCAATTCACATAATTCATTTTGTAGAAGTCACTTTTATATAACTCATTTTCACATAATTAATTTGCATAATCTAATTTTATGATTTATTTCCGTATTTTACTTTCATAAGTAAATTTTGATCGATTTATATGATTAATGTCCATCTTCTACTTCCATAGTTTACTTTGGCAAAATATGATAGATTTAAAATTATTAATTAAAATTTGGTCAATAGATTAGATATAATAGAATAAAATGATAGGGAATAGTTAAGTTTAATATATTTAATCTTTTGGTTCGTTGTAATGTTGTGAATATTGGGAGCAGACATAAAATCCCTTTCCTGCTCTCAGTGTTTAGAGTGATTCCCATTAGTAAACTGACATTAAAATTTATTTTAACATATTTGGGATCATATCCATTACAATGTAATCACTTATAAGGGCACCTCTTGGCAGATCTAGACCTTGAGAAAGATCAGTTCGGATATTGATCTAAAAGCTAGTTTGGAAGTCAAGTAGCATATTATCATAAAATTATTACACTGTTATTAAAATAGGGATCAGGAATTGATAGTCAATTGACAGGTTAATTTATGTGTAAGAGAAATAGGATTAGGGATTTTCAGATTAGAAAACATAACACAGACATTCCGTGTTATATAATTGTAGCTAATAAATGTGATAGATGCTGAGAATGAAAAATAAAGTAATGGAATTAAATGGGGAGGATTTATTTATGATAATTTTATCTAGTATTAAATTCAATAGTAATTTTATATTATGAACATAGATTATGAGTTCTCTGCATCAATTACTGACTTATTTCCAGTCAGATATAAATGAGAAATGTATATAATATTTTCTGTAGTTACCACTTGAGATCAGATATTTATAATAAAGTTGTGGAAGAAAGTTGTCTCATTATTATAAATCATATAACAAATTTATCATGAAATATTTACATGACTAATGCTAGGTTTGAAATTAAGACCACATAGATTGTATGGTTTGATCAATATTATTGTTATTATTTTTTTTGAGAGACAATTTAATTGCTTTCTCCAGTATCTTCTATAGTCCTAAATATGGCTAATGATGATGATCTCTGGTAGGCATTACAATTTATAGCTGCAATTTGGCACCCAGGTATATTTGATCCCAAAATTAGTATAAAATTCAATTGACTAGCTACTTGAAATAAATGAGAGTTTGTTAAGGTTAAATAAGTGAAATAGTGTGCAGAGAAAGTTGAGGCCACAATATATATATATATATATATATATATATATATATATATATATATATATATATATATATTTATATATATTGTACCACTAAAGAATGTTGCTCCATATAAAATTGTGTTTACAATTAGTAAAAATAAAAAATTTCATAAACAACACAAAGATTTTAAAATTAAAATTCTAATAAATAAAATCACTGCTGAATACATTGTCCATAAATAATTGAATTAATTAAAATATCCCATTTGAAAAAAAAAGAATAAAAGTTTAAAGAGTTTTTATTATTCATTTAAAACAGTTTGCTAAAAGTCAGAATAAGTTGAGAGAATTGCTGTTTATAAAAAAAAATAGTTTTTTAAAAAGAGAAAATACAGTTAGCCTGAGGAAAAATTAAACTCTGTGTCATTTGTAATGTTTTATGAATTAATTTAAGAGTAATTTGTGAAAGAGAATTTAACTGAGAAAATTTAATTGTATTAAAGTAAGAAAAAATGAAATCTTTAAAACTAAAAACTCTATTTTTATTTATTTAAAGAAATAAATATATATGTGCATAAATAATGAGTTGATTGTAAAGATGTGTTAAAAAATATGAAAGTTAAATATAAAAATAAATGAAAGTTTATAAGTTAAAAATTTCCCTCAGAGATTGTATACTCATAAGCTATATAAAAACAGGATTAGCAATGGCTACTAATTAAAATCCATAAACAAAGAATTAGCAATGGCTACTAATTGAAATCCATAACCAGAAGGATTAATTAAAAGGCATCTTAAGAATTTAATCAAAGAAGTGGACAAATTAAAAAACTAATTAAGGAAATGCCAACAAGATCACCATAAAATAGGGCCAAAATTTTTTCAGATTTATTTACATAGTCAGTCATTCACATATCTAGTCTTTCATATAGTGAGATCCCAACTGTTATACATAGTTTTTAAAGAACAATCCAGTGTTAAGCCAAAAGTCAGAACATGTGGCCAGCTCCAGCCTCAGTCCTACAAAACATAATCCTTCTTCCCAATAAAAATAATGCCCATTTAATCACTAGAAGTTACCAGGAATGTCTAACTGCATAAATAAAAGTAGCTTAGGACCACATCAGAAGCTTAAAATCCAACTGGTTGGTAAAACTCACATGAAGCAGCAAATAACTTGAAGCCACCACATTCCAAAAATCCTATAGAAATATCATTTTCTTATTCCAATTTATAATATCAATTAATGTAGCCATTTTGATCTGTGAAGCCTCCCAGAGTCAGTTAATATATGAACTCTATTTCATGCATAAAATGAAGTATTTATGTGCATGTTTGAATGCTTGTAATTATTTTAATGCTTTATGTTAAATTGTGCTACTACTGTATGTCTTATTATAATATGTGTGTGCCTGAGATTATTATAAATCATTGTTTATATTTAATTAAAAATATAATTAGTTTACAAATTATAGTAAGAAGTTTAGTTAAAATTATCTTTGAAAATTAAAATTTTGTCAGTCAATTCTTTTACTTATTCCACTAATTAAAACAGCAATTTATCATATTTTTTTAATTGAGCTAGTTGGGATTTCTTAGGTGCTGAATTAGTTTGCCATCATTCAGGGCACATTAGTTATTTTTGTCATTAACTGGTGCCTGGAGTTTCTTTGAAACAAAAAAGTGCTTTGAATGATAGGTGTTGAATTTTGCAGCTGAGAAGATTTGGGACCTTAAAACATAGTTGTCATTATAAATCTTATATATAGTTCCAGCTTGGTCACAGGTACTCTCTGTGTATTATGCTTCTCTGCCTAAGGGGACTGATGTGGAGCAATACTTAAATTGCTGTGGTGTAGGTTGAATTTATAATAAATAATTTTATAATATCATACTTTTATATATAACAGTAAATCATATAATTTTGCTTTTCACGAGTTTCTATTTTATTAAAAAGTAAAAATTCATGTTAGATTTTGTTTTCCAATTGATGTACTACTTCACCTAGTTCATTTGAATTTTCCCAATGTGAGAGCAAAACCACCATAAATGATATTCAATTAAATATTTTATTCTTGTTTGGAAATATTCAAAGAAATGCTAAATTGCATAATTGTATTTAAGAAAGTGGTATGGTTAAAATTAGAGAATTGACGAAAACAAGTTTTTTATTTTAAATGAAAAGAGAAAGTAAAGATAGTTAGATATTTTGGGTGGAGTTAGGGCATTGAGGACAGATACAAAAAAGGACAAACAGGTTGGAGTCAGATGGAATAGAAAATGAAAAAAAGAAATCAAGGACTGGAAATGGATAATGAATTGAATGTAATTATTTTGATGTAGGTAATAAACCCGAGTCAGAGATTTTGTTATTTAAAACTAATATAATAAATTGTAAAAAAAATGATGAATTGTTTTTGCAAAATAATAATAATGGAGACTTCACTGGATAAAATATTTTTTTCCAGCAGTACATATTCGTAATGAATAAATAAAAGAAAACGGTCTTTATAAATAAATGGTTTAAAGTAATCAAGTATATAAATAAATATAAAATAAAATATCTGTAGAAAAATAATGATTTAACATAATAAAATAAAATAGTTTTTATGTTGAATACACACAAGTTAATAAAAGAAAGTTAAATCAGTAGTTTAAAATAATATTCATAAGGGTTAATATAAATAAATAATATAAATGAAATATCAATCCAAGTTTATGTTAAGAGTGTATAAGGGATAGTAATTAAAAGAAAGCAGGGTATACACATATAATAAGGTTTAGAGAGGAGTAAAAGTGTAAAGCTGGATGAAAGTAGTATCCATAATGGACTAGCAGGGAGAAATATTCTCAGGGGAGAGTCCCCATTGCACACTGGGACCAACCAGAGTAAGCTGGAGATCACTTCTTTGGGGGAAAGCCCCCCCATATTCCATATTATTTCCAAAGTGTAAGACAAATTGGAAAGTAGATGAATCCTGCCATTTGCAGTGATTTTTTTCTTTTACTAAAGTCTGATAGGGAAAAACAGCATATGAAGCTTCATTTATATATGTGTAAGTCGGTATAAGCCAGCAAACTCTGCAGCCACCTCATTTTAATATTTCTGTCTCCCAAACAAATGTAAATAGTATAATAAAAGGAGTGGTCTGAGCAGGTATATTTTCTCTTTTTCTTACACATATAATATATTGTAAATAAATAAGGTGAATGGTGATAATATGCTTATAAATAAACGAATGCGGACACCACATGTAAATATTTATTTTGCTGTTTAATAAATGCTATATTTTTTTATTTTTGATATGAATAAATATGATGGGGGATTAAAGAAATTATCATGGGAAACTTAAATGTATTTGCAAGTAACCTAGCAGTAAACATGTTTTATTTTTATTTAAGATTGTCAAACTTTGTATTTTTTTTCTATTGCGTGTTGAATATTTTTTTTTTGAAAACTTAAAAACAATTTTAATGTGACAGCATGTATACAGTTTAAGTTTTATAAATTTTTTTAGAACTTAACTTTTATGACCAAAGACTAGTCAATGATCTGTTTCTTTTATTGTATAATGTTTTAAGACAAAAAATGTAGAAATTGTATTAGTGATCATTTGGCTTGACACTACACAAAATTATTTAATTAAAGAAATGTGATTTTATTTTATTATTTAAAGAAATCAAGGAATTGGAGTTTTAAATGGTCGGAAAAATTCTTAACTTTATTTTTTTAATTAATCTAAGAATTTTTCCGACCATTTAAAATTCAAATTCCTTGATTTCTTTAAATATCATAAGACAGAATTTTTTTTAAGAGATAGCTAAAAATAAGTCCATTGTTTGGACATAAATAATTAAAATCAAAGATTAGGAATTAATTAAAAAAATGTAAGAACAATAGTTCGTGGAGGGGATGAGAGAATACACCCTGTAATGGAGGATGTATAAATGCTGGTCAGGTAAAATTCAGGTTCTTTTTCCTTTGTTTTTTTTGCAGTATAGTTTTTGGAGAGCACTGACTAAAAGAAGAATTATTATGCAGTATAGTTCTCAAACAGTGCTGACTAAAAAGAAGAATTATTATTGTCAGTATAGTTTTCGGAGTGTGCTGATTAAAAAGAATTATTATTGTCAGATAGTTCTTGGAGAGTGCTGATTAAAAAGAAAAAAAAATGCAGACCATGAAATATAAGAAGTATTTTTTGGAACGCTGAACAAAAAAAAAGAGTTGTTAATAGCTGAACATATTTTTGAAAAATGCAGACCAAGAAATATGGAATTATTGACCAAGAAAAAATTAAATGAAATTATTATTGTCTAATAAGTTTCCTGAGAAAAGTTAATGGAAAGGAGAAAGAAAGAATACTGACCAAATAAATAAAAAAGGATGGAAGCAATACATAAGAAACTCAGAGATTTAAACCGAAATATTCTTAACATGAGGCACTATATAGGTCAGACACTACATTCAAGAACAAAAGAAAACAAGTGAAAAGTAAGCTAAAGTTTTATATCACTAAAAGAATAAAGTTAGGGTTTATTTGGGATACAACAATAAACATGGAATAGAAAACTCAGTTCAGTACATCTGCACCATTCGAAGCCCTACATAGCCATCCAGTGATGTGACTTTTTATTCCTTAATAGACAATTTTGCCAACCTCCATTGAAACCATGTTAGCAGTCACCTGCACCTCAGAATTCCAGCCCAGAGAAGAACAAAGCCTTCAGGAAGTATTATTTATGTTTTTATATATACCTTTTGTTTCTTTTCTTCTTATTATTAATTCTTTATTTTATTGATAATTGCTATTATTAAATGAACCAATGAATTGCATAATTCATTTATAGATATTTCCTTCATAATTTTAACTTAAAGATATATGTAATTCATTGGAATATCTAAGTAGATTAAAAATGAGGGATAGAATAAAATATGAATTTTAATATTTCAAAATAATTAAATAAAAATAATTATGGCGAGTGGATTTACTTTTCAATAATCGAAATTTGCTTATTTCTTACTTCAGCTATGTTTGATTAGATAGCGATCCGCTACGTGCAAGATCATAGAAGTAATAACATTTTATTTCTTATATATATATATATATATATATATATATATATATATATATATATATATATGAGTTATTACCGAGAAAGTAATTAAGTCTACTAACCAACTTAATGATTTTGTCATTGGATGTATATGTTTTGCCTTTAAATAATCGTAGTTATTTATTTTATCTGCTATGTGCAGGATTCTGAAATTATAGTTTAGCGCAAGTTTGTTCCCCTTTTAAATTTATTCCATCAGCCTAGTGCAGGATTGTTTTTTTGTTTTATAAGAAATAAAAATGTATAAGAAAGTGTTCCATATATTTTTTTTTATTGTCTGCTACATGCAGGACTTATATTATGGAATTTTCAATATTCAAATATAGTTAACTTGTGGCTAAATTGTTATTTTAATTTAAAAAAAGTTATAAATCATCCTAAATGGAAAGTGAGAGTCATTTTCTTTCTGAAATACATGCATACCATGGTTAAATACACATTATAATGTTCACATAAGGGAATTTATTTCAAATTTTGGTTTAAAGTGTAAGCAAGAAAGAATTACAGATCATTCATTCCCATTTACGAAACTATTTAAAAATTAAAAGCTTGAATTTTAATTAATATTTCTTTTTGTGTTTGTTTTCTTCTTTGTTTTGTAAATATTTATATTATCATAGAGGGCTCAATAAATGTAACATCTAATTTTAAAGTATAGTGTTGTGCTGTGTATTTGATAATTATATTATTGTTTAACCTTTCCTGTTAATGAAGCAACAAACAACTTTCCCGAGGCAAAGTATAGATTGAGCTAGTCAGGGATTAATCTTTATCGGGACAAAGGATCATTCATTAAGGCATCCATTTTTCTGTTGATTTTATAAAAAAATATATATATATAAAAGAGATTCTAACCCTTTATTAGTTACATGATCATATCCCTTGGGGAGGGGAGCAGTCTCTTTCTTGAGGTGGCATGCAACGGTTGTAGTAAATGAACCTTTCAAAGGTATGATTATAGTAATGTATATTTTTGATGTCATTGAATATTTCTTAATTGCTGCTTGACTTTATAATATGCATTTCATGCTCAATGCATGTCAAGAAGAAGGTTGAGGTGGTGACCGGTACAATATATATATATATATATAGTTACATAATTTTTTTTTAACAATGTATATAATATATCCATATTTTTCAACATACAAATTTCTTCATAAAGAAAAGATTTAATACAATGATATAAAAATGAATAAATATGATCCATTAAATCAATATACATAATAAAATTGAGAAGTAGTAATATGTGACAAGAACAAACATGTGTCACATTGTTTTGTAATATGAATTCAGTTAAATATTGATTCAACCAAGCAAATCTTAAAAATTATTATCATATTAGATATTTTGTATGCTTGAAGGTGTTTTTTATTGCTGAAATTTCATTGAATTTTTTCATTTTAGTTGTTTTAATTTATAGATCTTATTTATATACATTTATATATGTATGATGTTACTTATGTATTTACATCCTTTTCTTCATGAATTAATTTTTATGTTGAACATTATTTATAAAATTTCATAATTTCTAGGGTTATTAATACACTTTTTTATAAATTAAGTTTTAAATACTTTAAAAATTCTTTTATGTCCATTCTGCTGCATTCCGAAAATGTAACTTGATTTTGCCTGTAAACTGGAGACATTATGTGATCATATGTGTTACACATAGTCCCAAATCCATCATGTCGTATTCCCAAGCTGAAATAAAACATATTCAAATGTAATTTATATTAAATTATCATAAAATAAAGATAAATATAACTTATTATGTTATTTTTTGTATATTTAAATAAATAAATAATATCAAAACACATTTTAAACATCAAATATATTGTTTGCTTATATTTGTGTTATTATTAATACTTTGATTTAGTTGAGATTTATGTACAATAAATTATTATTATTATTATTATTATTATTATTATTATTAGCAATACATAGAATTATTATTATTATTATTATTATTATTATCATTAGAAAAGCAATACATAGAAATATTAAATTTTATCTAATATAACAAAATATAAAATCCCCAACCATTAATTTAATATGAAAGAAAATATGGAAGAATAAAAAAATCTTCAAAGTTTAAAATATCCACTGTAATTTAAAATACTTCTTCATCCCAGTTAGAAATAGTTATTAGCAAATAATCATTATAGAAATCATCATCAATTTGCTTCCATTATTTTGATTAGCACTCATTTAGTCACAATAATAATTTTTAAAAATGTCTGAATTTTTAAAAATATAATTGCCATTTTTTCAAATGATGGCCATTTTGAAAGATTGATGATGTCATAGTTTAGTGGCTTTACAAAAATTTCATCATCTGAAAATGAAATACCAGCATTGCATTAAAAATTTGCAGTGCAGTAGAGAATTTATTTATTATACAATATATAATATTGCTTAGAATATAGAAATAAAATACAATTAATATAGTTTATTTGATTTTCATTTTGTTTTGTTTTTTGCAAGCCAGTCAGCACTATCAGTTATATTATGTCTAAAGTAAAGAAAATTTTCATCATTAACATCTATAAAATAAAATAAAAATATGCAAGTTTTATTCATTAAAGCATACATTCAAAAGCATACTTTGATATTAATATTAAATTAATAATGCATATATTAGATAAAATAAAAAAGTCAAAAAACACACAAAGAAATATTAATCCTAATTATGATTTATTGTAAGGGAAAAATTATTCCAAGCATTATGCAAGTTAATAATTAATTTTATATAATCAATAGTTATTAAAACATAAATGATAAACATAATTTATTTTTTGAATTTTAAACCAATAATCTCATATTTGTTTCTGATATAGTGGCCATTAAAATACACCTTTAGTATTAACCAAAAACATTAATCATTTTGCTTAATAAAATTTCAGTAATCAACAATACATTTGTTTCATCAAATTTTTATTTATTTTCATTGTATTTTTGCAAAATAAATATAATTTATGAAATACTTATTTAAAAAAAATTAACAGCAATGTTGTTAATTACAAAAAAAAAAAGCAGTTATAAAACATAATGTTTACAAAAATAAACTTAAAGTATATTTGTATTATGTTTTTTTTTTAATTTTAAAATATACATTATAATTTTTTTTATTTTTTAATGCTTTATTTTAATTTAATTAATCATGAATTAGGAAATATTCTCTCCTAACTAAGAAACAAAATGGCAAACACTAAATGAAGACATTATATATATAGAATTAAATATTTTCATGGATTGTTATTATAATAAATAATAATCATAAGATTATATTCCTGTAAACATAAATAAATTTAGTTTTTGATGTTGCCAGGAAATTACCAATTACTAATAAATGACAATTTTTCTGAGGCTAAACAGCTTTTCTCCATTAACCTATAATAATTTTTTGAAGGTTTTCTTGAAAAAAAAAGATCAATTTTTAAGAAGTATGAGAGTGTGAAAAATAACATCTTTCTTGACATTTTGCAAAATTATTTTAAACTTTTCCAGGGATTTGTAAATGTTGAATTATATATTTATTAAAATTTATAGCTATGAAAATTTTTATATAGTATATTAACCAACAGATTTGTAATCCCTTTTTAATGACATGCTTAATAAAATAATTAATTAATAGGTTTTTTTCCAATTTAAGCTTTATAGTTTTAATCAATTTTCTATATATTTTGACTTTAAAGCAACTAATTATTTTTTATAATTGCTTATTTCTCTAAAAAGATTTTGTTTTATGATGTAATGTAAAGCACCAGCTATCATTGCTAACATAAGTAAAGGTGTAAATGAAACATTAAAAAGAGACATGAATTATTTTAACATAATAAAATATAAAAAGAAGAACCTATTGATTTTTTTTAAAAATATTAATTTATTTTTAAAATAAGTTTAAATGTATAAGTTTTCAAAGTGCTTGAGTCAATATTTAAAGATTTATGGTTATAAATAAATTTGTACCTAAGTTTATATTTAAAGTTCATGCATTATATAAAATATTTAGTGCACAACAAGCATAATAAAATGTCTTATAATCTATTAATATGCAGTGTTCAAGGTCAAGCAAGGTATATACACATGTAAGTTGTATAATAATAAATGTATAATGAAAATGTAGAATAAAAATGATAAGTTGTACAATAATAAATGTATAATGAATGTAGAATAAAAGTAATAACTTTGTAATTTATAATGAATATGTAGAATAAGAATAATAACTGTATAGTAATTATGTATAGCGATCGATCGTGTGTAAACATTTATAATATATAAATAATTGTAACTGTAAAATTTAGCAATGTAACGATCATTAAATTACCATGTTATTAGAGTATAGAAAGCACAGCTAACTTTAAAGGGTCAGAAAACTGTGTAAAATGCCATGTATGGTGAGAAATGTAAAAATACTACGTGTATGTGAAAACGTATGTGACCCACCATATATGGTAAGGTATGTAAAAGACTCCAGAAGTCTTGAGAAGTACATAAACCCCCAGAACCTGAGTATTAAATGTAAATCAGAGACTCCTGACTCTGCAAGTCCAAAAGCAGAAATAAGGTTATTATGTGCAGGTCACCACAACCTTTTATTATTTTATTACGCCTTATAATAGGCAATGTATATATGTAAAAATAATTGTATTTACTTAAATTAAACTATGAGCTTACCATCTCAATTCTGCCTTCGTCCATTTATTACTTGCTGGTCGTATGACACAGCATAATAAAATAAAATAGAACAAAAATAAAGGTGATATAGAATGCTATATGTAAAAAAAGTAGTGTTATTTCAACTTTAAAATAAAATTGATTAATTGATAAGTGCAACCAAATATTTAAACTATAGAAATCAGAAGTAAAAGAGTTGCATTAAAGAAATTACATTTTTACTGGTTTAAATAACTAAAATATGAGTCGACTGGTTGGAATAACTAAAATATAATGATGTAGAAATTCTAATATAATTTTACAAAATAACCCAGTTAGAATAAAAGTAGAAGTATAAAGAATGTGTAAAGATATAAGAAAAGTATACAAATATATATATACATTAGTTAATTGGATGAGATATAAATTACAAACTGGAAAAGTAAAATTAAACGACAAACTAAATAAAAATTTACATATCCGTAGATAAAATTAAAAGAAAATGTATAATCTCCTAATTTAATTATTGAAAGAATAACAATTTTAGGCATTATGTTGGATATAATAACCATTATAGAAAATAATAGAATAATTGTATAAAATATGTTTAATTTGAGTATTGGATTGTTTGTGCGAGTATATATATATATATTGAAGCAGTCAATGTCTAATCATCATTGAGCTTCATGCTTAACCATCTACACTAACCTCCTATGGGGACCGCAATTCAGACCCTCCTATAAATATATGCTATTCACTCACACACTGTATGTCAAATCATTCTAAAGATGAGTAAAATTAATTTTGTTTAGTAAAAATGAAACAGTAGTTTGAATGATGCGTATATATATTATGACTAAAGCAATAGTTTTATTGCTATAAAAATACATTTGCTTAGATATTTGTAATTATTTTTATATCTGTGTATATTCAATGTAACAACAAAGAAAAATGGGGAAGGCTTGAAATATTGAAATTATCTTTATCACTAGTCAGATCGTTGTCTATAATTAAAACTTATAAATCTTAATTACAATCGAAAAACAAATCGTTTATCAGTTGTTTTGAAATCTTTCAAACCAGCTAAAAGGGGTATTTCAAGCCTTATCTATTGAAAATATTTTACTAATTAAATGTTGTTTTTAAAAGGATTACAGAGATAAGGGTGGTGTATGAAATTGAATTCTGGGCAGTATTGAAAGGTTATAAAAGGAACCACAGAACAGAGGAAAGGGGAGTTTTTACTTTCAGTTGTTAGTTAAGTGCAGAGGAGTTTTTAATCAGTTGAGTTAATTACCTTTAAGAAGCCAACACAAGTGCTGTAGATGGAGCGTGAGTAGTGGAATCTAGCACCGATCTCTTCTTCTCTCGAAGAACTGTCTGCCTGTCAATTGCCATGTCCCATCCGGCCGACCATACAACATGATTGCTTCCGACTGCTGATTGCTAATGACGCTGCTATGCTGTCTTTTCCTTAGGTAACTTTTTAACGTAGAACTGCCTTTATACGACAATACTTTTGTAATCTATAGTTCAACCTTCATATCTTAATTTATATATTGTTTTATAAGCTTCTGCTAATTTTGCTTTTAAACTCTCTCTCTCAGTAATCTTTTATTAATATCATGTATTTTAACTTACCTTTCACGCTTAATTAAATTATATATAAATGTGTGCGATTCCATTATTATTTCATGTATTTTGTTTAATGTATATATATGATTTATTTTCTTTAATGTGCCAAAATCGCTAAATTCGCGAGTAAGGGGGAAAATAATTGTTTTACTTGGGAAAAGGATGGGCTTTATTTAAAACTTATCAATAAAGTTTTGTCTATATTAAATAGAAATTGCTCGCGAGTTTGGTTTCATTTTAAATTCATTATTCTTAAAGTAAATTAAAAACTTTTACTGTGGATGAATTTTGCTTTAATTTTTTATTTTAAAAAGATCGTGAACCTTCATATAATTAATCCATTCCTTTTTGCTGGTGCCTGAAAGGCAAACTCTACCTGTTAATACGTATTTGGGAATCGATTCTTTAAATATAAATGTTGTTAGTTTAATAATATTATAAATAGAAGCGTTATTATTCATTATGATTAGTTAAATGACTCAGAATTGAAAACAGATTATTGCGCAAGAGGTTAGACAATTTCCAAGTTTGAAAATTATATTATAAAACTTATATTCATGTCCAATAATGTTGCTGGCATACATTTCCATTATTCTGATATTTTATCTTCTCCATTTCTTGATTGTTTAGTCATTGGGAACGTCTAAAGCTCCCATCCTACTTCTCAGAATCGTTCACAATCAGGTACAATGCTTCCTGTGGAAACGTAAAGTTTACGAGGGTTATGATATTTATGTGCTGCAGAAGACAGCGCATCCAGATTCTGGGCTCTCAAACCCAGACCCTCTCTTGATATCGCTCCGCCAGAAGGCGTGGATATATCCAATCTAAGTTCGTTTCAAAGTATTCTTTTAAATGATAAAATATCCATAATCGCCATGAGGCCTTATTTTCGTTATTGTATGCTAGTACCGTTACTGTGCTCTTTAATTTGATCATCCGTCTGTCTAATCTTAGTAAGTCGCAATGATGTGTTAAAGATAAAGATTCATTTCGTAAAATACGTTCAGTATGTTGATCTAAAAACTGTTTTCCTTTAAAAAGCTTTATCGATTCCCAGAGACGCAAATCAATTTGTATAATTTATTCTAGTAAATATTGCACATTGTTTGTTTCTTATGCATACTTATTCTAGAGACGCTATGTCCAAACAATGCTTATCAAACATATGTAATGATTTTAAGATTGTAAATAAATGATTGAGACCGTAAATTTATATTTATTTGTCAAAATGATTAACGTTAAATTATCGTGTATCTTCCTGTAATCCGAATCTGTTCCGATCTTGTAGATTATTTTGTACATCCACATTTTCGCATATTAACCGCGCACAACTTATAACACATTCTATAAAATGGTATCTATTAAATAATTGATGTAATGGGGATTTTATAAAACAAATCCCAAGTTTTCATAATGTATAAAATCACTCCAAGCGTGAAACAATTTTGTAACATATATATGCGTTTTCTGCATTTATTAAATATATATATTTTCATGTTAATCCTGGTTTGTGTTGAATTATTAGTTTCTAGTTAATATTTAGAATTATTTTCTTTAGCTAAGAGCTTAGCATTAATAAATAACTATGATAATGTAATAATTGGGCTACTCCGATCTCGATCATCATCATCATCATTCTGATCTTATGTTCTACCGCTTTGCTTTGCTTCTGGGCACGAATTTAAAATAATTTTACTGTGTTATCAGAATTGTTGTTCATTGAGTCAGAGATTCGAAGAATAGGCAAATAGGTTAGAATTCAGGACTGCTCCAGACCTGTGTATCTCGAGCATGATTGGATTCGAGGTACTTTTGCTTAGGATTTGAATCTTGTTAAGTGAGCATACTATTTTACCGGTACAATATATATATATATAATGTAAATAAAGATTTTATTGGTACAAATATACTTTAAAAAATTATCATAAAACTAAAAATCTGGATTTGATATTGAGCAAGGTCACTATATGTAAATGAGCCCATTACATAGTCCGAACTATATAAATATAACCAGATATGTTTTAGCAGTGTAGAGCAGCGTTTTATACAATTAAGTGAGCAGCAGTTATGCAACATTGTAAGCAGAAAAGTGCAATGTGTGCTAATCATTGTAGAAGTCAGTAAAATGATTAAAAACTGATATTAAAAATAAAATTAGAATATATGTGTGTTAAACCAAAGTAAATGAATACACACAGATAACGACTTGTATATAATATTTGTGCATATAAACAGTTTACCATGCAGTTAATAATTGGAATTGCTTAAAGAGACCAAAGTGATTTCACTCGTTTTACTTTATTATTTTCATTATTAGCAAATGAATAAAGTTGTTTTTATTACTTTAGTTAATGTTGGGTTTTGATTAAATTATTGTAGATGTATATATAACTGGTAATGAAATGTCTTACCCTTATATATAACAAAATGGTGCGAGTCGACATTTGAATGACTGTAATTTTATGAAGTAAGAACCTGTGTAAATTATAGTTGATAAATAATGCAAGCAAGCAAATGGCGTCAAAATTATAAATAATGGTAATGTTAAATATAGTATTCGTAAGTTTGATATTAACAACACATCCACATGGAAAGTTTATTTCGAGCACATCGAATGTTAAATACTAATAATAAAATTGATGAAGGGAGACTCAAAATAGTTACGCTTTTGTTATTTGTTGGGAAGGACGTTTTAAAAATCACAAAACAGATGTGTGATGCAAAAATTTCTGAGGACATTTTATATGAAGAGATAAAAGAGAAATTAAATGCATCTTTCCAGTCAACAAGTTCGAAATTGTTATATTATCTGCGTTTTAGGATGAAGGGGCAATTACCTCATAAGCGTTATATAGAATATGACATAGTACTTAGTACACTTGTAAAACAATGCCAATTTGCCTCCAGATCAGAAGATACATTGCTTGACCAAGTATTGTTCAAGATATCTAACCATGCCCCCAGAAAAGCTTTGCTGAATAAACCAAATCTGAATTATAAGATAGTACAGGGAAAAGGTTTGTCACAGGAAGTAATGTTAGAAGAAGCAACAGAATTTCAGATTTCAATCGAATTTTATAAATAAAACACAAGGTATAGTTACAAATTCGTAGGTGGCAAATGAATGTTTGATCTGTTATTATTGTGGTGTATTTAAAATTGAGAAATGGAATATATATAAAGTTAAAGAACATTCAGCTCATGTGTGCAGAAACAAAGACAAGAGTTGTGAAATGAAGTTAAGTCTGGACTTGATATAACAAGGAAGTGTATTAAGATGGAATAAATTTCTTAATAAGATAAATGATGCAGATGACGACTATATTGCTTTAAACGTTACTGTTTGTGAAAGTAAAATGATGATGGACGTGGGTAGCAGTGCAGGCCTTTCTTTATTGTCATATAAATATTGGATAAAGAATAATGGCAGCAGTAAAAGAAAATAGACACTTCAAAATACACGGGTATTAGTCACAAACATGAATGGAAACAGAATTAACATTTGTGGAAAAGTTTACATACCTGTGAATATTATTACTAAAGCTCTTGTTTTACCATTATATATTGTGAAGAATAATATAAGTCCTCTACTAGGAAGGAATTAGCTTTGTTCACTGTGAATTTATCTTAACACAATTAAGAGAGTTTGAATGGAAAGCCAGGTTTAGCTAAATTAAAAACATGTCTGGTGGATATTGAAATAGTGAATGATGCTCATGCTGTAGTATGCAAACTGCATAAGGTTCCATTTGCCTTAAAAATTGAACAGATTATCAAGGATGTGATCAATAAGGGTGTTTTGTCTCTGATTAAGAATTCATCATGAACTGCACCAGTAGTTGTAATTATGAAACTGGATGGGAGCATTTATTTGTGTGAAGATTATCATGTTAAACTTAATAAATTTGTCAATTAAGGAGCGTATCCACATGCTGAATTTGGACCAGAAGACATCAAAATAGTGATTTACAAATTGTAAAGTCACTAGGTAATTTAAAATTGTTTATTATTATGTGATATATATTTTAATTTTTTTTTAGAGTTGTTTGGATTTTAAAAGATATTTCTTTTGTCATAAAAATGTGTGAACATAAGTATGTGTGTGATAATAACACATATAGATTTTTCTTATTATTACGAGATATAAGCTATGTGTAAAAAAGAGATATGCATATATTTTTCTATCTCGTATTACAAAATTTGATATAATTTTCTGATGCTCATAATTTTATATGATTCTTTACTAAATAAAGTATACATTATTTTAAATATTTGAATATTGATTTTAATGTTTTAAAATCAATGTCATTTGTATTTTTGTTGCTAAGTTTTAAGTGCATAAAATCTTTTCTTGTAGTAGTTCTGGATTGATAATGTTATATGTTGTTGTTATTGGGGATATTGCTAGTTATTTTATGATCTGGATTGTTTAGATATATTTTGAAGTTTTAAATGATAGTGACAGGGAAGTAGAAAATATTGAAACCCCTGATGTCTTATATGTAGTATATGTTAAGAAGATAGGATTAAATAGCCTATATTTTATCTTAGTAATTTTATGCAAGTACAGTTAACATACCCCTGTGTCTTGTATGTATTTTCTGTGGACAGTGTTTGATATTTTGTATTTCTAAATGTTCGATAATTGCTGAATAGATAGCTTGAATATTATTTCTGAAAGTATTGGACAAAAAAGTCGTACCTATCCTTTCATACTGTTTCCATGTGAGTTATTAAATATATTTTGTACTATTGAGTCTTTACTCTAGTCATTCCTTCATGTCCTATGCATTGTATCTCTATTTCAATTTCAATAGTTATTACATCATGTGGCATAGTATTTTCAAAAAAGAATAATAATAAATATTTTTGGGTTGATGCATTGTTTTATTCAAAGGAAAGTAAGATAAGTTTTCTTGTATGGATTAAGATAAAATACAAATGATATTGAATATAAATGCTGATAATAAAGTAATAAAGAATCATAGTTACTTTTCATATTTTATCAAATTATTTTTAATGATAAAAGAAATCACAATTATTCATGATATTTTTAATAGTTTTGATATTTTTTATTTTTCATAAAATAATGCATATTTTAAAAGATGAAACATCAAAATGAACAATCCAAAGTGTGATAAATGCTTATATTTTATGAACATTTTTTTTATATTTAAAAAAAAAACATGAAACACATATCAGTATTTTGAGAGTTATGCCAAGCAAAATTATCCTAGTATAACATTAGCACTATTTTGTTAAATTTAGATTACATTCATTTAATGAATCTTTAAATATATTTTTAATGAATATTATTCTAAGTATTATTATTTTTTTTTACATTTACTAAAACCATATTCAATATCTAGGGTATATGAGCACAGACTTTCACACAAGATCACCACTCACCATTCTATCTCATATTACTGATACACTTGAACACATATATATCAAAAAGATAAATAATCACTAATATATGTATTTCATGCTAACCAGCAATCATAAGTTGGTCCAGATTATCGTCTCTACACATATATGCAATAAGTGGTCAGATATGTATTAAGATAGCCAAGGCTCATACTTTAATGGACAGACCTCAAACCACTCCACACTCCAACTCTTCAACTGTCCATCAATTGGATGGACAGTTGAAGAGTTGTAGTATGGATTGGTTTGAAGCTTGTCCATTAAAGTATGGGAATTGCCTATCTTAATACATATCTGAGAACTTATTGCAGATTTTCAATTGGATGGATGGTTGAAGAGTTGGAGTGTGAGGTGGTTTGAAACCTGTCCATTAAAGTATGAGGATTGGCTATCTTAATATATATCTGAGCACTTATTGCATATATGTGTAGAGATGATAATCTGGACCAACTGATGATTTCTGGTTTATCATGAAATACATATATTGGTGATTATTTATTTTTTCGACATATATGTGTTCAAGTATATGAGTAATATGAGATAGAGTGAGTGGTGGGTTTGTCTGAAAGTCTGTGCTCATATACCCTAGATATTACATATATTGATACACATGTAAAATAAACCTGTATTTCATATATTAAAATCATATTGTTTATTTATTTAAACAGCAAATGATTTCATTAGAGTACAAGGTGTATGTCTAGATTAGTGTATTATTTTATAACATGTATGACAAATAATGCATAAGTCAGAGTGAAGGCTTACTTACTTTCTGATTTTTATATAATAGAATTATGTAATTCAATCTTTCTTTTAGTTTCTTATTTTCTTTTTGTTAGATTTTTAGTAAAACCTTGTAAATATTGTACATAGTTTTGTTTAATGCAAAGTGGAATAAATTTGTTAAACTTGTTTTTATAAATCTCTGTGTTATATTGGTTGATTTATTCACACAAATACATGATTAACAGATTTCAAAACAAATATATAATATATTTACACAGTATAAATAAAATTATTCATTTTAATAAATAATAATTTATTCAGAATATGATATATTAAGTACTTTTTTCACAATAATATTATTATTGTCATAATTGATCATTTAGATTCCCAAGCGCCATATTAAATTTTTTAAAAAACTGACCTGAGACACCATTTTCACAATAACTTCAGTTTTAATAATGTTAGAGAAAAAAATTTACATTGATAGAAACGAGACAAAGCAAGGAAACCACTAAGGCTAAGAGAAATAGTGATTACCATTTATAAAATAAAGAAAAAAAGACATTTCAACATCTGACATAATTATTATTTTATTGTTTGTTCATAATTTCTAATTCACCATTAACTAAATTTAAATTACATCTTCAGTGATAATTTCTGTGTATTCCTCACAAAATTATCTTTCAAACCATATATAATATGTCTTATCTGAGATAATCCATAGCTTCAGAATCTCCAAAAGTATTTGCATAAGAATTCTTCACTTTTATCTTGTACCCCAAAAGTTACAAATGTCAAAGGTGTCTATAAGAAAAAGATTCATCCTAATAAAAGATACAAAACAAATCATTTCCAGAAGATGGATATGCATTTGTCATTATAGCAATTGCTTCTTGTCTATCTAAAGTTAGAAATTGTAGGCTACTCTCTGTATCACTTATAAAATGAGTTTCATCTCTTCATTTTATATTTTTTTGTGTACATCAGTGAAGTTTACATTCTTTATGCACACCAGTGATGTTTATATTCTTTATGCACACCAGTGATGATATCTTGTTATATTTATTGTATCACATAGACATAATTTATTTGCATATATTCCATTTGTTAGCTATAGACTTAAAAATAATATAAAAATATAGCAAAACCCAGAATGACTCCAAAGCATGAGTATCAAGGCATAGGCAAGAATCATAATTTGTTTATTTACCTGCATATGCAATATTTCTGTAAATTTGATTATTAGTTTTGTAAATCATTACTTAAAACAGACAAAACTCTCCATGTGCTAGCATAAGAAAAGGTGATCATGTGATGTTTATTAGTTTAAATCATTACTTGTAAACACAAACAAACCATATAAACATAATAATAAATAATAAATTATTCAATTTTTTGAGAATCATTATTTTTATAAAATAAGTTTATTTTTGTAAAATAAGTGGATTAGAACTTTCGAAATATAGGGGAGATATGAATTCTATATGAGCATAAATAAATATATAATTTATATAGACACACACCATTTACAAACTAAAATTAATAAAAATTAAATCATTTTTTCACATAATTAAAAAAAATTAAAATATTATTCAAAAAATTAAAATTTTACAATTAAGAGCCTGATGTTCTGATTACATTTAGGCTCCATTGAAAGCCTTGTTTGTGAATCAGAGTACTTTTATTCCAATAAAAGTATATTTGAAAACCAATACATATTTTTTGTCTTTACTGCTTCATGAAAATTACAAAATTTATCAAAAAAAAAAAAAAAAGAAAGAAATGCGCTTATTAATAAAAAATAATAAAAATCCAAATTTCATAGAATTTTTTTGCAAAAGCCATCTTTAGAAAGCTATGTCAGAGATCTATCAAATGCCCATATTTCAGTTGATGTCATGCTTATAGTTTTTACATCAGTAAAGAAAGAAAACAATTTGACCAATCATATAAGACATGTGGGTCACTGGCTTAATGATCCAAAGCCATTGCATAAAATGTATTATTTTTGTTGCCACATATTTTCAGATTATATCATATGTTAATATGCCACATGAGAAATAAAATAATTATATTATTAATATTATTATTATCATTATTGTTAGTTGTCATAGTGTTAAATAGTAAATAGGATTAATAGTTATTTAATTAGGAGTAGAAATATTATTATTATTATTATTATTATTATTATTATTATTGTTGTTGTTGTTGTTGTTGTTGTTGTTGTTTAGGTGTAGTTATGAATGATACAAAATTTCTTATCATACTTGACTACAGGAGATTGTAAGTTAATTAGATTTTTTTTTTCAAGAACCTGACGTAATTATAATTATATTTGAATAAAAGAGATTAGAATTTATTTTAGTAATATTATACTAAATTACTTATTATTTTTAAAGTCTTAAGAAGCTATGTTTTATATTATTATTTGAATTAAAAGGGGGATAGCATTCTTATGCCATTGAGATTGTATCCTGTGAGATATAGGCTCAATGTAATCCTACTGTTTTACCTTCACTAAATTGTCTCATGATTTTATTAGTATTTTATTGGTTTAATTTTCATGATTCGAACCATATATTATTTATTAATTAGTTAGAGCTAGTTGAATTGTAGATATTTATCATAAGATATATTTATTAGATATTGGTTGCTATATTTACTGTGAATGTTTAGGTGGTTACTGGTTGGAAACTAATTTTATTATATTAAGTACAAGAATTTTACTGGGAGCAATTTTATTTGAGCTAAATTCTATTTTTTCACTATGGATCGAAAGGATGGTGAGGGTACAATATATATATATATATGTGTGTGTGTGTGTGTGTGTTTTGAAATATAACAATAAGTAAGCAATTGAAAAAAGTATTTTACCTGTGTCCCATTTCATGAGCGGCAATATAAGCAGCAAGAAAATTTTTTCCATGGATCACACTGGCGCTTTTATTAGGTCTACACATACCACTAAAATATGTTACACCTAAACCAAATTATATATGTATATATTGAAAGAAAATCTACAGGAGATAGGTGAAGTAAAGTTTAAAATCATAAAGACCCATAGATTCAAATGCCACATTGTATAACTATAAATATTAGTAAAAGTGAAAAAAGTTAATATATCTGCACATATTACTCCAATAATTTCATGTCATGAAAAGTATATGATAATATACTTTAGTGATGAACAGGCTTTATCTTCAGGTTTCAAATATTGCAAAATTTTATGCAATAAATAATAAATATTGGAATGTAAAAATCACCTAAAAATGTATTAAATACTATGAGCATGGCTTTTTAATATCTGTAAGTAAAACAAAAATGAGAAAAAAGTTATATATATATAATCTTATAAGCATAAAATTCAAAAGTTTAGATTAACTAACTTTATTTCAATGTAAAAAAAAACACATTTCTAGATTTATTTTTATATAAATTTATTCACAGATTAACTAAGTCCGAATATTAACTATAATTCACAAGTAATATTACTAAAAATATATTTTTAATAAATTTGCAAATAAGGCACAGTTTCTTTATATTCCTATTATTTCATTGATAAACTAATAAATTAGCTGCAGTTTATTTATGAATTTATTAAAATTTATTAGAATTATTCATAAATAAACAATTTTCCTAAACCAGGACTGAAGTTTTGAGAATGAGATTTCACATTCATGTGTAATTAGTAAACAAAGAATGAATGTGTTAAAAAGAACTAAGAAGCTTGATGCAAAATAAATTGATAATGTATATAAAATATGGATGGGCTGAAAAAATACAATATCTATTCCATGTATGTTTGAGATATAAAAAAATCTAGAATTTCCAAGTATATTTCACATTTGCATTCAATGAAAGTTAATAAAACTGAATGAAGTCCGATAAATATTAAATATCAAAATCTATAATGAATTTAGAAAATAATAAATTCTTTATCAATAATAATTTTACACATAAAAAGCTTTTTTCAGCAAATATATGAAACATATACTATATTAAATATAATTTAATATTTGTATGAACATTTACAAGACTTCTATAAATTTGGTTAACAATTAGTTAATTAAAACGAATGGACAATTATATAAAATGATATATGTTGCACTCTTTACAATAGGTACAGACAGGTAGAATTAGAAAAGTAATTATATTAAAAAATGTAAATTTAGATTATTTTTAGCATATAATTTTGATATTATAGTAGTAGAGGTTCAAACTCAGTAGATATGAGCCTATAAAGATATATTAGATAGGCTTAATTCATTGTATGATATATTAAATATAAAATATGACAAATTATTTAAAACATAATATTAATTTTTATTTATTATATTTAAAAGATACTATAATGGCAGAATAGCTTAAATATAGTGATAAATATTTTATACTATATGATTAAGCTAGTTATTTTTGTTTAAAATATTATTTAAAATGATAAGTTAATTTAATATTATTTTAAAGGTGCTGAAAGTATCACATGATTAGGTGATTGTGTGAATATGTGTGCTTTCATAAAGTTAGGAGAAAAAAAAACTTATCTGTTAACAAAAATTTGATATGTAATAAAGTGTAGCAAATAATCAGTCCAGAGATAACCTTAGAAAAGTAATGAATAAAATTATTATTTTATTTGTGTAATATTTAATTTTAAGTCAATTTTAGGCTATTAAAATATTAAAAATTGTTTTAATATATTTAATGTTTTTAGATAAAAATATTTGATATTTAAGGTATTAAATAATTTGATATTTAATATTGATGACTCATAGTTTTAAAACTTCATTTTGAAAATGATATTTGATGTAGCTATGTAAATTAGAAGATTATTACAAGCAGTATTGATCAATGAAATCAGTGGATTAAGACTAGTCTAAAAATTAAGGTTGAGATCAGTCTAGACAGATTTTTTAGATTTTCACAGAGTTTCAGTGATTTAGATTTCCAGTTATTTTAATGATAGTATTTTATGGATTTAGTTTGAAATTTATAACTATATATTTTTTTATATTGTAACTGTAGTAATTTTTTAAATTATTATTATTTTACTTGAAAGTGTTTTATGAAAATATAATTGGAATAACCACTTAAATAATGATTTATTAAATACCAATGTTCCCTGTCAGTTTATTCTACTTGAACTTAGATTAGAACCTCAATAATTCTATAGAATATGATAGTGGCTACTTAAATATTGGGGAAATGAATACCAAATATCAAGAAAAATATTGCAGCAAAACTAGGAAGAATTTATATAAGAACTTTATAATTTTTAAAAATTGTATGTTTGGTTCAAGTGACCATTTATTTGAAATTACTTTATCATATTGCAATGCATATAATTTATTAAAGTGAATTAAGAGGAATCATATATTTATTTAAAATGTTTATTGTAATGTTAAATTTGAAAAAAAGAAAAGAAAATTAAAACTCTGCATCTATGTTTTAAAACTGACTGTAAAATGTTTATGATACAATGAATGGCTGTTATTATTATATAATTGATGGTAATAATTCATATTTGATTTGTCTTTAAAGTAATCATAATAAACTTACGTTTTAAGAAAGATGTATTTAAAGACAAATTGAAGATGACTTTTGAATGTCTTTTAGGCTTTTTAAAAGGTCTTGCTATTAATCAAGCCAATAAATAAATTATATAGTTTAAAAGTCAGATTTATACATCTTTTAAAAGATTAAAAATATTATGTTAATAAACATTGAAATGATATAGCTGTTTTTACCTGGAAAAGAAAAATATTTAGTGAAAAGATATATTATTTAAAGGATAAAAAATAGTATTTTTTTAAAGAAACATTTAGTTTAATTCATAAACATCCTGTTTACTGATAAATGTATTAAATGAAAATTTTATATTATATAATGTCTGCTCCTAATGTTTTAGACTGAGGAAAAATGTAAATATTACTGGCATCATATTTATTGCAATATATCTGCTCTACACAATAGCCAAAAATGAAATATTTAATATAAAATGGATTTTAAATTATTATACTATGAAGATATTAAGTCCCTGGATACAATTTTCAAAAAGGACTGAAATAAACATTTTATCTTAGAGGATATTAATTTTTTTTAAGTGTCATAGCATCAGCTGGGACACGAACCCACAATCCAGGCAACTGCTTGTAAGACAGTCGAGCTGACCTCTGATATTAATATTTTCCATGGATTTGGTAGGATTTTACTGGATTTTAATATTATTATTTGTATATTTCTTCATATGGTGCCAAGATAAAAATATAATTGTACACAATGCTGTTCAACTGTAATTATGCAGTGGTGTGAGATTCCTGACAAGAAAACTTCTGACATGCATTTAACTTAAAAGCAGTAGGGGGAGGAAAAAATATTTTCGTAACTTTAAAACATTATTATTATTATTATTATTATTATTATTATTATTATTATTATTATTATTATTATTATTATTATTATTATTATTATTATTATTATTATTATTATTATTATTATTATTATTATTATTATTATTATTATTATTATTATTATTATTATTATTATTATTATTATTATTATTATTATTATTATTATTGTTGTTGTTATTATTATTATTATTATTATTATTATTATTATTGTTGTTGTTGTTGTTGTTGTTATTATTGTTGTTGTTATTATTATTATTATTATTATTATTATTATTATTATTATTTGTACATTAGATAATTCAGATCTTACTACACCACTTGCTGATATTAATATTGGTAATGATCCTGTTTTAGTCATAGATTCTTCTACATATGGTTTGGGTTTAAATGTAGTTGGGGTTAAATGTACTTATTGTAATGTAGAATTGTCAGATGTGGATAATGGAATTAAGTGCTCTGGTTTTTGTCAAGGGTATTTTCATATATCTTGTTTGAAGTTGTCCAGGTCTGATGCAAAAATTTTTGATTCTGTTGGTTTGAGTTTTTTTCATTGTATAGAATGTAATCAATTGTCTGTGGATAAAATGATGAATATTGAGAGTGTTGGGTCAACAGATAATAATCTTATAGATGTGGAATCTGATGTACATATTGAATATATTTCTGAAAGTGATAATTATAATAGAGGTAGTGTTAAAGATAATAGTGATAATAATTTAGGTATTAATAGGAGTTTAAATTCTAGTTCGAATGTGGATATCGTTAATTTGCTTCAAGATGAGGAAAGTAGAAAAGTAGACATGGCTGGTTTTACTTTTGAATTATTAAAATCTATGTCTCTTCAGGAAATTTATAGTATGATTATGAATATGGCAAAATTTGGTGTGAAGAAATCTAAAGTTTAACGGTCAATGAAAAGAGCCTTAAACGTATCCGCACTACATGGGCGCCATCTAGGCATTTGAACCCAGAAAAATTTATATAGTAGGCAGATATGCAAGTTAAGATTCAAAAAAAAACTTTAATATATATTATTCTGACCGTTTACCCAATGTCACTAGCTCATGGAGTAACAGATTTAAAGGATTTTATAAGTTTTAATAGATTTCTATTCTCAAAATATATATATTAAATATTTATAATAAAATAAAAGAAGCCACTGCCAGTAATTAACACACAAATAGATTTTTATTAACGCACATTTAAAATTGAGGAATAAATTTATTTTTAGATTTTAACATTAATATTTTTTTTTTAAATTTAAATTACTATTTTAAATAGATCGCACAGATGGATATTTAAATTATATTTTACTTTAGCATGTCGAGCATAGACAGTCTACATAGATTTTTTTTTCACTTAAAAACTTATCAAAACATTCATTCAATCTCAGATTAAAAGTTCGTAGTCAACCCAATGCCTGCTTCCAGATATATAGTCGTAATCAATGCAATATGAAGATGCTAGCATAAAACCATGCAGACAGGAATGTGTATCTGACAGCGTGATATTATTTGAAGGAAATGATCCGTGTCTAGAACAGGAAAGTGCATCTGTCAGACTAAGGAATCATATATATATATATATTTTAAAGAGTGCTACTTATGGGGAGAGAGAGCGGTCTTTCTGCCGACTTATAAATCCCTGTCCATAGAGCTAGAAGGGGTTAATGGTGCAGGAAATACATCTGCAACCATTGCAATGGTATGACTGCCTCTTTGGGGTCATGCATTCAGGTGGGCACGTTGCTCTGTATGCTAAACATGCTTCACATTACATTAATATAAATGGCTATATATCTCTCCACTAGCACTGGCACAACCATGAAACAAATAGCCAGAAATTAAAATCCCTTAAATTAAACATAAAAGAATTTAAACATAGTTATTAATCTTTATCCATGCAGCTATCTACTCCCAACTTTAAATTTAATACATTTTAGTTAAAACATAATACACACACAAAAAAAAAATTGAAATGGAAATGATTGCTTAAACATCTACATAAAAAATATCAATAATTGAATTTTCATTCTTTAAGTCAGATAAGAGTTCTTATTTTCAGTTATTAATTACTTGCAATTTTAGGAAAGTTCTTATTAGATAGATACAATAGTTCATACTTTACGGATTTAATAGATTGAGAAGTCCATTTTTGTGATCACTTTCGTAGATTTTGTCCTTCTTTGAAATGAAACTGTGACTTGCCATGCATTTGGTCAGGAACTGTCATCCAGAGGCCTCAGCTGGTTTGTCCGGAAAATTAAATTTATTGCAGACTTCCACATCGTGAAAATCTGCAATATAGCTAGTTATAACAATCTATTCATAGTCAGCTCTAAGATAACAATTATAATAATAATTTGGCTTTTATATTTTTATTAGTCTCTTATCATTAGATCTTGAGATTCAAACGTCAAGACGTTACTAATCCTCTGGTGTTTCAATTACGGTCCGTGCTGACATATCTGGTGTTTGCATTGGTCATTTAATTTCTTTGTACTATCTTATCTGACCCTTTAATTTATTTTAAATGCCTCAAGGGCCAGTTTGATTTTGAACAATCATTTAATTAATAAGACAATCATTTCCATTTTCTAAGATTATAGAAATCAACATTATTTCTATTTTCAAAAATATCAAATCTTTATATCTTTACTTTTTTACAAAAAAATTACTTTCAAATATTTTTATTTTTTTTAAAAGTTTTTAAAGTTGTCCATCATGCGATCTATATATATATTAAACAACTTTTAATTTTCAGTTTTTAAGTTTTTTTCTTTTTAATAAATCAATTTTTATTTACGATCTTTTTATTTTCATTTTAAAATAATGTAACGGCATATATTCCGTTACATATCAGTAAACTTCCTCAAAAACAAAAACATTAAAAAAAAAAGAATTTACTTAGTGTTAGTAATGACGTTACACAAATTGATTAACTAAATTTTTTTTAAAAGGACAAAACTTTGGTTATTAATGAAAAGACATAACTTTGTTAGTAATTACAAGAAAAAAAAATGCTGACTATTCTTTCCTTTTCGCCCTAGCTGAGATTACACCTCCTCCCTCAAGTGTTCCCTTTTCCCTACATTTCATTATTAACTTAGGCAAGTCAAAGAAGTTACGTGATTTTAGACTTTTTTTTTTTTTAAAATTAAATTATGATTTATATTAATTGTTACATTTTATTCCTCGCATTTATTTCTACATATACGCAATTTTCTTACTGGCAGTACTTTTTACACAAAATTCATAACTTTATATAATACAACCAATATATTCTGATTTCAGAAAAAATATTACGGGTTTCATTTTCAAGGTACTCGTGGTTTATTAAATATCGGACTATAACTATACGTTAATACAAAAAATATATACTTATTTCAAAAAAATATTACTGGCTTCATAGGTACTTGTAGTTTATTAAATATCGGACTATAACATTACGTTAATACCCAAATATATATACTCATTTTTAAAGAAAAATCTTACTGGCATGATTTATTTTTAACATTCTCTGGGCACTCGTGGTTTATTAAAGATCGTGCCACGTTGGGAGTCCATTTTAACGGTCAATGAAAAGAGCCTTAAACATATCCGCACTACACGGGCGCCATCTAGGCGTTTGAACCTAGAAAAATTTATATAGTAGGCAGATACACAAGTTAAGATTAAAAAAAAAAACTTTAATATATATTATTCTGACCGTTTGCCCAATGTCACTAGCTCATGGAGTAGCAGATTTAAAGGATTTTATAAGTT
Organism: Epiperipatus broadwayi; assembly: GCA_028023455.1. Lineage (NCBI taxonomy): Eukaryota > Metazoa > Onychophora > Udeonychophora > Euonychophora > Peripatidae > Epiperipatus > Epiperipatus broadwayi. Next base: position 1,144,802 of record JAQFVV010000234.1, on the reverse strand, counting down.
TTAATAGATTTCTATTCTCAAAATATATATATTAAATATTTAGAATAAAATAAAAGAAGCCACTGCCAGTAATTAACACACAAATAGATTTTTATTAACGCACATTTAAAATTGAGGAATAAATTTATTTTTAGATTTTAACATTAATATTTTTTTTTTAAATTTAAATTACTATTTTAAATAGATCGCACAGATGGATATTTAAATTATATTTTACTTTAGCATGTCGAGCATAGACAGTCTACATAGATTTTTTTTTCACTTAAAAACTTATCAAAACATTCATTCAATCTCAGACTAAAAGTTCGTAGTCAACCCAATGCCTGCTTCCAGATATATAGTCGCAATCAATGCAATGTGAAGATGCTAGCATAAAACCATGCAGACAGGAATGTGCATCTGACAGCGTGATATTATTTGAAAGAAATGATCCGTGTCTAGAACAGGAAAGTGCATCTGTCAGACTAAGGAATCATATATATATATATTAAAGAGTGCTACTTATGGGGGGAGAGCGGTCTTTCTGCCGACTTATAAATCCCTGTCCATAGAGCTAGAAGGGGTTAATGGTGCAAGAAATACATCTGCAACCATTGCAATGGTATGACTGCCTCTTTGGGGTCATGCATTCAGGTGGGCACGTTGCCCTGTATGCTAAACATGCTTCACATTACATTAATATAAACGTCTATATATCTCTCCACTAGCACTGACACAACCACGAAACAAATAGCCTGAAATTAAAATCCCTTAAATTAAACATAAACGAATTTAAACATAGTTATTAATCTTTATCCATGCAGCTATCTACACCCAACTTTAAATTTAATACATTTTAGTTAAAACATAATACACACACACAAAAAAATGAAATGGAAATGATTGCTTAAACATCTACATAAAAAATATCAATAATTGAATTTGCATTCTTTAAGTCAGATAAGAGTTCTTATTTTCAGTTATTAATTACTTGCAATTTTAGGAAAGTTCTTATTAGTTAGACACAATAGTTCATACTTTACGGATTTAATAGATTGAGAAGTCCATCTTCGTGATCACTTTCGTAGATTTTGTCCTTCTTTGAAATGAAACTGCGACTTGCCATGCATTTGGTCAGGAACTGTCATCCAGAGGCCTCAGCTGGTTTGTCCGGAAAATTAAATTTATTGCAGACTTCCACATCGTGAAAATCTGCAATATAGCTAGTTATAACGATCTATTCATAGTCAGCTCTAAGATAACAATTATAATAATAATTTGGCTTTTATATTTTTATTAGTCTCTTATCATTAGATCTTGAGATTCAAATGGCAAGATGTCACTAATCCTCTGGTGTTTCAATTACAGTCCGTGCTGACATTTCTGGTGTTTGCATTGGTCATTTAATTTCTTTGTACTCTCTTATCTGACCCTTTAATTTATTTTAAATGCCTCAAGGGCCAGTTTGATTTTGAACAATCATTTAATTAATAAGACAATCATTTCCATTTTCTAAGATTATAGAAATCAACATTATTTCTATTTTCAAAAATATCAAATCTTTATATCTTTACTTTTTTGCAAAAAAATTACTTTTAAATATTTTTATTTTTTTAAAAGTTTTTAAAGTTGTCCATCATGCGATCTATATATATTAAACAACTTTTAATTTTCAGTTTTTAAGTTTTTTTCTTTTTAATAAATCAATTTTTATTTACGATCTTTTTATTTTCATTTTAAAATAATGTTACGGCATATATTCTGTTACAAAAGCTATTGGTGATGGTGTTATTTCTGGTGATGTAGGTATACAATGTGATTTATTGGAAACACAAGTCTTTGGGGATATTGCTGAGGTTGATTTTGCTGGTGATGTTAATTCATCTTTTAAGGGTAATAATACCTTAGAAAAGTTGCCCAAGTCCTCATTCTTTATTGGAGATAAAGGTAAAAATAGTTTTGGGAAAAAAGATAAAAATAAAAATAATAGCATTTATAATGGTGATTATAAAGGTAATAATAAGATATTAGATCAGGATTTTTATAAATGTGATGAATATATTGGATGTGGAATGGATAATGGTACAAGATACAATAAAGGAAAAGTTTATAAAACTAAAATTTATAGTCAGTCTGATAAATATCAAAAACAATTTTCTAGACTTAATGATGATGAAAAATTTAACAAGTTTTCTGGCTTTTCTATTAATAATTCATCGCTGGGATATTATGATAATTTTCCTGAAAAAAAGTATATATTGAAGGATGGATATTCACATTCTGTTCCAAAAAAGTATAGTAGTAATTTTTATGGTAACTTTTATAAATCAAATTTCAGAAGAAAAAATTGTCTAGCAAATGCTGATAGAGGTTTTTTTTTACTCATAGAGCAAATTATTCACATTTCTCTAAATATAACAATTATATTGATAATGAGGTTAATGTGGGAAATGGTTTGGGATGCTCTTTTTCAAATTCTGGTAAAAAAGGTAGACTACTTGTGGAAAGGGGGTTTGGTATTTCTAAAATTCATAACAATATTATTAATAATATTAATACAAAATATAATAGATATTTTGTTTCTAATATGCCAGTGAGTCTTAATTCATATAATATTAAAGTATTTCTTGAAAAACCTTTAAGAACTAGGATCATGGGTCATGAAATTAATATGTATAACTCGAAGTATTCTTGCTTTTATATATCTGCTCCTGCTCATAAACATAATGATTTAATCTCTTCCAATTTATGGCCTCGTGGTGCTTCCATTCACTTTTTATGAAACTTTGGCTAATTCTTTAAAACTTTAGTGGTATTTATTTATTTTCTTTAATTTCTTATTTTCTTTATTCACTATACTTACTTACATTTTTCTTTACTTGATTTCATTTATTTATTTGTTTTGATTTATTTTTAATTTAATATGGTAGGGCTTTCTTGTTTTTATATGAATGTTAGAGGGATGAAAACTAAGTGTGTGGAAATTAAACAATTCTTTGAAACAGAGCATTTTGATTTGACATTTTTTACAGAAATTTGGTTAAATCAACAATTTTCCGATTGTTCTTTCCTTGATAATAGGTATATTATTTTATGTACGGATAGATCTTTAGAATATGCAGCTAGAGGAGGTGGTACTCTTATTGCCATCAACAAAAATGTTTTATATAAGGATCTATGTTTTACTTCTTCTGTATGTGAATCTACATGGTGTAAAGTTTATATGGATCATAATTTTAAAGTATATTGGGAAATATTTATTTTAAACCTAATATCTCACTTTTAGAGCTTGATTACTTCTTGACAGCACTTGAAGATTTTTTGATTAGATATAATAATATTATCATTGTTGGTGATTTGAATATGCCTGATTTATTTAAGGGTAAGATTATTACGCATTATTCTTTATTATCTCAGAAAGCTTTAAGAATGCTTAGATTTTGCAATTTTTTTTGGGCTTCAACAATATAACCCTGTTGTTAATAATTTTCAGCGTACTTTAGATTGTGTTCTTTGTAATGTACCAATAGTTAGTAATTTTCACTTTGTCTCTGTTTCTTTTCCAATTGATGTTCATCATCCACCTATCGAATTTTATATTAAGATGTGTTATTCTAAAATTACTCGTTCTAATGTTGTGAAAAGGGATTATGGGAGGGGTAATTATGTTAATCTTTGTAGAAAAATGTCTGAAGTTGATTGGAATAATATGTACTCAATTAATGATGTGAATTCTTGCTTGGATTATTTTTTGAAGATTTTTAATGGTTTTATTGATGTATATATTCCTAATAAATTATCATTTAACAAAGGTTATCCTCCTTGGTTTTCATATACTCTTATTAAGATTATTAAAAGGAAATCTTACCATCATAGACTTTATTTTAAGACACAGAATATAATTTAATATAATAACTTTATCAATTTTAGAAGATTGGCTAAATATATCTATAAAAGAGATTTACAAGAGTATATAAAAAAATTGAAATTAATATTTCTTCTAATCCTAGAGAATTCTGGAATTTTGTTAATAATTCAGGCTTGGGTAAGAAAAAGGTTCAAATGACTCATGGTTCTGCATTAAATGCAGATGAATTTTCTAAACATTTTGCAGAGTTATACTTTTCACAACATGGGATTGATTCTAAAATTACATTTCCTGGCAATTTGTCTAGTGATAAATGTACAATTGATCATATCTCCAGGGAAGATGTTATTGTAGCTATTAGGAGGCTTAAGACTCACTCTAGTTTAGGATATGATAATATTCCTTCTTTTATTTATAAGGGGTTAGCCGAATTTATTGCAGTACCTCTTGCCTTTATTTTTAATCTGTCTCTTAATTCTTGTACTTTTCCTAGTGTTTTGAAATGTGCTAAAATGGTTCCAATCTTCACAAATGGTGATCGGGATTGTGTTTCTAATTATAGACCGATTTCTGTTCTGCATATCATTGCACAATTTTTTGAGAGATGTATTTATAATAAAATTATTTCAGATGTGGGTAAGATAATTTCTTCTTCTCAACATGGTTTTATTCCTAATAGATCAATTGATAGTAATCTTCTGACAATTTATGATCATATAGCTCATGCTATTGAAGATCATCAAAGACTAGATGTTATTTATTTCAATTTATCAAAAGCCTTTGATAAAGTTGATCACAGTGTCTTACTTCATAAATTACATAAAATAGGTTTCTCTAATAAACTTGTATATTGGTTTCAATCATTTCTGTGTAGTCGTACAGCATATATTAAATTCAATAATAAAGTTTCATTTAAATTTGAATGCAATTTAGGTGTTCCGCAGGGTAGTATTTTAGTACCCATGCTGTTTAATGTTTACGTTAATGATCTTAAGGATTGCTTGAGATATTCTTTTCTGTTAAGCTATGCTGATGACTGTAAGATTTTTAGAAGAATTATGTCAGTTAATGATTGTGTTCTCCTTCAGAAGGATATTGATAACTTTAGTGCTTGGTGTGAGTCAAATAATATGACAGTTAATTTTGATAAATGCTCCTTTGTTTCTTATTCCAAAAAATCTGAAGTTTTACAATTTTGTTATTATATCAATTCTCATAAAATTATTTCAGTTAAATGCCAAAAAGATCTTGGAATTATGTTTTCTTGTAATGGATCTTTTACTCCTCATCTTGAAATGATTATTGGTAAGGCTTTTAAGGTTATGGGTGCCATTCTTAGACATGGTTATCAGTTCAGTAATGATACTAAATGGAAATTGTTTTTTTCATTGGTTCTTCCTATTATTGAATATGGTTCAATAATTTGGAACCCTAGTTCTTTGCAAGGATGTAACTTGTTGCAGTCTATTTCAAAGAAGTTTTTCAAATATGTTTTTTGGGAGGGTAAAATGATTAATCTTTCATCAAGACGAAAGTATAGGGATTTGAAATATTTTTATAAAATTATTAATAAACAAGTTATTTTATCAGATATAGTTTCAACTATCTCAATTAGGTCTTTGAGTTATGATACTAGGTCTACTTGTGTATATCAGATTCAAACATGTCGTTCTAATATTCTTAAATTTTCTCCTTTATTTAGGTTACCCTCTTTATATAATCAGATTGGGAGTAACCTTAATCTGTGTGACATTGATTATAAGAAATTTTGTAATCTTATTAAACTGAAATGTTATGTTTGATTTTGTCTTTTAAATTTTACTTTATTATGTATACATTTATATTTTCATTTTATGCTACATGTTTTATTTTCACTTTTATTGTATGTGCAAACTGTAATTGGCTTTATGCTGTTGTTTAGCACTTAAATAAATGAATTGAATTATTATTATTATTATTATTATTATTATTATTATTATTATGATGATGATGATGATGATGATGATGATGATGTTTCAATAAAGGCTTTATTGATTTCAATGGTTTACATAAGTTTACATCTAGAAAATTTCAAATTTAACATACAATGAATGATATTAGGGTAAACACATATAAATAAATTTAGAGGTTACACTTTGTGGTTAATGGACTATAACAATATAAAAAATAAAAAAAGCAAAAATAATCAGAGTTCTAAAGTTTGAGGAGCTTATTTAGTTTTATCCGCATGTCACTTTCAATGTTATTTGTATGATAGTTTTCTTTGCAGCATTCACAGCATTGATGGTTGTTTTAACAATGACCATGTTGCTGCATATATGTGGGGGTTGGTTATTATTTTATCTCTATTTCTAATGTGTATCAGTTTGTTGTTGTTATTATTATTATTATTATTATTATTATTATTATTATTATTATTATTATTATTATTATTATTATTATTATTATTATTATTATTATTATTATTATTATTATTATTATTATTATTATTATTATTATTATTATTATTATTATTATTATTATTATTATTATTATTATTATTATTATTATTATTATTATTATTATTATTGTTGTTGTTGTTGTTGTTGTTGTTGTTATTACTATTTTGTTGTTGTTGTTAGTGTTAATCCTAGCATTAATATTTAAAATATTATATTTTATTTATTTTAAAACTAACTTGTTGCTAGTATATTTTAAAGTTAATCTTAAGATAGATTAATTTTATTATTAGTTTAAAAAAACAAATGGGTATTCAGAAGTAGTTTTCTGAACAAGGTGGTTTAAAATCGCAATCATAATTTGTTTTTTGAATGCATATCCAAGAAGCTGATCTCCGTGAATGATCTTAATAATATAATGAAATCATTGGCAATTTTTTTATTATTATTTAGATTATATTTTGCTTAATAGTTTTTCATATTTTTTTTTATAAAAGATATATCCTAATTAGTATTTTTAGATTAATACTATATATTGCTTTTAATATTAAAGTGGAATGAACTTTGATAAAATCATCGTTGTGTGTATATTTTTATAAAAGAAATGATAGATGTGGAAGAATGTTTGAAAACATCAAAAGACATTTAAAAATATTTATTTATTAAGTGCTTGCATATGCTTATATCATATAACATCATTACATTATGAATATATTATGTTTATAAATGTTATCTGTTGAAATACAAAAAAAGCCCTAATACCGATCTCTAAATTGTATAATAACAAATAAATAAATGTATAGAACACATATATGTTTTTTTAATAAAGGTCATTTATGCATGAAAATGTTTTTTTAAAAACATCTTGACATAAATTTAGATCCTTGTTGCTTTTTTAATATTGTGTTTTGGAAGTTATTTTAGAATGCTGTTGTATATTTTTTGATATTGAGTGAATTATTCAGTGTGGAAGATATAGGATGATGATTGGGAGATTAATATTTATATGAAATCCTAGGTGTTTGTGATATATTGAAATCTGTTGTATGTGAATTATAATTCCATATTTTAAAGTTATTAAAATATACAGATAAAATATTGTATATCTCTTTCTATGGACAGTTGCAATTCCTTATCATCAATAAGTGCTATAATAGAGCCATGACTTGAATCTTAGGTGCCTGAAGAATATGGACCTAGTATTATGATTTGCTTGATATTATCTTACTCTTTTGAGTCATCTTTATTTATTTCATATCCTATACTTTAATCACTCTCAATCACTACAGGAAGCATCATAGAAGATAGTTTTATAAGTTAGTAAAGTAATGACTAAATCATTTGAAGTTGATAATTTTGTGAGAGGGCAAAATGAAGTGTATAGAAATTTATTTCACAAATGATGTTCAGATGTTTAATGATTGTCATAGTATATAATACATGAGAGGGTTAATTGATACTCATACAAATAGTAGAGATCACTTAGCTCAAACATGAATATTCAAATCGGAATGAAAGTGGGAATAGTGAAAATGATTTTTGAATGATATAATGAATGTAAAAGAATAAAACAGAAAGTAATACAAATGTCAAGCAATATAATTTATGGATAGTTCTTTTTAATTATCATAGATAATTTGAACCCATTTCAGTTACAAAAATGTATAAAATTCTTTCTTAAATATTTTTGCATAATAGTGATTATGACTTTTATTATAGAGAGAAATATTCAAATTTTTTTATTAAAATTTTCTCATATTCAAATATCAGGATGATACTTTGCTAAAATGCAAAGAAAGTCTTTAATAATTTTTCTTTTAATATTTTATTTGTTAGACTTTATTAAGAGGGGTATTTTAAAATATAAACTTATATTGGTATGTTTACATCATAAGAAATATATATTTTATAGTAGCATACGTATAATATTAAGTTCCTTAGAGATTGGGACATTTATTGTAACTGTTCTCAATGCAGATAATGGAATACTATTTTTTTAAACAAAAGGTTTATTGACTTGTTTTCAAACTTTGAAATTACATGATTACATCGTTTGATATACAAAGATTCTCAAAATGCCATATTTTTTGTTCATAGTATTATGTTGCGTTAATCCATGTGAAGATCAAGGGCTGCAAATGTTCCAAAGCTTGGAGATCAGAATGTCAGATTTTATTTTGTTCATAATATTCTGTTGCGTTAATTCATGAGATGATCAAGTGTTGTAAATGTTTTAAAATTACAATTAAGGATGATTAATAAGGTCTAGAGATTCAATATGAATATCATTTTACAGATATAATATGAAATCTCCATTTTAGAATTGGTGAGTGAAAGCTAAAAAAATATCTGAATAAAGCATTTGAACAGTTCACTGTTAATAAAATGAGGTAAAATGAGCATCTTGAAGTAAATGAACTTAGTTTCAAGGGCACTAAGAAAAGATTTCCTCTGTTAAATAAAATCTCTGATTTATAACATAAGCACTTAGATCACAATGAAAAACTTTATTTTTTTTTAATGAGACAGTCACCATTCACTCCATGGCTCTCTTTCCCTTTAGAGCTGGGAATTAGATCTCTAGGGACCATCCCATCAACTAGACCCTCTCACTCAGTCAGCAATGTTATTAAAACATATTTTTTTTAAAACTACAATCTCTATGGAAATCTTTAGTAATTTCTATGGCTGCCATTTAATTTTCATAGCGTTTTTAAGAATAATAGTAATTAGTCTTATTTAAGATCAATTGGTGATATACTTTGTATCTGGAAAAATAGCTAAGAAGCTACTCTTCTAAATAGAATTACTTTCAGGGAGATTTAACTTCCTAATCTAGACAATGTGGAACTAAAACAGATATCCAGTAACATAGTTAACTGGAGTCCTTGGCTCACTCTAGTGGACTAGAGCACTATTTTACTGAATGAAGAATACATATTATCATTACTATTGTTAAGTTTTATTTTATTTTGAAATAGCCTGAGTGAAGGAATCTTATTTTATTTATTGTATTTATTTGAGGTAGACATGATTTAATTGCTTCCATTATCTTAGTTGATGTGTTGTTTTTTATTCTTAGTGTGCATTCTGGCTGTGTTTGATTAGTGACTGTTTTTTCTTTGTTTGCATTTGTTTCTCTGACACTCTCACCAATTTTATTCGTTTTTATAGATGATTTGTTGCTATTTTGTCTATGTGCTCATTGAATGTTTGATACTTGCTTATCTTTTTGATTGATAGTCTAAAAATTCCATGTTTCTATTTGTGTATTTATTCATAGTGTTCTCCAGTCACTGTTGTTCTGTGATTTTTTGTTTGTGTTTGTCTCATCATTAGCTTGGAGCTTTTTTATTGCTTACTCCTGCTTTTGTATTATTTCATGTTGATTTGTATTAGTTTGGCTCTCAAAAAAAGAAAATAAAGATTGATGATGATGAGTTAGAAGAAGTTGACAGTTACAAATACCATAGTCAAGTTATAATTGCAAATGTAAATATAATGGATGATATTAATGATAAAATTAAACTTGCTTAGAATGCTTTTGATAGAAATAACAATATTAAAAGGAAATATGCCTATTTGTTTGAAAGAAAAGTTTTTAATAAATGTGTTTTATAAGTTTTTCCTTAAGGATTTGATACTTGGACACTTAACAGAGGAATAATAAAAGCTTTAGCCCACTCAATGAAGTATGGAGAGATGCATGTTAGGAGTAACAAGAAGAAATCGAAAATGAAATACATTGGTGGAATAATAAACAGGTGTATTCCTGACATATTGTTAGAAGAGATGATAATAGATGGACTGTTAAAATATTAAACTGGATTCAAAGAGATTGAAAAAGACCTAGAAAAATACCACATATGAGATGGATGGATGAAATTAGGAAGTGTCCTGAGTTGATAAGGAGAGGAGAGGCTAGAAATTGGAGAATATGGATTGAACTTAGACATCTTCATATTACAGTGATTGATAAAATTGAAAATAATGATGATGATATGGACGATGAATTTTGCTACCATTAAGCTGATAATATCAAATTTTTATGTTCATCGTTGTAGAGTTAAATAAGATATTATTAAACATTTTTTTAATTGTAAATAATATCAATAAATAAAATATGACAATGGATTTTTTAAAAAATGAAATTTCAGTATGAGGTTTTTTTTAGATCAATAAGAAATAATTTTATAGAAAAACACAAAAAATTGTCAAGTGCATGCTTACAATTCATTTTTCATCCATTTTCGTATATGTTTACAAACTGAAACCACTTACTTTTTCTAGCAATATGTTTTTACCTGAAAGCACAGCAGAAATTAATATCATTGAATACCACATAACCGCTTCAACTTACGGATCAATGAATCACTAATGCAGCAATTTGTTGACACTTTGGATAAGGATGCGACAACTCTAGAAGAACTTCAATATAAAAAACAACTATTGATTTTATACGCAATGCATGAACCAAGATCACTAACAGAACTCTTAATCTTACTTTAGAAGAAAATTTGCTTGCAACTTACAAGCACCATGTCAAAATAGAACTTATATCAATACATAAATAAGCATAAGTATCTTAATCAAAAAATCCAGATTTACAGAAGATGATAATGACAATATTGAGGAAGCTTTTGGAATGACATATAAAAGAATTAACTAATGAAGAAGAAAGAAAATGAAGAAAATTTAATTAGGCTGAAGAAAAGAATCTAAGTATAAAATACTCAAGAAACTGATTTTGTATCATGAGCCATGAACAACATAAAGTCATTGAATCAGAACTTATATGACAAGAAATAAGTCATCTTTTCATTATAAATCCTTTTTTTTATAGATCTTTAGCCATAAACATTAGATGTACCTTCTCCAAAAAATCAAGGTTACTTCAAATTCATCAATAAACTCTTACAATTAATAATATATAATTCAGAAAACTGGCTGAAGATGAGTGCTGAATTGCTGGATTATAAAGGAAAACAACTATAACATCACATGATCACCATTTCTTATTCTATACAAGCTGTTAATACAGTAGCAACTCTTTCCATACAATAGTGATAAGTAATCAGTGGGTTATAAGTTCTGTGCATCAAAATCCATATCTAATATCTACTCATCGAATATTCCAGACTAGTGTTTAGCTTGTGATCTTCATTAGTGAGGAGTTTGGGTTGTGGGAGTACTGCACCTAGATATTTGACCTACCAGCAACCATATTTTATCTTTAAAATCGATTAAAAATCTATGAAGCCAAAATAAAAACATAATAATATTTTTAATCCAAACTCATTCGCTTGTTTTGTCATACAAATCTAAATCAAGTTCAAGCAAATGAGCTTGGATTGAAATTATTATTGCTTTTATTTTGGACCTGTAGCTTTACAGTTAAGGAAAAGGCAAAAATTGGCTGCTGGAGGGTTGTATTAAGTGTTCAGTGCTCTCAGATCTTAAGCTCACCACAGAAGAATACCCCAAGTAGAAACTAGTCTGTGGATATTGGATGAGTAGACATTAGATAGGAACTTTAGTGCACAGGTAATAGATAGGAATTTGGGTGCAAAGTCTTTCTAGCATCTATTGATTACTAAGGTTTACAGTGGATGGCACTATTATATAAAAAGAGTGGAAACTGTTTTAGCTTTAAGGTAAATATATATTTTTCTTTTTATATAAGATTTAAGTTGCATTATCTTACACACACACACATATATATATATAATTATTTGAAAAACAGTACAATAATTAATACAGTTAAAATATTTTGACAACAAATATATACTATAATTTAGTAGAAGTATTTTTGACTATCTAAGTAGTCATTATCAACTATATTCAAATTCATTTACAAAAAACCATTATAAATGTATACAAAAACAATTATGTCATACACCAATTTTCCCACAATTCATTAATTTTTATGTTAGGAGCTTGTCTATTTATCAAATACTGCTTTTTGTTTTTTATTAACATAGCTTCTTTAATTTTAATAAGAAATGGAAAGCAGTATTTGATAAATGGACAAGCTGCTAATATAAAAATTAATGAATTGTGGAAAAATTGTATATGATGTAAAAAAAAAGTCGATCATACATCAATTTTCCCACAATTCATTAATTTTTATGTTAGCAGCTTGTCTATTTATCAAATACTGCTTTCTGTTTCTTATTAACATAGCTTCTTTAATTTTAATAAGAAATGAAAACAATATTTGATAAATAGACAAGCTGCTAACATAAAAAATAATGAATTGTAGGAAAATTGATGTATGACGTAATTGTTTTTGTATACATTTATAATGTTTTTTTGTAATTGAATTTGAATATAGTTGATAATGACTACTTAGATAGTCGAAAGTAATTCTATTAAATTTTAGTATATATTTGTTTTCAAAATATTATTTATTGTATTATATATTGTATTGTTTTTTGAAGAATTATATATATATATATATATATATATATATATATATATATATATATATATATATATATATATATATATATATGTTTGATTATAATTGGAATACAAACATTGAATTTATATATATATGACATACTTTGTGGGTTCATCCATGTTAAATTTAAATATTAATATATTGAAATTTTGACTTGATCACACAAGTCATCTCCTGGGCGATACAAGGTAGAAAAATGAATAAACCCACAAAATATGCCTTTTGTATATGCAAATATATTGCTAAAGCTATTAATATATGGTGTATCTGAACTTAGTTCAGTGCCATATGGCTATTTGAGCTAGATAACTGGATTTTTAGACATATAGATGTCTGAAAGTTTCAGATTTTCTTCTCAATAGTTATACATTAGAAAAAGTGCTGGGTTAGTCCTAGTATTTTTAATCTAATGAATATCCTAACACCTCACTGATGACACTAGATGCAGAAACCGGTCTGGGGTTGAGGGTATTCTCAAAGCTTGTTAAGAGTTTGTTTTGAAAACTCTATATATAACATTTGTAAACATGAGCTTTATTAAAATTGGGTCATGTGACATCTGACTTGATTTTTTTATACATATATTGTATATTAAGTTTTTTAATAACTATATATAGTAGGTTAAGTTGTTTGATAAATATAATATTCACAATTTATGATATAATTTTTATCCACAAGAACAAGCTATTTTTTCCTCATAGAAACGATTATAATCCCTGACTTTTTAAACGATATTCTTGCTTTATGATAAGTATTAGGAACCAATTGTCCTTGCTACACAGAGGATAAAGCTGATACTTTATTTTTTTGCCTAACAATTTTACTAATTAACTAAATGAATGTTTTCTGTTTATCATTATAAGTTTTATTGTATTCTTCAATTTCTTTGCTATGCTAATTATCTAATAGAGCAAATTTCTAAACAACATTTCAGCATCATACATTTTTCTTTTATCAAATTATTTTTCCACAAAAAATATAAAGTTCTAGTTAACTCATTTATGTTCATGAAAACATAATGCTGACAAACATTTGAAGAACGGTTTTTTATATTTATAATATTTTTTTATTTTCATATTTATAATTTATTAATGAATAAAAATTATTAAAATTTCCACATTACTTTATCTTTCATTACATCAAATTTATATTTTATAGCAGATATTTGAAATCAATGAAAGTGATCGACTTGAGATGCTTATACATTGGAATATAAATTCAAATAATATTTAAACAACTTCTTAGATATTAAACAAAATTATAATTGTTCATCATATAATGATTACACAATTCACCATATTGTTTTTTTTTTTTTTTTTGATAAAGTGGATTGTTTTGTTTTGTAGTCTTTTTCGGTCAAGGACTGACGTAAAGATCCTTATTGCAGTAAACCAATTAAATACTGATTTTAAATTACTGTCAAAATAAATAATATATCAGAAAATTACTTACCAATACTTTGTGCATTAGATGGGTTTCTCATTCGCAAACTAAAAAAAAAAAAACATATAAAAAGCAAATATTTTAATAATTTAGCTACTTTATATTTAGAGAAATAAATACAATTAAAAATCTTTATTACAAACTGAAATTGCAAAAATAATAATCTTATTTAACAATACTTGAGTTTATCAAAATTAACTAATAAGCAATGAGAAAAAAAACAACTAAACATTCCCCATGCAAAGATAAACTTGATTTTAAAATTCAAATATATATATATTTCTAATTAAATAATTTTAATATTCTTTTTTTTTAAAAACAATATATATAATCTAGTTAATTGAGAAATTATTCTATTTTAACCCTTCTTTTTGTATCTTTTGCAAATACAAATTATGATTTGATTAATAAAAATAATAATTGTTGCATAATCTGGAATAGAGATTTTAACATTATTTATTAGAGTGGATGACATTTTAAAATCAGTATTCAATTGCTTTAACGTAGGTGTTCTGGTAGAAGCAAAATAGTTATCATGAATTATTTTCAAAATGTGATAGATTGGATAATAAATATTAATTATTGAATGAACTGGAATAATAGTTATGTTTTATCACACACTTTTGGACCGCATGATTTTTTAAAAATAGATCCCACATTGTTAAATTTGTACAATTTAAATGAAATTTAAAATCAAATTTACAATATTTTATCACTTTTAAATACTAAATAATTACATTTTAAAAGTTAGTAAATAATTTTAGCTTTTTTAAATTTTTAAAAAATGCAAAGGGTCTCTTGTAGTGAAAAAATAGATTCAATCATTATTTTTTTAGAAATAAAAAAAAAAAATTCTAAAAATTTTTAATTGAAAATTTAGATCAAATCAATTACCATAAAAGTTGTTTTGAAAGAAAAAAATCTATCATATCAAAGAATGTGATCACAAAGAATGTTACTATTATATTTATAAGTTATAATACAGAGTATTTGCATAACTTTTTTTTTTATCAGAACTATGTTAATCACATTCTGAAGATTTATTATATAGCATGTACTCCTTATTATCAAACATAAAGTATAGGGGGTAAACTTCATTTAAGAATGGTCCTAAATATTTTGAAATCAAGAGGATAAAATCATAGAAATAGTCTAATCTGCTGCCTTTTTAAACAATATATGTCATGATAGGAAGGAAACCTTCTAGAATAAATGCATATTTTCATTGAATACAGTTTATAAAGTAAATAAAAAGCAGCATATTTCATAAAGCAACAGCATAATTTTTTTGCTTGACAAAGCCATTTATGTTATAGGTTTACTTTAAAGATACATTGAGATTTGTGTTATTATTATTTTCATTGGGAAAATATGATTAAGATTAGAATATAATAATTAAATACAAAGCACAGTAGTCTTGTAGACTAATGTATTTAGAGATAAAAGAAGAATCAAAATATCAAAAAGGGAATAAAGGCTTTTCGCGTGATATGATGAAAGTAATAAATTAATGTGCATAGGAATATCAAAACTTTTTTTAACAATTTTTGCCTTTTTTGTCCATTTATTTTTTCTGTAATTAGACCATATTCATTCACAATGACTAATGATCATCATCATCATCGTCGTCGTCGTCATCATCATCATCATCATTATCATCATCATCATCATCATCATCATAATAATAATAATGATGATGATGATGATGATGATGATGATGATGATATATATATATATATGTATATTAACATTGTGATTTTTATATCTGGATTGAGTTTGAACTTTATCGCAAATTTCGGCTATTGTCAGAACATAAAAGTTTTAATAATGGTATATCTTATATAGTTGATATACTATAAGGTTTTATCTTAATCATAATAGATTAAATTATAAGAATATAGGATATACCATGGACAATTATATTATTATATCTGATATAGATATAATAAACACTTCCATACTTCCCCATTCTTTTTAAATTCATATAAATTAAGATATAATAAAAGACAAATGACCCTCAAGATGCATTTCGTGCTAAACCAACATTCATCAGTTGGCCTAGGTCATTATCTCTCTCTCATATATATATATATATGCAAAGTATTTATCTAAAGTAAATTGTTACATTTTCATTTACCATTGTCAAACTCGCTCCACTCACAACTTTGACGCCATCCATTTCAGATAAATACACTAATGATTATTACTAATTATTTTCAAAACTAGAGATTATCTCTAGCACAGATATAAACTTTATACCTCAGTTAAAGATTAATATATATATATATATTTTTTTAAATTTACACACACGGAGTTATTTACCTTTCTCTGTCCCGTATGTAATATATTTATGACATATTTAAATAAATTTAGTTCTGACTTTTATATTTCTTGTTTTATTAAAACATGGTACTTCAATTTGCAGAACTTTGCGTATTAACTGACATTCTTCTTTCTGCATTAACTCAATCTTTTCTTTCCATTTGCTTACATTTTAAATCTTTTCCTCAATAACATTCCAAACATGAGACATTTGTCACTTTCATACTTGTGCAAATAAAACGTTTAATTAAAAAAGTAAAGTATTATTGCTTATAATATTTAAAGTTTTTGTTCTGTTCTATTAATACAGAGTTTTAATTAAATTCGCAAGCTTATTTTGATATTTTTTTTATTTTGCATTTTTACTCTTCGTTACGTTTGAAACATTGACTTTTTTTAATGGTTTCATAAGAGAATATATAAATATTACTGAGAGGAATAAATTTAAAAATATTCATCAATATTATTTTCTTCTTATTTACTCAATAAATAATAATAATAATAACAACAACAACAACAACAACAACAACAACAATAATAATAATAATAATAATAATAATAATAATAATAATAATAATAATAATAATAATAATAATAATAATAATTACCTTGTCAATAAAATGGCATGATCCCAAAGACTATCATTATTATCTTGCATTTTATTAATTGACTTTTGCCATTGAACAAAGTTAGAGAGATATTCAAGTGAATAATTTGACGGTATCAAACCAGTCTTTTTAAGCAATGTAAATAAATAAATTAAACAATTATTTATCAATATCTCTAGAGATCTCTCTATCTATTCTTTTATATATTCATTCATGTATATATCAATCGTTCTTTATATCCATCAGAGTTTTTATCTATCTATCCAAATATACACTATTTATTCATTCAATCCTTGATATACGCACACACACCTACTTACCTACCTACTTTTCTATCTGTCCAAATAACTACTCATTTATTTGTTTCTAAATATCCTATAGATTTATTTTCATATCTCCCTATCTCTCTGTTTCTAAATATCGTATAGATTTTCCTTCATATCTATCTATCTATCTATCTATCTATCTATCTATCTATCTATCTATCTATCTATCTATCTATCTATCTATCTATCTATCTATCTATCTATCTATCTATCTATCTATCTATCTATCTATCTATCTATCTATCTATCTATCTATCTATCTATCTATCTATCTATCTATCTATCTATCTATCTATCTATCTATCTATCTATCTATCTATCTATCTATCTATCTATCTATCTATCTATCTATCTATCTATCTATCTATCTATCTATCTATCTATCTATCTATCTATCTATCTATCTATCTATCTATCTATCTATCTATCTATCTATCTATCTATCTATCTATCTATGCTATCTACATCTATCTATACGTTTATTAATCTGTCTATCTACTCTATCTTTCATACATGTTACTATATATCTCCACCCTTTTTTTTCTATAAGTCAATCAATTTATATATCTATCTATTGATCATTTATCTATCCAGCATTATTATGATTTATAAAGCTATTTTCTAATCCATCCTAATATTTATTTTTTAAACCATCTATCTAACATATGTTTGACAGTATGTATTTGTTTACCTATTTTTGTATTTGACATATCTTTCCCTCTTTCTATTTATTTAATTATCTAGATTTTTTTTTAAATTTAATTATCTATCTCTTAACTTATGCATATATGTTTTTAGTTATTTTTCTACCTATTAATCTGTGAGCCCGATTTTCCATTTATTTATCTAATTATGTGTTTCTATAACTCTTTCTTTCTATATATACACAACCGGATATTCACATCACATAAATAATACTAATTTGAGTTTTAATAAATTTTAAAAGAAAACTATTGAAAAGTTATGTATTAAGAGTACACACATACTTCTTTATTTTAAAATATTCTGAGTTTTATTTTTATTTGCAATAAATTTTAAAATCTATTTTTTTTTGACAGTTTTTTTATTATTTTCATTTGAAAACATATTCTAATTAAAAATTTTAATTTGGTTTTGAGAAAACTTTTAATTTTGAAAGTTGTAATGGTATTCCTGTTTATTTTAAATTTATTTGTACTAACAAAAACTGAGACTTGTTTTTAATTTTTTTCTTAATTAATTCTAAATAAGATTAACCTGTTGGAATTTTTTTTATTAAAATTGAGATTGAGATAAAGATTTGCCCTGGTATAAAACTAATTAATTATTAAAGATGATGCAGGAAATAAGAGATCATATAAATAGCCTGGGTTAGGAAGTGAGGATTATTCTATTCTATTCTGCTGATTATTCTTCAGCTATTGACATTTATTATGCAAGTTTAGTTTTGTTCAAATTTTAATATGTCAGTCATTATAACCATTAGAAGTATCATGCTGCCATAGCTTCTCAAAGTTACTGTCCACGTCTGGATCAGCCATTGAGAATATTCTATTTGCTGAAATTATATTATGGGCTTCCTTTGAATAAATGGAATCATTGTTTTATAATGCCTAAATTAGGTTCTATGAAGAATGTTATTTACACCATGCTGAGCTAAATTGTTGCTGCTAATTATGCCATAATCCATATACAAGAACTCATCCAGAATTTGCCTCAATCACCCTAGCAAGAAATAACTCAGAAGTCAACGATGGACTGTAATTAAGTATAATGTTGCCATCCTCACTGACAGAAACCTAATGGACTTTATATTACTTTGATATAATACATTTTTGTATTCTAATCAGGGTTTAAATCTGTCTTCTCAGTTTAATCTTTAAAGTAACCTATTTTATAATGTCTTTTGCATGTTCAGATTAAATATTTTGAACATTTATTCTGTGTGTGATGTATTGCACTTATAATATGTACTGGAATCTTAGTTTTAAGATTCCAAGGTTGTTTAAATTTATTTATCTGAGAGTGGCTTATGAGTTTATGTTTTATATGCTTAATATGTCTCCATTTATTTTACTAATCCTTGTTAAATGCTTTGGCAGACCTTCATAATTTCAGTTTGCTCACCTGGCCCTCTTCTATTGTCCTGAAATTAATTTTAAATAAGTTTAATTTGGGTTCCCTGCATACCACAAATCTTTTGGCTGGTAGTTTATTGTGTTTAGTGTTCTAGTTTTTTGAAGTTGGAGATTTTGTTTTGGCTTTTCTAGGTTACATAAGATCGTAATAATTACTCATGTTTTCTTGTCTTCTATGTGAAATAAACCATGAATTGCTTTAAAAATGGTATATCATGAGTTATTCTGCAGACAAATGACATATCTAGTTTCAAGGTACTACAGAATGCTCATCTTGCGCTGTTTCATTAATTTCCTACTATACACTATTTCTATCCTTTTGATATCTCTGAATTAGAAATCTAGAATTGGTTTTATAAATCATCATCAGGAAGTTATTATCAATTCCTTGTTAAATTATAGATGAGAGAATGAATTTTTCTGCCAGAGCATTTAATGTTTTAATATTTGCAGAACTCATATATACTCTTGGATGAATATGCTAATAAATCTAGGTTGTCCATATTTTGTTTGCTAGATTTATTTTATCATTTTATTTTTTGCTTCAATTGAATAAAATTTTAAATTATTTAAACTTAATTTTGCTGACATTTGTTTTAGTGTTTTTTTCTCAATTGTCTGAACAATATTATCAAGCTCTTGCTCTCTCTGGGTTTGGTTTGGGAAAATCATCATCATCATTAACATTTATCATGGTAAACAAAATTTCCAAGTAAACAGTGATCTGGTGGTACACTTCATGATCAAAAAAATTTAATAACTGACTGTTACAATATATATATATATATATATATATATATATATATATATATAGATATATATATATATATATATATATATATATTGTAATGGTATAGATTCCCTACAGGAAATTGAACTGGTCACATCTAACATTAATCAGATTTAGGATCGTCATATGGGATGCTATGGATGATCCAATATAATCTCAATCCAAAATTGTATCTGTCCCAAACAGTATAATTTAGTATTCACCTATCTAATTCAGACACACAGCCTAAATTAATTCATCCAATCTTCACCTATGTTGATTGTTCTTTTATGCTCAGAATTCGAACTCAGGATAGACTCTACAGTTAACTGTCTTCAGGGGCTACCATAATATTAATTAATACGATCTAAGGAATGTTGAAAAAACTTCAATCAGATATCAGGATTTTAAGTTAATGTGGTATATATGTATGTCTATGCATATTCCATATTATTTTAATTCAAAAAATAAATAAATAGTTCAAATAAATCAGAAAACTCCTTGAGATTAGAATGAAATTTAACATGTTTATTAACAAATAATAATTTAACCGCATTTCAGATAATAAGAAAAAAATATTTATACATTTTGCATACATTTCTACTATTTATGACTTGGTATTAAATAATACCTAGTATATATATATATTGAAACAGACAGATCGAAGAACCGATCTTAGTTTCATGTGTTTAAGTACGGTAATTCGAACTACTATTCGCCCGCAATGGGATTTTTCCATTTCAAGTCACAAAAATTGAGCTATATATATATTTTATGTTTTGTAAATAAATATGTAAAGATTCCGTGCATAAATGTCACAAATCATGAAATAATATTCGTGTGTGCGTGGTTTGTGAATTTATATCAGCTTAATTTAAAAGTTTCATTGCGGGTGTATTTGCTTAAATTTTAGCCTTTTAGAATTATACAAAGTCGTTTAAAAATACTAATCAAAAGTCACATTCCTTTGACCAGTGTTTTTAATTAAAATCTGTATTGTACAAATGTATAGAGTAATTGAGTTGTATTCGAAATTAGATAAGGAATTTATATTTGTAATTACTTTGTCAATTTAAAATTGCGTATTAAAGTTAAAGATAGCTGAAAACGGAACAATGGAAATGGATAATTGATATTGTATGGTCAAGCTGGATTGCTGAAGGCTAGAGAAAAGTAGGCGGAGCCTAAAACAAAAACCAGACAGAAAGGTCAACCGTGGCCATCGTAGAGAAAACTAACATTCTAACTTTTGACGTGGCTGGGAGTAGATCGTCTCAAAAACAGCAAAGCAGTTGCTAGAGAAATCTCTCCAACTTTTGTTAAGAAGTCCACCAGTAAACCGTAATGTCGATGGGCTAAGTGCCAGGAGCTGATCTCTGTCCCACCAATTTGAATCTTTGTGCCGCTGACTGATCATGTTTTATGTGCTTCACAATTTCCAGCTTCCAATCTCCAAATTGACTATGCCTTCCAAGTAGATTTCAAATGCGCGCCTACGTTCGTCAGAAATACCATCGTGAGAAGCCAAGCCGGATGAAGAAGGAAGGGTAACTGTGTTACATGAACTTTTAACTTTCTCCCGAGCTTAATGTTATAAGTTAATTTGTCAATCAAATGAATCACATGTAAGTTTTTTTTTGTTTCGTTTATAACGCTACTGTTTCAAACCTGTCAGTAAATTTTCTTTTCTCCTTTTCCTCTGCTCTAGTCTTTAGAAAATAGTTTGTAAATATTGTATCTACTAATAATAATTCAAATGAAGACATTTATATTTTTTTCCTTTATTTACTTATGCTATAAACAAACGATGCCAATAGAAATATTTCCCAACTCTGTTTAAAGCTAGTTTATAATATTGATTATAGTTATTTTAAAAGGAAGTTCGTTGTTAAATTAAAGATTATTTCATATATTGAGTTGGCAGATATTAAATCACTTTATTATGTTTTTTTTTTTAGTTTTGTCATACTATTGTAACCGATACTTCAATCTTAAATATGTAAAGGGTTTTAAGTTTATTATCTTAGTTTCCTACATGAAATGAGAAATAGCTCTCAGTGTATAATTTGTTATAATCGCTACCGCCTGAACGACCTGGGGGAGTTAGGGGTTTCAGAGTAAACTTAATTAATTATTGCTTTCGCGGTCAGTTTGATTCCGCCATGTTTTATTGGAATAGTTATATCAGCCTGTTGCGCAGAAATATACGAATTGATTACCCAGGTTTGGTATAATTCCTTTTCAAATCCACTTCAAGCACTCGTCCTCGATGACTGTGGCAATGCCTTCCCTTCGCCGAAGTTAGCGTCTCGCCATACTACCATATGGGGAAGAAAGCAATTCTTTCCCAGGTTATCTCTTGGATCACCGGGTTTCAAAATGATCCCGGCTGGTTGTAGTGTCCCGGAGCTACTTGGGGGCATTAAGCCTTGTCAAAGTACAAGCCGCCCGGTATTCCGTTGATGCACCGCAAGTGATTACTGTAGGGCTCTTCAATCTAGGCAACCACTAGTACATCAATCTTAGATATCATAGTTATACGAAACCACCCTCCAACTATTCGTACACGCAACGGTTCGAATCTATTCGAATAAAATAACTTAATAAAAATCGTAGATAAATATTTTCAATGCTCAAATGCTCTGATTCCCTTAGCCACCCGTCAATCATTTCACTACACAAATATTGGTATGAGTTTGTTTACCAGGTAAAATGATTACTAAAGACTAGTAGCTAATTATAATAGAATATTTATGGAAATCTTACCGTACTTTTGAATACTATATTTTTATGCTCTCTATTTGTTATTAAACAATTTATTTACTCTAATTTTGTGTCTTCCACCTCATTACTCTCGAAGTCTATTTAGTCACCTACTGTCTGTATTGACAACTTAAATATATACATTACATTAATGACCGTACCGATATCCAGAGTATAATAGATCTATATATAAAACTGTAAGTAATTTAGTCTGTGTTCTGAGTTGAGCTAGTAAAGGGATAACCCCGTGCTGTTATAAAGTCATCATCGGTTGGTCATACCGGGGTTTGGGTTTGAATTTCGTTGGCGTTTTGGAATTTATTCTTAAACGTGGACTGGGTTTGAACTCGGGTACTGTGTATGAGTAAGCGTGGTGGATTTATACTGGTACAATATATATATATATATATATGATAGCACAACACATTTTAATAATGTATAAAATAATAAATATAATTTTATATTTCACAAATTATAATAGTACTAACTACTTAAATTTAATTTAAACAATATAAATATAAACGATAATTTTTGTATTATCAAATCCTTTTGAGTGAATTCCATTTCATAAGATCCCTCTATCTATGTATGGTCCCTATCAATGAAAGAATAGATCATTCATTCAAGGATATTAATTGTTAACACAAGAATAATAAGCAAATATGATCAAGTTATTGAGCTAGTAATAAACAAATTCTAATCTGTCATGAGTAAGTTCAATATAAAAGTTAATAAAATCTTACCCTCATACTGAATTTGTTTTAAATTTAACTCAGTCAATGTCACTTTTAAGAAGAAAAAAATGGGAAGTCTTAAATTTTATTAAATAAAATTAAATGTTTAAAACAATGATTTTTCCATTCCTCTTCATCTAATAATTTTTTTCAATGGAGTATTCCAATGTAAACAGGTCTTGGAAGCAAAGGAAATAAATTTTTTGATACAAAAAACCTATAGCACACAAATATTATAAGATGTATTAAGTTTGATGGTATTGTCCTGTTCCTTTTTAAGATGAGACTCACAATGGTTCTTAATGATAAAATTCTATATTTTTGGTTATCAATCATCAAAAGAGGTAATCATAATATTCTGTTGTTTAGGATCCCTCCTATTGTATGAAGTTGACATCTTCTACAGTTTATTTCACTACCAATTGAAATTTTATTCAAAATTATATAGATGCAATATACATATATTTCAGAAATTTAGTACGAATATGGAATTTCATTATTACAGTTAAAACAATAGCACTTCATTCTATGACAAATGGTATTCACCCATAATGCATTCTTCTTATTTTTTATTTTTTTAAAATATTTAATTTAATATGTGAATGTTTTTTGACTAAATTTTTTTTTAGAATACCAGTTTAGAATAATCTTATGAGTTTCTTTAATTAATGAACAAAAAATAGATATAATTTTGTTCTGAAATTATGATTAATATTGATTAAGAGTAATTTTAGTCTTTTTATTGAGTGACATTAAAGTTGTTTATGATGAAAATTTTATATCAATAAGAAAGTTCATTCAAACTATTGATGCATCTTTTAGTATATTCTGATTTCAAACACAGGAAAATGATTAAGCATAGTATTTAGTATATTGGCAAAAAATAGGATTAATTTTAAATTATTTAGTCCAGTTTTTACAGTGGGATAAACTTCTGGTAGCATGTATTGAATAAACTATATGCTTTTTACGATTTCAAATTCTATTTTTAATTATTATAATTAATAATTGGATTCTAAAAAATCATTTACTTTGTGTTTAGTTGTTAGGATATGATAATGACCTAAGATTGCTTCATTGTTTACATCCTGGTTAATGAAAATAATTAGTTTAAACAATTATTTTATATAAATGAATAAAAAATAATCATCTTAATGTTTTAATTTTATTAGAACAAGAGATTAAAATAAATCAAAATTTACTTTATTTATTTCTTGGTCTTCTATTTAACATGTATGGGAAAGAAGTTTACATAGTCTCACAATCCATATTTCAATTTTCCCTTCAACTTAAAATTTTAATTTTCAAATTTATCATTATTTGTAATTATTATATTTAATAATAATTAGATTGCCATTATGGGTAATTGGAATTATTATATGTTGTGGGATTAATTATAAAAGGAAATTATTGGTTTTCTGTGATATGATTTTAATATTCGAGTGTTATATGTGCCTCAAATTTCACCTCCACAATCTAACCAGTATGCATTTGGTCCTATCCATTTATTTATAATAAATGGTCATTCATATGTGTTACAAAATTTATGAAAATGAAATCTTGTGGCTTTGTCTCTTATTTTAAATAGATAATTTGATTTGATTATATTTTTATGACGTTTTTGGGCCATTTGTAATATCTTTTCAAAACCTTCTTTTCAATCTTTTTCTGTGTCTATCATTAATTCAGTGGTTGTTAGTACATAATATTTAAATAATATTGGTATATTTTGATTTAATTGTAATCTAATAAGTGCAAATCCAGTGGATTCATTAACAGTCCAATTTATGTAATTTCCTATATCCTGTGTGTGCTTTACCCACCCTTTATGCTTATTTTTCAAATAATTTCTAAACAAATGTTTAAGTTCCTTCATAATACATTCCCACGGGTTTAATTGCAGATTTCTTATAGAAGTAAGCACATGTTTTATTTGTTGTTTATTTACCCATTTATTTCATTCTTTAGATAGGAAAGGAGTGCCATGATCAATTAAGATCATCACTGCTTTTACTATCACTTTAAAATGGAGGGTGTCTAATACTTTGATTTTATATCTAGCATTAGCTTGGGGTATTGGATAAGCAGATACAAATTTAGAGAAGAGATCATAATCTACTACTAAATATTTTTGTTTATTTGATGGAGGTAAAGGTCCATAATATTCTACAGCTAAGTTCTTGTTTGGTTTTTATTCCTCTAAACAGGGTTTTGTCCACTTCCACAATTTCATTGGGACCACTGATTAGATGTCCTATGCAGGACAGAAGGTTTTCACTGCACAGTTCTCTTATTGCATTGTTCCAGCTAACTAAGGTCTTGCTGGAAAGTTGTAGATCTTCATGAGCACATTGGTCTGAAAGGTCATCTCTATTCCAGTAGTATAGGAGATGTACATCTGTTGCAAAGGGGATCCTGGGGCTTTTGAACCATGTGATTTCATGAATTGAATGACTTTTCTTGCAGGCACAGGCATTGCAATAAAAACGCCATCTGCAGTAAGAATGCAGAGTCATGTTGCAAGAACATTTTTTGTTCTGTGGCAAAATGTTTTCAGTCTGCAAAAATGCAATAGCTTCCTTTTCTATGGCTGGCAATTCCCAGACTTTAAGACACTTTGCCATTTTTTATAAAATATTGCAAGATCTGTGAACCAAAATATAATTTGTATTAGTATAAAAGTTAGTGGAAATTACTATTTCGCAAACGTGTTATTTTAAAAAGATTTTAAAAAAATTATAACAGTCGTTCAAATTTTGTTGTCCTTTTTTACAGTTGCAAAGATTGGAATGTGTCTAATTGAAAGTGCTATTTAGACCATTTGTAGGATTATAACAAATTCTAATAACCAACACTAAAATGAAAGTTCATAAAGGATTCATAGTGACGTAAAATTATACCTGAATGATATCTCTAGAATTCTCATTATGATGTATTATAGCATTTTTCGGTAGATTTCAACAATTATTAACTTATGGGGTTGTGATCACACAGAAAACAGTGACAAACTTAAAGGAGATAATAAATATATTTGGATTTATTTACTGGTTAGAATCTCTACATATTTTTTAATATAATGTTTGAGAATAGTTAGGTGGTTTAAAGAATCTATAAATGAATTTCTAAATAGACACATTTTAATAATTTCGCAATATCAACTAATAAACTATTATTTACTTTGATTAATCATTAAGATTTGATTTAATGCAAGAAATTGTCTGCACTCAGGATGTTACAAATTTATTGCCATCCTTAATTACGTAAACCATTACTTAAGTAGATTTTCATACTTGCAGCAACTGTTCATGTGATATACTTATTCATGATGAATTACATATTTTTTTCTGATATGTTTATAAATAAATTTTGAGAATTCTCTTTAAAAATCTTATATCATTTAAGTTTTCTTGAAGCTAGATATCCAACCGATTTCTTCCATATTATCAGTGGCTTCATTAACATTTAATATTTAATTATTATTGCAATCATCTACCATAACTGTACATTTACCCACTATGCATAGAGAATATGTCCAGATATTATTGAGATACCATATAATACTTTTTTTTTATTAGACATATAATAAAAATGACAATCTATTTTTGATCTCAACTTGAGATTGTTAATGTTGCTTTTCTGAGATTCAGTTCAATTTTACAAAAATTTTCATAGATCTTATAAAAGTGACATTTAACTTAGTTCCAAATTATCAATCAGAATTAATTATAAAGTATCATTTACCTTTATAGTTCCTTGGATCTAATGTATTTTATATTTATCAGACTAAAAAATTCTATCAATTTTTTTATATATACATAGATTATTTACATTAGGTCCTAAAAGTGAAGTATAAGAATAATTCCTTTTATCTTGTTTTGGCTGCAGAAAGGAGTTTGCTATTAATTGAAATGAAACCCTTTGATTCCTCTTGGAGGCCTTAAAGAAACTGAGCAGGGCAAATTGTTAATGTCCACTCCATATGTTCTTGTCATTGCAGCTGTTATTACTATGTAATTATTCATATTGTATATAAACATGTATGAGCTGCTCACCAACACACATTAGCCAGGGTGATGAGGTTATTGGATTTTTACCTTTCAGTTTAAGATCAATAAACACCATGGACTTTCTTCTCAGTTGCCTGATAAGGCAGAGTGAATGCTTGTGTAAATAATAAATATTTTCCCAATATATTGTGATGATCGCACATACTGCAGTCACACATATAGATATTTAACATTTAAAGAATATTAAATATTGCGTTTGGAATACTAAAAAGTGAGTTTAAAAAATTATAAACAAAGAAATGTTTTAATTAAGAAAAGAGAGGGAATTAGAATCGAAAAGATTCTTATCTTTTATCCTCCAAAGTGAAGATTTTGTGAAATGAAAAATAAGTTAGAAATATTAAAATTGTACATTAGAAAATTAATAGTAATAAAGAAATCTAAATGAAAGACAAATTGAAATATGATGTATAAGAAAAGTAAAGTTTGAAAAGTTTAAATAAGAATAAAATAGAAATTTAAACATGACCGAAAGATAAGGATCTGGGTCATAAAAGTACACATTTGATGATAAAACGAAATGCGTGTATGAAGTATGATAAAGACAGCAATAATTTATGCTTGTCAGTAATGTCAAAAAATAAAAAAATTTTTTTTATTAAAAATCTGTGTAATTAAAGGAAAAATAAGAAATAAATGTACATAGTGCTACAAAAGGGGGTAAAAACAAATCTATGTAAATGGCTGAAGGCATAGTAAGAAAAGAAAGGTGGGAATAAAAGCGAGAACAAAGGATCGAAAGGACAAAGGAATGTGGAATTTTTTTAATTAAAAAGTTTCAGTATAAGGATTAGAGTTGGAGACTTCTTGTTGAGAGGTTGGTGGAAAATGCTGCTCCGATAATAAGCAGCCATAGTTAACAAGATATGATTTCTAACATCGGTGCCTCATCAAGAATGGCTGGCTAAGGGCCGTCGTGATCGCTTGCCGATCCAGACTCTCTGTGCTCTAATGGTTTTCATCTAGATGTAACAACTGACAATGTAGCGCCTGCCAGAGGAGTCATTTTGCCTTGTCCTTGATGTCCTAAATGTGGAGGAGTTCCCACAATCAAAATCTAACCTAAGAGCGACCGTTCCCTGCTAAAGAAGTGGACAAATTCCACATGGCGGTCAGCAAGACTTCAAGTAAATTCAGAGACTTAATAACCTAGGTAAATATGTATACTACATTTTATATTCCCTGTGCACATACCTTTAATTTAGACAATGGGCAAATTCTTACTTTGAATGATAAAGACGTTCTTTAACTTTTTTATATATACATGGAATGACGATTATAAATGTACAATCATTTATAGGATCTTTTATTTATTTTTACTCGTAGCATTATAACAAATAATCTGTTTTTATTGTGTGTAAATGATTAAAAGTATTTCTTTTATTGTTTAATTTATTCTATTAAATATTTTTTATTGATAAATCTGTTCATCTCGTTCTTCGCCACTCCAAGAAATAATATAGTCTTAGGGTTTGGGAAATAATTATTACTCATTTTGAGTACTGAATTAACATGTGAAGCTGGTGGTGCAGTATTTTGATCCCATTAAAATTTATAAATACCCAAGCGCTGTAACTCTGTTAAATCTTACAGCAGTCGAGAGATAGTTGACCAGGAAAGATAACCTGGGGCTATACCCGTATAGTTACAGGTCAGTCAAGTACGGATATAGACTCATTTGTCCGTATGTTCTCTCTGCTTGCGGTAGCGGAAGCTGGACGATCTTGAATTTTAAGAATTCCCCATTATATATAAATAAAAGAGAAGTTAAGCTTTCGATCGTCGTGTTTCCGTTACAATATATATACAATTATGACAGACAAAAATAAATCATGGCCCTTATTCCCAAGAGACTGTGAAGTCACCAACCAAGGCAGCAATTGGTGGCCAAAGGCAGAGGGTGCTAAGAATCCCTGATTGTGGACTCAGGCTGCCATTTGATGATGACTTTTTTTATTTAGGTATTACTTACAACTGCAGATCACTTTCAAGTAAAAAAAGATTGCAAGAGTTAGAAGAAAAACTGTCTTATATTAAATGGGACATTATTGGACTTTGTGAAGTTAGAAGAAAAGGTGAAGAGACAATTGTTTTAAAAAGTGAACATGTACTCTACTATAAAGGCACAAATATTGGAAATACAAGTGGAGTAGGATTCATTATAAATAAAAAGTGGAAAAACATTGTGGAGATTGATGATGTATTGGACAGAGTGGCAAGATTAAGTTATACAACTTAATAGCAGATACCAAATGCAGATAATTCAGGTTTATGCCCAAACAAGTTCTCAAAGTGATGAAGTAGTAGAAGATTTTTATATGGATGCAGAAAAGGCTTTTGATCAGAGTAAACATCATTTTAAAATTGTTATGGGAGACTTTAATGCTAAAATTGGTAAACAAATGAAAGTGCTGTAGGTAATTTTGGTTATGGTAATAGAAATGAGAGAGGACATAGATTTGTGGAGTTTACAGAAAAAGGAAAACTTTATATTATGAATTATTATTTTGAGAAAAATGTTAAAAGGAAATGGACATGGAAGCATCCAAATAAAGGTACAGCAGAATTGGATTATATTTTGACTAACAGAAAATACACATTTCAAGATTGTAATATTCTTAATAAATTTAAGAGAGGAAGTGATCACCGATTAGTAAGATGTGAAATACATGTTAATGCAAAACTAGAGAGACAAACATTATTAAGAAAACAATATTTACAGTTGATATTCCTAATTTTCAGAAACGTTCTAATGAATTTGAATTAGAACTTACAAATAGGTTTCAAGTATTAGTAGATTTTGAACATGATTCAGATTTGAATGAAATTAATATGAAAACAACTGATACACTTTTAAAAACTGCAACAAAAATAGCTGGTTGAAAAAAGCAGCACTTGACCAATAAAATTTCTACTGAGACTAGAGAATTTATGAAGAAAAGAAGGGATATGAAGATATACAAAAATGATGCGTTAAAAAGGATTGATTATCTCGAATTTTGTAAAATGATGCGGAAAAGAATTGAAAATGATATAAGAAAGTATAACTGTGAACTAGCAAGGAAAGCAGTAGAAGAGAATGAAAGTCTCAAGTGTGTAAAACAACATTTTGGTATTGGTAGAAAATTTATATCTGCAATAAGAAAAAAAGCTGGAATTATTACTAAAAAGAGCAATGACATCATGAAATGGATAGAAGACTTTTATCATGAATTGTATAGTAATAAAGAACAAATACCTCCTATATCTATTACATCTTCTGAATTGTCAACCAGAATTTTAAATGAAGAAGTGAGGCATACAATTAAATATATGAAGAAAGAAAAGGCTCCAGATAATGGTAGAATTATAATTGATATATTAAAGGAAGCAGGTGAAAAAATAACAATTTTTTTAGCAACGTTATATACCAAATGTCTACATGATAAAGATGTACCAGATGATTGGAACAATGCAGTATTAATATTCATATTTAAAAAAGGTGATAAAGAAGATATTAGAAATTACAGACCTATCAGCCTTTTATCAGTTACATCCAAAATTTTTCCCAAGATAATTACAACTCCTCTACAGAGAACATTTGATTTCCACCAATCAAGAGAACAATCTGGATTTAAAAGTGATTTTAGTACAGGATATCATATCTAGGGATTGAGAGAAGTTATAGAAAGGATAAATAAATATGAGTTGCCATTATGTTTTGGATTTCTAGATTATAAAAAGGCACTTGAATCTAAACTTTTCTTCAGTGATTAAAGCATTGGATCATCAAGGTATAGATCCAAGATATTGTCATATTTTAAAGAATATTTATAAAAATGCAACAGCAACAATTAGATTACATAATGATACTGGAAAAGTCAACATTGAGAAGAGTGTAAGACAGGGTGACTCCATATCTCCAAAACTTTTTACAGCAGTGCTGCAAGAAGTATTTTGTGGATTAAAATGGGAAGCTAAAGGAGTGAAAGTAAATGGTGATTATTTAAGTCATTTAGATTTTTCAGATGATGTAGTTGTTTTTGCTAATAATGCTTTAGATCTACAGGAAATGTTGCAGTAGTTATCAGATGAAAGTAGGACTAAAGATAAATGTTAAAATGACTAAAGTAATGTTTAATGGATTTTCTCAAAATATGAAAATAAAGATTGTTTATGATGAGTTAGAAGAAGTTAACAGTTACAAATGCCTTGGTCAGATTATTAATACAGATGGAAACATAATGGATGAAATTAATCATAGAATTAAACTTGGTTGGAGTGCTTTTGGTAGAAATAACTTGATACTAAAAGGAAATATACCTATGTGTTTGTAAAGGAAGATTTTTAATAAATGTGTTTTACCTGTTCTTACTTATGGATCTGAGACTTGGACACTTAATAGAAGAGCAATACAGACTTCAGACCACTCAAAGAAGTATGGAGAGATGCATGTTGGGAGTAACAAGAAGAGATCGAAAATGCAATATATCGGTAAGAGAACAATAAGGTGTAACTGATTTCATTGAAAAAATTAAAAGATTAAAGTGGAGTTGGGCTGGACATATTGCTAGAAGAGATGATAATAGATGGACAATTGAAATCTTAAACTGGATTCCAAGAGATTGTAGAAGACCCAGGAAGAGACCACATGTGA
Organism: Epiperipatus broadwayi; assembly: GCA_028023455.1. NCBI lineage: Eukaryota > Metazoa > Onychophora > Udeonychophora > Euonychophora > Peripatidae > Epiperipatus > Epiperipatus broadwayi. The sequence goes on along the minus strand of JAQFVV010000234.1, from coordinate 1,112,269 downwards.
GATGGATAGATGAAATAAGAAAGTGTGCAGGGGTGATGTGGAGAAGAGAAGCTAAAGATCGGAGATGGATTAAACTTGGAGAGATGTTCATCCTGCAGTGGATTGATAATAGTTGATGATGATGATCTTGTTTTACTTTAATATGCAAATTTAATTAAACTTTTTCTACCATTATTAAAAATAAATATGTATTCATTAGCTTTTGCAGATAATGTACTTATCTCATGATAAACCAATAACCTTCAATTACTGAACAAGTAATTAATCATTTCTCAACTGTATCCAGCATCACATGACTCTCATTTTGATGGTTCTATCATAAAGTAAATAAAGTGACCTATTGCAAAAATTCTAATTAGATTTCAGCTTTCATTGATAAATCCTGAGCTTGGAAAGTATCTACTAAAAAAGTATTGCCTTTACTTTTTTCAAAATTCTTTCATAATGTTTAGACGTTCATCTAGATATATCCTATATCAAAATTAACAAAACTTGTAACAGCATAATTATGGAACAAATTAACTCATTGTTAAGCTCTTATAATAAGTAACATTACTTTTACAAGCTGTGGTGATATTACTAATTCAATAATGAAAGAAAGAAACAGCACACTGGCAAAGACAGTACTATCAGGCTTCTGAATTTTAGGCTATTAAGATCATATATAATTTTCAATGATCATCCAATTTTGACAGGCAATGTCTTCCAAATTATTTATGAGGACTAATAGTTTTAATTTTAACAGTATACAAGCCTAACATAAGCATCAAACATTCATATCTATTTCAATGGACCCTCATACATTCAGTGTTGCTCTTAATAATTTAAATGCAGTTGACTGCAATGTTTTTTCTTAACCTTTTAAACAAAACAATCCAAATTTCAAAAATAATTCCTCAATCTGTGTTTGTTTTATAGACCATGACATTTTAAATTCCAACCATCAATAAATATATTAAATGTATATATTTTTAACCTGCAACTTAAATCTGTGGATGACACTCTCTCACATATCTTGGATTACTGTCCTATCTTCATTAATTTACATCTTGTGTTGTTTCCTTCAAAACAGAATCTTTTTGCTATATTGTCATTAGCTTTTGCATTTTGCTCTAAATCTTTTTTTTTCCTGAGTCTGTATAATATCTTACTTTTTCCATACTTATTAAACCTATTATTTTGAAATTTCCTTGTGAATATATAACATTTTTAGTTATTAAAATGATTCTAAAGTTTTAAATACAACTTCAGTTAATACTTATGCCTTGAATATTTTTACTTGATTTTTACACTGAAGAGAGTTCACACTGCAAACTGCAATTCTCTGACATCTTATTAAGTCAACAAAAAATATAATGTTATAGGGATCATACTCTTCAATCTGCTTGATGTTTTATTGCTTGTACACATATTAATTTTAATAAATTTATTTTTTACCAAAGATAGTAAAACTTGAATGGTTTATAAATTTATTTAGATCTTATATTACAAATAATAGATGCATGTGTATACATAAATTGTACTGTAAACTTTCTTTAAATTTGAACTGAATAGATATTTTAATATATTTAAAGGAGAGTTTGATTTGCTTTCTTTCCAGTAAGTTAAAAATATTTATTGTGAAAGAGATCTTCGAATTGCGTGTAACAAAATGCAAATTTACCTTTTTTAAAATAACATGTTTGCGAAATAGTAATTGAAAAATCTATAACCTGAAATGTAATTTGTATTTGTTTAAAAGTTGCTGGAAATATTATTTGAAAGTATAAAAAAATGTTTTGCAAACAATCACCTTTCAAAATAACGTAGTTCTGAAAGAAATACTGCCAGACCAATTTTTAGCAGTTTTGAAAGATTGCAGTAAAAAAGAAGTCATAAAAATTACCTTTTTAAAAAAAAGAAAAAACATTTTTAGAGAAAAAAAGATCAATTTTTAAAAAAAAATAATTTAAAAATGCATAGATTTATCAGAGAATGAAATTCAATATAACTGTAATAAGTCTGAAAGCAGATTTAAACAGTTGGGGTTTCTATATTAATCACACCTTCACTTTATATGCTATTGATCTTTTAAGAATGTGCATATAAAACCCTATGAAGTGAGTATCAATATCACTTCTAAACGGTGCCATTTTTCCATGCGTAGCATGGAAAAACAGCACCACATAGTGGGCCAGATTGCTGGAAGTTGCTGGTAGCAGATGATGTAAGCTAGATGGGTTTACCTATGGCTATCAGTGCCACCAAGCAGGCAGTAGTGCTGGAAGATACTTGGCATAAGATTCCTGTGCATATGAATGGTGAACAGCGCCATCTAATGGCTGAAAATTGCATAACTATTTTTGGCCCCCTACTCTGAATATTTCTGTGGTTGACACAGAAACAGCACCTCTTGCAGCCACATGGGGCATAAGTTACAACTACCAAATATATTTTCACTATTAATGATTTTTTAAAGTATATAAAAATTCACTTGTTATTTTAATAGTAAGTTTTTCTCCTTTATTTCATTTAAAACAAATCAGCCTTTGACAGATTACTGATCAATAATAAATGTCCTTAAAACAAATATTCCAACAGGTTTTCTTAGTTTTACAATCTAGAAATACTTTGGAGTTTGATTCCTTTTTATGGAATGTAAAATTGTCTATGAACTATTTTTTTTTTTTTAGATGTCTGACTCAAGAAAAAAATATTTATTTGTTTTACTTTTTAAAAATAATGATTTTAAATGACTTTTTTTTCAATAAATGATTTAAATAATAACATTCTCAATTATATATCTCACTATTAAAAATATCATTTTAAGTAAAGAAATTATTTAAAATATCATGACTGGTAAATATAATACCTTTCACAGTAAATTACATGTTGAAAAGATATAAATTTCACCCATTCTTTTTAATGATTAAGGTTTCTTTTTCAACAGGTTACTCTTAATTAATCAATGAAAACACTTTAAATTTAAAATATAGATTGTAAATGTCTTTTTCATTTCTCAACATATGATTTAAAATAATATCATTCTTGGTATATCTATGACTTTTAAAATGTCATTTAAAGAAATTATTTGAGATAACTCACCATCTGCACTTTATATAAATATGATGCAATACATTTATTTAAGGTTCCTTGCATATAGATAAAGCAGAATAGGTATAACTAATTCTTCATCAAGCTGATGAACTTTGGGAAAGCTTTCCCCTTCTAACAGTAAATTGGTTTGTTCTTATGATCAGGATAGATATAGTCTAGGGAACGGTTGTTCTGCAGTGTTCTCTCTTTTGTCTAGTGTTGGATGGATTTCAGATAAGTAAGCTGTTTTGTGTTCATTATGGCTATGAAAAACAGAAAAGTTGGATTCTGTAGTAAACAATAGAACAGCTGCTGGATTTGCCCTCTTGCCTTTTGTTCTATCTTCATAAGAGCTTTGTATAACTCTCCAAAAATGCACTACTACAAAAAACCAACCCACTTTTTATCAATTCCTTTTATAGTTAGGGAGGAGTGAAAAAAATAATGAATTAAAAGTGTTTTTTCTTATTTTTTCAAAAAAAATACTCTAATACTTTCAAAAGCAACTTTGAAATTTTATCAAAAGTATGATCTACAAGTTTTACTTAAAAGAAAAGATTCCACACTAGATAGTAGACATTCTATCAAACTGTTATACAAGTTATAATGTAAAAAAGATTTCTAAAATAGCTAGTGGATTTTTATAATTATCAGATCTTTTTTATCATAAAACATAGCTTGTTTTAATTTCAAAATCAACATTCCATAAAAATATTTATTAGACTTATTTTTGTTTAATTTATAATAAAATTTTATTTTAAATTCAAAATTATTTCATTCCTCTCCAGTGGAATGTAGGAAATATCTACAAAAAATTGACTGTGTTTATTTTAGTTTTCCTTTACTTTATATATATTTGTGCATACACACTAATATTTTGTTGTATGCCATGAAACCCATATGGTTACAATATATTTACTCCAGAATAAATTCTCCAATATCAGATGGGATTTGAATACCCTTATGATATAATTTATGGTTAAGATCTGGAGATTGATTAACAATACTTTTCTTATTTTATTGCTATATATTTTTTAAGTCGTTGTGAAGTATATTAATATGTTTTTCTTAATGGAGGTAATGTAGGTTATTAATGGAATGGTTGAGATGTTAAGCTGATTTTTAATACATTCGTGAGACTTAAAAGTTTTGTTCATAATGGTTTTGTTAAGATGAGATGGTTGATATTAAAGAATAAAAAAAAATACATATGCATGTTAGATTTGGATAGAGTACATTTGTATAACTCTCATCTTGTGTAAATAATTAAATATCAGTTTTTGATAAAAGAAATTTAGATTACATGATAAGAGGACGATTATGATTGTGCTTCTGGTATTAATTATTCTTCTTCTATTAAGGTTGAAGCCCAGAAATTCTATAAATGCTGAATGATGGAAAAAGAGAGTTTATTACTGTTATCTAAAGAAGTGGAATAAAAAGCCAAGTCTATTTGCAATGAGTATTTAGCATTATTAGAAGATACATCTTTTCTGGAAAAAATCTTTCCACTTATTGTGAAGACTAAAAGTGAATGTAGCCATGTATTAGTCAAATTTTCCTATGCTATATCGAAATCCTCTGTAAATAATAGAGAAGATGGAGAGGTTGCAAATATGAAGTTTAGAAAATAGATAGTATAGAAGGTAATTTGCATACATTTTCATATAAGGTTAATAATCTGAAAAGACTATGAATATGGAGCAACAACGGCTCTGAATGCGCTAAGCCTGCAGAAATTACAACATATAAAAGAGCCTACATATTATTATATAAAAAGCTTCACCACAATGCATCAGTGCATTATTAATTCTATTTATGATAATGGAAACAAGAGGCAGAAGGTGTATACAAGTACTATGTTTAGGACAATTGCTTTATAGTGAAGGGTAATAATTAAAAAGTATATATAAATATATAATACTTTGAATGAACTGAAAGGACATTAATTTTGTTTATTATAATACTTATTCCATTTAATCATTTATTTGATTTTTTTGAAAAGGCTATAACCAGTTTGTGTCATTGGGTAATATCATATTATTTAGATAGGATATTAATTTTTCCCAAGAGAATATAATCCTCTGATATTAAAAGCTTTTATATCAAATTTCATTTTATAGAAATAATCTGATCACATATTTTATTTTGATTACCAGAGGCTAATGTTTTTTTCTTTTCTTTCTCTTTTATTTCAAAAACATTCTTTTACAATTTTAATGAATTATTATATGGTTTAAAATCTCTCTGCAAGATAAATAAAAGTAAAAAAAAAATTGAGATTATTTATACCATGTATGAATAAATTAGTTATGACAGACTATAAATATGGTTGTTTTTTATGGGTGGTTAATATCCCTTTCATTAACTCACTGATACCATTTAATTTAATGTTATTCTTATTATAATAAATGATATAAACTAATAACACTTACCTCTTACATATGACTATTTTCTTTGTGTGATGACAAATTGTTCAAAGTTTTTACTTTTTTAAATGAGTTGAGAATACTTTTCATCATTATTATCTATAGCTGGCTCTATCACTTATTTCCTGGTTTCTTCTGAAAGTGGGGAAGGTGAGTCTGCCAGATTGTCTCATTAGCTTGAAGAAGTTTATCAACAGTTTCCTTAAAAGGTTTTTTTTTTTTTTTTTTTAAATATGTTGGTTGTTTTGGTTTTTTAAATTTTTTTTTTTTTTTTTTTGTTGTTGTGTAGAGGTTTTTTTTTTAAAATTTAATTGGTTGGTTTTTTTTTTTTTTTTAAGAGTGGGGGGGGGGGGTTGCCTCACATTATATTTTTCCATATAGTTTAGGTTGGTTGGAAATAAGATATATTTAATTTAAAAGAAAAAAAAATCCATTTTTTATAATTATAGTGTTGGGATTTGGTGGGTTGGTATTATTAATGGAGTTTTATTTTAAAATGTAGTGTATCAAATATGAAATGGGTGTATTTTTAAATAATGTGGGCTAAAAATTATTACTTAATCGCATTAGCTTGAAGAAGTCATCAACAATGGAATAGTTTAAGGTAGATTGTTTTTAAATAGATCTGTAATATGGTTTTCTTTGTTCGGTTTGGTTGATAATGATAAGAGTGTATTTATGTAATTTTTGATTTCTTTTTTAAATTGCTTCTTTTTTTCTTACTTTCAAATTTTACTACTAGATATCTCAATTTTGGATGCTCTGAAATTGAATGATCATACTTAATAGGTTTTTTTCCATAAAACTTGTCAAATAGTAATATTTTGGGGACTTTACATAGTATGTCTATGATCATCATTTTTAATTATCAATCTGTAAAGAATCGCTTGAAAGATGTAAATAAATCCTTCGGTATTGTTGGTTAAATAATTCTCTTATATTTATCAGACTTTTATTCATCCAGACTTCTTGGAATTCCTATTAATGATATACATAGTTCTTGTTAATAAATAAATTATCTAGGATTGATCAATGAAATCTAGAAGTTGGGCTTAATCTCGTTCTAGTGTTTATATCTCATCCGTTTTTATTTTTTAATTTACAGCCGTAGTGAAATTTTATTACTTCTGCATTGGGATTTTTTCCAATTTTCCATGTTTGAACTACGGTTAGACATCTTGACTATATATTTGCTTGTACGTTTATGTGTAATCCTTGAATAATTATGGTGTCTCTTTAAAAAAAAAATCAAAATACTTGTTTTTATAAAATAATTAAAATAATTAAACCTCGAAATTTTTTAGCAAGATAGTAATATTTCATAATATATTTTATTACATTTATAGATGTTCCATGCTAAACGTCCTCTGGTGGCTATAATATTATTACTATTGTTATTATTTTTTAAAAATAGCTGTAAAATTAACTTTCCGTTCTTCATTTTATTGTTATTATTTTTAAACATATCTTTAATATTCTTTATACGTTTCCATTTATTCTTTAAAAAACATGTTTTCCCCAGTTTTATTGAATAATAATTATTAATGCGATATTAATTTATTTTATAAAGAATCATATGTACTAGAAATTATTTTTTTGTGTCAATAATCAACACATGAGAATATTTTAAAATTGATGATTTTGCCTATTTTTGATTTCATGGTTCTCTATTATTAGTATATGCTTAACTAATATTAAAGCATATATTAGAATACATTAACGTATATTTAAGTGCATAAACATTTTTTTCTTGGTTAAAATATAAATTAAACACAGGCCTGAGAAATAAATATCATGTAAAATGTTCAAGAGGATTTCATTATCAGTACAAACAAAGTAAACTGAAGCCAATTTTTTATTTAAAAAAAAAAAAAAAACCATTGATTCATCAACTTAGAAAAATTCTCTACAGAAGTGACCTTCCCCTCACAAAATTCTGCTTACTAGTTTTTAAATAGCTAACTATCAAATGATATCATAACTTGGATTGTCAACAAGGACAATATACTAAGAAACAAATTATATATTCTAATAAGCTGAAACACACTGTAAATCCTAACACATAAAATCAACTAGAATTTTAAATACATATTCTATAGTAGACTAATGAAAATCTTACTTTAGTCCAGAAATTGTAGATTTAATTCGAGGTTTGCTTTTGCTTTCCACTAAATAATTAAATATAATAAATAAATTAATAAAATAATTACAATGTTCATTCTAATAACCTTATCTTATAATATTTATTTTAATTATTGAATTAAATTGTATTATTTTTTTAATTTTTATTGCTATAGATTATCATGTATAGATTAAAAAACTGCTATCATCAACTTATTGTTTTTATTATTATTGTAGATTTGTACATGGATAAATAATTCAACCCATATTATAATGTATATAGGGGTGGCATGATTAAAATTTATTAAAATATATTCTTATTTTATTAGTAATTAAAAGCAAAAAGTTTAGTTAGCAATTGGAACCAATTTTTTGTTTAAACAAAAAATTACATTTAATTGCCACACCTGCAGTAAGGAAAAGTAAAACTCGTTTTAGAATTTTGCTAATTGATACAACTGAAACTGTTTACAGCAAAATGGTCTTACAGTAAAACTGCTGGACCGGCACTATTTGATAGCCTAATAAAAGATTATAATGCATTGGAAACCTAAATAATAGATTTAAAATCAAAATTGTATAATCTTGTAACACTAAAGTAAAGTTTAGAGTTAATGGATTTTTGAGGTGAATTAAATTCCTAAAGTGTAAGAAGGGATCCAGACTCCATTTTTATAAAGCAGTTACCACCAGAATCCACACCAGTTTACTTTTAAAATGTCCAGCTAGAAAAAAGCAGTTTTGCTGTTTTCTCCATGAGGGAAATGGCATGGCTTTGCTCCCATTCAATACTGCAACAACCAGAACATCATCATAAGAAGATTCACTGCCTAACTTAATAAAGAAGAATATGATAACAAAGTCGTCCATGAAACAAGCTCAGCAAACCTGCAATTCAAGCAGTTACATTCTCAGCTGAATAATGATTGGCAAATTAATTTTAAAGTTACAGAGCTCTGTATAACTTGTATTTAAATTCTAAACTATAAACCCAAGCTAAGCAAATATATTTAAATGTAATTAATTAATTGTAACTAAAACTAACTAAATGTAAGTAATTGAATGTTGAATCCTTTCTTAATGTTAAAATAATCATGTTCAAATTTCTTTAAATTAGTTCATTTCTAAAATTGATAAATGACCTGTCTACTTTGTAATTTCTTTTCTATCAAGAAATAAATTTAATATCTTTCATAATTTAAATTAGATATCACTGTGCTTGTGTCTATATTTCCCTTTTGATTATTTTTAGTTTAAATATTTATTATATTATACACCAATGCCTCGAAACAGTGAGCACTTAATTTCATTATATTTTCAAGCAGATAGTATTTTAAATATCTTTGCATAATTAGTTTCATAATGTTATCTTTCTGCATGATGTTTCAGAATCTATATTGTAATAATAATAAATCGCCCTGTGCTTGTTATTATTATTTATTATTGCTTTAATTTTGTAATGTGGCTTGTTCTTAATTCTATAATTCCAAATTTAAATTTATCATGTAATAAGAATAAAACTAGCTTTGAAAACATTTATAAGTATATTTGCTAGTTAATATATTTTTAAGTCCATTTAAATATATTTTCCATCCTTAGATTATAATTCAGTGATAATAGCATATATAGATTGGACAGGATAAAGTAAAGATTGATTATTCCCATTAGTAACGTATATATATATATATATATATATATATATATATATATATATATATATATATATATATATTGTACCAGGTTCGATCTGATGATGAATGCACTTATTCTGCAAGCTTGATTTAGCTGGGTTACAACCTTATTTCTATAATACATTTATAATCTTATTTAATTATAAATATTACGTGAACGAACTGGAATGTTTGAGCAAAATGGAAAATATTATTGATAGCTCTAGCTTCAATAATACCCATGATCACATCGAGCTATGCAACACATAACAAGATCACATTTCCAGATCATGGCCCATCTCAGCTGCTAGATTCAAACCACTATTATCCAAACACTTTATTTGTTTTGGAGTAAACCCTGGGTGACAGCTAGTCTAAGACTAACATGTTTGTACAGTAGGGCCATAATCCAGTGCTCGAAAAATCTCTTAACTAGCTCAGCTACTTATAATCAATAACAAACTATAGTTTCAATTAGTGGTGAAAAGAATTGACCGACAAATAAAGATTTAAGTTTAAAGACAATTTATTATAATTAACATTATTAAACTAATTTTAAATATTTTATAAATCTTATTTACTGATATAACACACACACATATAATTCACACACTATAATATCTTATGAGAAAGCATTAAATAATATTTGAAATTTAAAATGCAATGATATCGATATACTAACACATGAATACACACAAAATTTTAACCACACATTAACAGTTGATTTATGTATGCTATAGAGTTTTTAAACTTGAGTCTTGGAGCTTTACAAATGCGTAGCTACTTTAGAAATAAGAAAATTGTTATTACCTAGGATTTTGAACGTGGATACTTCTTGCTGTTTGCTGCTTCTGATGAAGTATTTTTAACTGGTTAGATTTGAAGTTTTCTTGTGAAGATTTGATGCTTATTATTCCGAGGCATTTTCTTTAAGACAATTAGATACTGAGCAGTTTCAGGTTTTTATGCAGGCATCACTTTTATCAGGTAGATTGGCTGTTTTCATCAGACTTCAGGCTGGAGAAAGTCGTATGTTTTCCAAGGATTTAACACTGCATTCTTGATTCTGGGTATATCATAAGTTGACTGATATAACTCTCTCAAACACAACTTAAACTCAACTCGAATTCAACTTTAACATAATTCACTGCAACTCTTGACTAACTGTCTGATAAAAAATTGGCTATTTATACATACGACATGTTGTCATTTTTGATATCCTCCAGCAATATCTGTTGTTGAAATTCCTTTGATAATCTTTTAATTACGTGTTTTTGAAGATTGTTTAATTAGTAGTATTGCAAACATGTTGTTTTTATATTTTTAATTAGTAGAGCCCCCACTGAGTATTTTTTAAATTTTAACTTTCATTTATTTTTTAATATTTAATATGCATACATTATATCTACAGTCGCACGCACATATGTAATTTATTCGAATAAATTCTAATGAAAAGATATTTATATTTTTTTAAAACTTTTAACTTATATTTCAATTAATAATAATAAGAAAAAACTCTTTGCTTCTTTGATAAAACTTTAAGTTTGTTTCTAAAGAAAAACTCCCTCCTCCCTTTTAATTTATTAATTGTAACTTTTATTTTGAAAACTCTGACTTTTAATAATATTTTTTTTTTAACGAAAGATTTGTTTTTATTTTATAAATTTTAGCTAAAAATTATTATGTACCAACATGATATATATAAAAGCTATGTCAGAGTTGATCCCTGTCAATGAAGCTAATTAAGCTATTGTCCTTGTATGTATGATATTAAATATTTAACACTTCTTTTGCTTGGCAGATGAGATTCTTTTTATTTAAATGTTTCACATTTTGCTGCATGTTTATCATATTAATATGGAGCATATATATTGTACCAGTCAGTTTTGATATCACTCACATTTTACCTCTTTTTGAACTCCTTTATCATATCTACACAGTACATAGTATTATTATTATGCACAAACTCCTTTTGTACGGCCTGCTAGCTCATGGAGATTTACATGAGAAACCCGGATAAATTACTTAAAACTACTGTCGTCACAAATGTTTACTTTACTAATGGAATTTATATATAAATGAATAAGCAAACTCATCAATAAATTGTCTAACTAGGATAAGAATTTAATAAGTATGTGTGTTTAAGCCATCAAATCAGTAATACAATATCTGGGGTTAATAATAATAAAAGCAATATAGACTACAGGTTTGTTTTACAATACTGTTTAATATAATTACATAATTGGTTAACATAATAAAGCTACTTTCTTTACTAGTTTCTAATATTTGGAAAACATTATTCAACATTAATTAAATGCTTCGTTCAGTATAGGCGGGGAAGATCTATGTGCCAATGAGGTAGTGATCTGTAAACTATATATAATTCATTGCTATTAGATGCACTAATTTATTATTAATAAAATTACTATTTTATAAACACCAAATAATATCTTTCACAAATGAATATTTGATTTATATGTTTACAATATGGTCTTTTAATTATATAATGCTTTAACGTGAAACGACTAACAAATAAATCAATAATTAAAACATGGGTTGGTAAAATATTGCGTACGTTTAGGAATTCATTGTTAAAAAGGGAATCACTTTAAATCAAGTGGGTTATCAACATTAAAAGAGATAACTAAACAATAAATCACTTTGATTTTGACTTACTTCACTTCCCACGATTTAAGAGGCAACTTTAAAAGAAATAGATAGATCTTGAGAACGAAATCAGTACTGACATAGCAGGAATAAAAACATTGATAAGATTGATGCAAATTTCACCATTATATTTGGAGAACAAAATGGTCACTCTGTGTTTTCGCAGATGGCAACCTGGAGAGAGAGTTTCCTCGGACATAAGGAGAAATGAGGTTGGGACTTTTTCACCCTTGAGCCTTACTGTCTGATTATGGAAATCCTGAAGAATGGAAATCCGCATTAATAGCTTAGATTTCCTAAAATACATTTATTAAAATAATAGCGAATTCATTGAACTTAGAATAATTTGCTTATGCCAGAAATGCCTATATTAATGGATAGACGCTTTATTCACGTCCATTACTTAAATTAAATACTAAAATAATTGTCAAAGCATAGCGACTTGAACTCTTTCAAAATCAAATTGGAATAAAACAATCACGACTATAATGTCGTACTAAATAACAATAAAAGTAATTACTCCCTTTTATTTAGAGATTTCCCAAACACAAATCTCATTTAAAACCCTCTTTAATATCTCATCAAAGCATATTAAAATCTATTGTGATAAATATTCATTTCCTTCTCACAAACTCGAATTAGTGCTCTAATAACAAAATAACAACACACAGTATTCATTTTATTGACAGATCGCAATTATGAAGTATATGTATTATTGGATTACATTTCATAAAGTAATTCCAATTCGGTGAATAAAAATGAGCTAAACTAATACTCGCTCATTTGAGAGAGTATTAAATCGACCAATCAATCACCGGCTGATTGGAAATATTTAAGGAAGGTTTCAATTCACCGAATTAGATTTATTGGCACATAAATACTTAAATATTTTAAATCGTAAATTAATCAATAATAGGAAACCACCATAAGAAAAGAAATATAAAAGGCATTTTTAAGAGAAACTAGTAAAGTTGAATTAATCTTATAGAGAGCAATGACAAAAGTAAAATTACAAAAGATATATAAGTATTACGTATATTACAAAACATGTTTATCTAGGATAGGGTGGCAATATTTAATTACTGATGTTACAAAAGCCATTTAAAACAAGAAAAGTGAATTACATATTTTAGAAAGAATTCTTTTGGCAGTAATATTACCTTCCAACAAATCTTCTCAAGTGTAAGCTTCAACTGCTTGCAAGTTCTTTTGGAGAGTGAAATGAGGCACCTTTCTATCGATGAAATAGCTAGCTATTTTTTTATTATTCAGCAAAGTTCATTCACCAATAGTTCTCTTTATAATTTCAGAAGGTATTAGATAGTTTTACGGTAGCATACTGATGTTACCGGGAAAGGCTCGGGGTACATCTATGCACCCCGACCTTAGCCTACCTTTTTGCATACATTAAATCATAAAATATACCGACATAGATTGAAACAGCAACTCGTTCACTATAGTAATCTGATTCCTATCACTCTTTTTGGGGAGTATTTATACTATTTTAGCATTGCTCCCGGATATTCTATCTTTCCATAGCTTCAGGCATTGTTCTGTCCATTCATTTAAAATTAATATGCTCTATTGTGATGCTAAGATACACTCTTCTGATAAATCTTTTAAGTCTTTTGTTAAGAATCCATTTTTAATTTGCAAATGGATTACTATGATAAAATAAAATTAATTTAAGATAAGTCCCTTTGTTGAGTAACCTATGTGACTTTGATTTATCCAAAAGAATGTGACTTTTAATCACTAAAATTTAATAGAAAAATATAAAAGTAATTTTTAAGCAAATCTATTTAACGGACTTTACTATTAATATTTAAAATACGCGCATATATGTAATATCCACACACAAAAATATGTAATAAATAAATTTTATTTTATTAGAATTAACATTATTTAAACCTTATTATAGAAATTAAAGTAAAATTAAAACATTCATTATTAAATGAATATAGCAAGGCTAAAGAAAGAAAAATAGGCTTGGTGTGTGTATGAATATAAACTGTCCGTTAAACAAATTTACTATTAAAAAGGTAGAAATCAGGTTTGATCTCAGGTTAGTGCTAAATAAGGCATGAATCTTGGATCGAGTTTGGATCCAATCGTTTCAATATATATATATATATAAGGTATGTCAGAGTTGTTCTCTGTCAATGAAGCTAATTAAGCTATTGTCCTTGGTATGTATAATATTAAATATTTAACACTTCTTTTGCTTGGTAGATGAGATTCTTTTTATTTAAATGTTTCACATTTTGCTGCATGTTTATTATATTAAGATGGAGCCACAGTTAAACCAGGACATCTTCTCTTATAAAGAGTGCAGTAGCAAATCCTGAGTTTAAGGCCAGGCTAGCATGTAAGTCACCCCACCATTTTGAACTAGATGTTTCTTGCCTCAAGCAGCATGATGTTCAGTCCCAGGATACCAGCATTTGTCACAAGAATCCTTGATTCACTAATCCATTTGCAGAGCAACTTTTATTATTATTATTTTCTTGTACCATATCATGTTGGAAAATGCAGAGCAGCCAACTCTACCTTTTTATAATCTAATATTCAGCATTAGTCTGAAAATATTTCTTGAAAGCCACTTTCAATCTAGGTTATTTGAGCTGCTTTATATGCTCACCTTTATGTAGTATATCTATAATATGATATGTAATAAATTGTTAATCAAGGGCTAGTGTAATTACTTATATTTAACAGCCAGAAGTCTAAAGATAGGAATTGGCATAATACCATAGACATAATCCAGTGATTATTTATACCTATGTTTCTGTCACTAATCTATAAGATGAGAAAAAGTTAATGTTCACCTTATGTAATGCCTCAATCATTAATTGTATAAATATTTTTGTGGATGATCTGTAAGAGAAGAGTATTTTAACCCTCTTCCCCTTATCCTAATGCCTGCATGCATTTGATATGCTAAATTGTATATATCTTGTCTTTCTTAATTTTATTAATTATAAATTAAATGTATAGTTAAATTGATCTATTTCATTCTCTGTATCATTATTAATCCAATTCAATCCTAATAATTTATAAAATATGTATTTTAAGAATTTATGCATTATGAATAATATCCCAATTAGTTGTATGATAGATTTAGTTAATAAGTGGCTATTAATCCCCGAGTATCGTGTTTCTCCCTGACCTATGCCAGATGTGACGAAAGGTTATGGTAATGTACTCTCAAGCATTTCATTCATAAGATATTGAATCTTGAAGGATGAGTGAATGATTTCAAGCATGATCAGTCTCCAGATTTCTCCATCTTGTACTGGTCAGCTTTGGTCTTTTTGGCGGGACTCTTGATTCTGTTATGTGAAAATACAAACTTGACCATTACATACCATTTTCCCCCAGATATGGACAGGCAAGGATGAGGCTATGATCATTCTCCATGACCCCAAACTAAATGCACATTGGCACTATAATATATGTAATTTATTTTTTCTCTCATGTTTGGATGAGCAATCATAAGAAAAGTCAATTATTTCCACTGCCTTGAGCCAAACATGTGAAACATGAAGTATTTCCTCACTTTGTATGCTAATATTTTACTGTACATGTAAATATTTTTGTATTGATGCATAGTAAAATTTAAGGGGATTTATTATTAAATACTTTATGCAAACTTTCCTGCTCACTGGTGACTGGCACCCAAAGATGATTTGAATAGGTGATAAATCATTCTCACATAAATTTGTCTTCAGGAATAAAGAAAGAAAACTTTAGATTAAAAGAAAGAGGGACCTGTTGTTTTTAGAATTAATATTAATGAAATTAGATTGAAAAATGAGATGAAACTAAGGGAAGGTCAAATTGAAGTTTAATATGTTTAAAACCAGAACAGATGTGTAAACCACACTGTAATGTTATAATCATGAACTTTTTTTAAGTCTATTTTAAAGAAAAGCAACTGGAAGAAGAGACCAAGAGTGAATGAGATTATATTACTTCAAACATTGGGCAGGTCTCATCAAGTAAAATAAATTTGTAACCATGTAAAATCATGTATATTAATAGAATTAGGCATAAGAGCTACTATGGATAAATAAGCCATTTTCTTTAATCGAGAGCAGCAAACAACCCAGTTATCAAGTGAGCAAAGAATTCACAGAAAATTAGATTCATTTAAAAAAATTTTCATTAGAATAGGATAGTAGCATGGAGGAGGAAACAGAAATAATGAGTGAAGGGGAAGAAGTGAAGGGAAGTGAAGTTACATTGAGGTTGGGAAGAGAGTGTTGAAGACAGTAGCAGAACAGAGGGCAACACAGAAGAAGAATTGAGCATGAGCCAAGATAGAGAAGATGCATGTACAGAAAAAGCCACCACCATCTTGGAGGATTCAATCCCCAAAATATTAAACAGAGACTGATGGATGAAGTCAAGAGTGAGCGATGGGATATGAAATCAATGTTGGAGCAAATGAAACTGGAGATAGCAAAATTAAACAATCAGGCTAAGCTAGAGGCAGAGGGCTACACTAAAGGAGAAGTGAGCATGAGCCAAGATAGGGAAGATGCATGTACAAAAGAGCTGCCACCATCTTAGGGGATCCAATCCCCAAAATATTAAAACAGAGACTGATGGATGAAGTCAAGAGTGAGTGCTGGGATATGAATTCAATGTTAGAGCAAATGAAACTGGAGATAGCAAAAATAAGCAATCAGGATAAGCTAGAGGCAGAGGGGTGACACAGGAGAGGTTATCATGAGCCAAGATAGGGAAGATGCATGTACAAAAGAGCTGCCACCATTTTGGAGGATCAAATCCCCAAAATTTTAAAACAGAGACTGATGGATGAAATCAAGATGAGCGATGGGACATGAATTCAATGTTGGAGAAAATTAAACTAGAGATAGCAAAAATAAGCAATCACGCTAAGCTAGAGGCCAAAGAAGGAGATCAAGGAAAATAAACAAAGATTCAAAGTTTTGGGAAAGAACTTAGAGAGGGAAGCATATGGTGTTAGAAAGGGGTGACAGATTAAACAGGAGATTGCAAGAAGGAGATGGTGTGAGGAATGGGTGACACAGGTTAAACAGAAGATTGCAAAGATTAGGCAAGAGTTGAAAGACAGGGATAAATGATTAGAAGAAAAGCTATGCAGAAGCTTGCAGGAAATGTTGATCAGCTGCCAGAAGAAATGCAAGGATATTAGTGTTGAGTTTGGGGGAATGTTAAACAAAAGACAAGAAAAAAATAACAAAGAAATAGTAGTAATCAAAGGAGAAACTAAGGCCATTGTAGAACAGGTCATGCATCAGGAAGTTGGATTGAAGAAAAAGATCTCTAAAATTGGGACAGACCTTATCAGCAAGTTCCTAAAATATGAGAAGGCACAGAGTGAGATAAAGAATGAGCTATATGAATTGAAGGAAAACTTGATGCATAGAAATCAAATGGCAGTTCAAAAAGATAATATTTTCACTGAATGTATTCAGGAATTAAAGAAAAACCTCATAGAAATAAAGGAAGCATGAAATGAAAATATAGAAAGTAACTCAACTACTAGTTACCAAACTAACAGTCATAGTAGAACAAATATAGTACAAATTGTCAGCAAGACTACTGATAGTGTTAAAGAGGTTCCTAGTAAGGGGTGATGAAGGGCAACATGGAAAGTATCACAAGCAAAGGAAATTAGCAGCTGGCCATCCTATACAGTAACAATTTAAATCTGATGGACAAGGCAGGTGAATAAAGTACAATTGGACCAGTGGTATCTTTATTGAATGCATCAATGGGTTTATACAAGTTCATTCAGGTTAACTCTTTCAGAGGACAAGTGGGAGAAAACCCACAGACCCACTTTGAGAGTTTAAAGGAGCTCAACTGCTTTCAGAAGGTCCCAAAGAATAATCAGGTAGTGCTGGCTATTTATTATTTACATGGATATGGCAAAGTCTTGGTGGGATTGCTGCAATGAAAAACTGCAAAATTTTGATCAATATTCTTCTGCCATGTGCAAAACTTTCTGGAGTGATAAACACCAGGAGGGCATCTATAATTCTATATTTAAGGAAACATATGGGTTGGTAGACACTGATAGCTTCTATCAGATCTCTGACTGCCTTCCCATTCACAGACATCCATATGATCTGAATCATCCAACAAAATATGTCACTAGAGTCAGATAGAACTCCCAAGATATCAAATGATGATGACTAGTGACCAAACATATTTAAGGCCAAATAGCCAGACCAGAGTGAAAAAACCATATAGGTATCAAATGTCATTAAACTACAGGTGACCCCATTAGTTCTTCCTACCAGATTCCAGTGGCTGCAACAAGGAATTAAAGACAGAATCAAAAATAACCATGATTATTGAAGCAGATGAAACCAGACTAGAGGTTCCACTTAAACCATCTTCCATAGTGTGGATTAGTGTTGGTATAGTAGAAGTATGTGCATTATTGGGTACAGGTAGTGAAGTAGCATTTGGGTCTAAAGGATAACTGATATTAAGTGAAAGAGCAAGTATGGCAAAAGCATGTTTTTTCTCTACCAAGAATAAATTAGGTTGGAAAAAAACAATTTCCAGGGGATGCAAAATCAAGGCAGAGCATGTGGAAGAGCACTCACTACCTCAGGAAAGGGAAAGTGGCATGCAATTTGCACAAGCCATGGTGGACAAGAGTGGTTCCAATAAAAAGTGGAAGCATTTGGATGTTCCTTATGGGAGAAGCCATCATGTATATAATGCAAAACAGGAACCAGTGCTTAAAGAGGGCAATGTCATTCATAATGACCCAAGTTTTCAGGACCTGAAGTTGAAGGGAAACAATTCTGAGTTAAATAATGAAAATTCCATATATTGGAAGTAAAATTCACATGGTCAAGTAATTCACCCAGGCAGCTTCTTTTAAGATGGACAGAAGAATATGGGGGATATGGTTGAACATCTGACAATGATGATGTTGTTATTTTTGGATGTTTTAATTCTGACAGTGGGGAGTTACTCCTCAACCAACCCCCAGATCCTACTTGAAGGTCACAATGTTGTTTTAAAGGATCTGCCCCTCCCCATATCTTTTATATTTTATAGTATATTATTAAAACTAACATCCCAACACCATTCTAATAATGATGTATATCTGATTGGATATATTAAAAATAGTAGATATTGAATAGCTAATAATTTATCTATATTGTATATAATGCTAATTTCCAATAATTTTAATTTTATATATTTGTAACCAAGTCATTTTAAATTATACATGTTTAACTTATTATATTAGTCTTTAGTATAGAATAATGCCACAAGCAAATATGTTTTTTCTTATATGGATAAATAGGTCATTTAACTCATAATAATCAAATTCAAATGTTCATTTTTGTAGACATCAATTAACTATGAATAAAATCATTTTTTATTGTTTTTTGTCACATGTTCAGGGATATCTTCCAATCCCTTACCATTTCACCATCAACCTGACTCCCTACTTGTCTGTTCTAGGTTCAAACCTCATTTAAATGTTTAAATCTCATATAAAATCAATCTTTAAAGTCTACTTTCATGACTGCTCATATAACATTATATATTTACATATGAAAAAATCCTATAATTAGATAGGATTGATAAAATTATAGCATATCACAATCACATAATATTTATAAAAAATGTTTTATTATAAAATTAAGCATTTAACTGCTAATTATATTATTGGTTGTGTCAGCTAAAAATCAAAGCTTTTAATTGGCCAGCTCACAAACTGAAGACAAGTCAATTGTCAAAATATTTTCACCTTTAATATCATATTGACTTTATATTCATTTATAAAAAGTATATTAATACATTGTCAGGTTATAAAAGTGAACGAAAGTTCTTTCAAAAATAAATAGCTATTTATTTATTATAAAATATTCAATTTCGGCAACATAAAAGCCATCATATATACAAAGAGTTCGTGACGTAAATGCCTTTTACATTATAGAAAAGTAAATATTTCTTTTTGCTAAATCTTAAATATTTTTACTAAAATCTTCAATATTTTTCGAAAATAATTTTGTTTTTTTTAGTATACTCTCTGAAAATGATTTGTAATTACTCAATATATACTTTTAATATACTTTAAAACATATTCGAAATGAAAACCTCAGCGTTTTTCTTTATTTTCTTTGATCAGGCAGTTTCTTTGTTTCTTGCAGCCAATCAGAATGTTTTTGTCGGCTGAGAGCCGGCTGAGAGCCAATCACCGACAAGGTTCTTTCTTTGTTTAGCTTTAAATGCAGTTTTTTGATTTTTTACTTGTAAAATAATTCGGAAGAGGGCACCATCTTACAGAACTTTTAAAAACCTAATCAATAACTGTCAAACGAATATCCTAGCATTAAAAATAACAGAATTACAGTGACGTCAACTGTTGATGAGAGACCTCGTAAGAGGCAGGAAAAGGGTTAATGTTAGAAGTCAATTTATTATTTTTATTATTATTGTAAATTTGTATGTGGATAGATAATCCAACCCATATTATAATGTATATTGGGGTGGCATGATTAAAATATATTAAAATGTTTTTTTCTTTTAGTAATAAAAAACAAAAAGTTTAGTTAGTAATTATAACCAATTTTTTGTTGTAAAAAAGAATTTACATTAATTTTTCTGCCTCTTATGAGGCCTCTCATCGACAGCTGATGTCACTCTAATTCCATTATTTTTAATGCTAGGATATTTGTTTGACAGTTATTGATTAGGTTTTTAAAAGTTCTGTAAGATGGTGCCCTCTTCCGAATTATTTTACAAGTAAAAAATCAATAAAACCGCATTTAAAGCTAAACAAAGAAAGAAGCTTGTCGGTGATTGGCTGTCAGCTGGCTCTCAGCCGAAAAAGACATTCTGATTGGCTGGAAAGAACAAAGAAACCACCTGATCAAAGAAAATAAAGAAAAATGCTGAGGTTTTCATTTCAAATATGATTTAAAGTATATTAAAAGTATATATTGAGTAATTACAAATCATTTTCAGAGAGTATACTAAAAAAAACAAAATTATTTTCGAAAAATATTGAAGATTTTAGTAAAAATATTTAAGATTTAGCAAAAAGAAATATTTACTTTTTTATAAAGTAAAAGGCATTTTCATCACAAACTCTTTGTTTATATGATGACTTTTATGTTGCCGAAATTGAATATTTTATAATAAATAAATAGCAATTTATTTTTGAAAGAACTTTCATTCACTTTTATAACCTGACAATGTATTAATATACTTTTTATAAACGAATATAAAGTCAATATGATATTAAAGGTGAAAATATTTTGACAATTGACTTGTCTTCAGTTTGTGAGCTGGCCAATTAAAAGCTTTGATTTTTAGCTGACACAACCAATAATATAATTAGCAGTTAAAAGGTTAACTGCCTCACCTGCAGTAAGGAAAAGTAAAACTCATTTTAAATTTTGCTAATTGATACAACTGAAATTGTTTACAACAAAATGGTCTTACAGTAAAACCACAGAACAGGCATTATTTGATAGCCTAAGGAAAAGTTATAATGCCTCAGAAAGCTAAACAAATAGATTTAAAATCAAAATTGTATAATCTTGTAACATTAAAATAAATTCTAAAGTTAATGGGTTTTGAAGTGAAGTAAATTCCTAAAGTGTAAGTACTTAGCAGGTAAAACATATAAATAGTCTATATTTTAAGCTTAAGGGATCCAGACTCCATTTTTATAAAGTGGTTGTCACCAGAATCCACATCAGTTTGTTTTTAAAATGCCCAACTAGAAAAAGACAGTCTTTGCTGTTTTCTCTGTGAGGAGAACAATGGGTATTTGTTCCCATCCAATGTCCCAACAACCAGAACACCACCATAAGAATATCCACTGCCTAACTTAATAAAGAAAAAGGTGATACAAAAGTCATCCAAGAAACAAGCTCACCAAATCTCCAACTCAAGCACCTACTTTCCAGCTGAATAATGTCAGTAAATTAATTTCAAACCTGCAGAGTTCTGTGTAATTCTTATGTAAATTCTAAACTATAAACACAAGCTAGCTATATATATATATATATATATATAGCTTGTGTTTATAGTTATAATTAATTTATATATATATATATATATATATATATATATATATATATATATAAATGTAATTAATTAATTATAACTAACAGTAACTAAATGTAAGTAATTCAATGTTGAATCCTTTACTAATGTTAAAATAATCATGTTTCAAATTTCTTCAAATTAGTTCATTTCTAAAGTTGATAAATGACCTGCCTACTTTGTAATTTCTTTTCTATAAAGAAATGAATTTAATAACTTTCATAATTTAACTTAGATATCACTGTGGTTGTATCTATATTTTCCTTTTGATTATTTTTATTTTAAATATTTATTATATTATTGCCTTGAAACGGTGAGCACTTAATTTCAATATATTTTCGAGAAGATAGTATTTTAAATATCTTCACATAATTATTTTCATAGCATTATCGTTTTGTGCACTGTTTCAAAATCCTATATTGTAATAATAATGAATCACCCTGCACTCATTATTATTTATTATTGATTTAATATTGTAATGTGGCTTGCTCTTAATCATATAATTCCAATCTTAAATTCCAATCTTAATTTTATTATTTAACAAGAATTAAACTAGCCTTGGAGACATTTATAAGTATATTTGCTAGTTAATATATTTCTTAAGTTGATTTATATATACTTTCCCTCCTTAGAAAATAATTTAACAATAATAGCATATATAGATTGAACAGCATAGTATAAAGATTGTATGATTAGTTCTGTTAATAGTGTATGTATTGTTCCAGATGGTTATTTCTCCTTTTGATCATGGAGTGCACCACCAGATCACTGCTTATCTGGAAAATTTTTTTACCATGACAAAAAGTTAATAATGATGATGATTTGCATTGACCAGACCCAGGGAGAGCAAGAGCTTATGAATATTGTTCAGACAATTGAAAAAATTAAACCAAGATAGATGTTAGCTAATATAACTTTAAAAGTTATTAAAATTAATATAAAAAAATTGTAAGTACAAATATTTATTACTATAGATGTAGTTTTTATTAAATTATAACAAGGCATGTATGAACAAAAATAAAACATTAAATGCTTCAGCAGACAAGTTAATTTTTTAATAGAGTTTTAACAGGGAGGGACTAATTTTCTTCCAGCTGAAGATTTACCTAAGCAACTCTGGTTTCATTATTCACAAAATTTTACAACAAATGACAAATAAATTTTTTTGCATGAATCAACAAAACCAGCACATGCAAGTGATCACTAGATTAGTGACTAGTGATGTCATGTTGTCCACAGAACTATTGTATGTCCAACCATAATGATGATTGTCAAGGTTGATTGCAATGCAAGAAAACAAATACAGTAAGTGGACAGAACAGAGTATGAATTTAAGTATGGGAGAAAACTTAACTCTCCAATTTAATAAAAATAGAAATCTTAGAAAATACTCTGTATAGATAATTTAAAATTGAGAAAACAGTAATTTAAAATAAATAGACCTATATAACTGATGAATTACCAACCAAAAATGGCCAAAATTAAGCTGCTATATAATAATTAAGAGTCTCAATAGGAGACAGGAGAGTAATCAGAAAATTATTTACATCAGAGCAAGCATTTATTAAGAAAGTGAAATAGCAAGAAATAAACTCAGTAATGCTTTGACAAATAAATTCAAAACAAACATGGAACTTTACAAACTAAGATTCTGGCACACTACAAATGTAATAAGAAAATACATATAATATATGCCTAACATGTTTGAATTAAATAGGTAAAAGATATTATCAAAATAGGTTACTTTTTAAGATTAGGTTGAGACTTTAAAACACTAGAAAGAATAAGGAAACATGTTATTTTGAGGTATAAGGTTAAGATTGGATGATGTCTTTCAGTATAGCCCATATAGTTCATTCTACTGGAGAATTCTGGCAAAGTCTTTATGTTTTCATTTTCTGTTCAGGATGCAGAAGGCAATGTTAGGGATCAGATCCAGTTTGAGCTCTTATGGCATGATTTGTTAGGGACAATATGAGATAAGAGGTCTATATTTAAGTTGGTTTATCATGACATGATGTTGAGGCAATTCTTTATGATGTATAGTTGTGGCATTCTGCAGGAAATATTCTTTTTAGCTATTATAAGTCTGCAAGATAATTTTGGTGGAATCTTCTACATAGCAAAATAATATTCTCAATGGCAGCTTTCAGATGTGGACAGTAACCTTGAGAAGTTATAGCAGCATGGCTATTCAAAGCAATTGCATGATTGGTGTACTAAAAGCTCAAGTAAACTAAACAAGCAGAATAAACATCAATAGCTAAATAAAAATTAGTCCCTAATCCCAGGACTGTTTATGTGAGTTCTTATCTTTCCATAACATCTTTTAATTAGTAGTTTTCAACCAGAGTAAATCTTTATCTCAGTCTTAATCTTAATTAAATATTATGACAAGGATTAATCTGATTCATAATTAATTTTAAAAAATGTAAAAACAAATCTCACCTTTAGTTAAAATAAATTGAAAATTGATTACAATCAAAACAACAAGAATATAATAACAAAAAAAGACACTTTTCAAGATTAAAATGCTTTGTTCAAAAAGTATTAAGTTTTTTTAAATTTAAAATATTTTTTATAAGATTAAAAGTTTGCTTGTCTTTAATTACTTTGAAAAAAAAAACAATCAACTAAAAGAAAACTATTTTAAAATTAAAACCTATAAAAAATAGAAATAACTGAATTTTAAAATATAATTGTGTATGTGCATTATTACAAGTACTCTTATATACAAAACTTTTAAAAAGTTTTCTTTTAAACTTTATTAAAACAATGGTTGGTTTTATTTTTATGATGAAGTCTTTGAATCGGATAAAATACCCGGTTTAATATAATACAAAGCTATGTAAGAGTTGGCTCCTGTCAGTGAATCTAATTAAGCTATTGTCCTCATACAGTATGATATTAAATATGTAATACTTCTTTTGCTTGGTAAATGAGATTCCTTTTATTCAAATATTTCATGTTATCCTGCATGTTTATTTTATTAATATGGAGCCACAGTTAAGCCAGCACATCTTCTCTTATAAGGAAGTGGATTAGCAAACCCAGAGTTTAAGGCCAGGTTAGTATGTAAGTTACCCACCATTTTGAACAAGATGTTCCTTTTCTCAAGCAGCATAACATTCAGACCCAGGATACCAGCATTTGTCACAAGAATTCTTGATTCACTAATCCATCTGCAGAACAACTTTTATTATAATTATTTGCTTGTCCCATAGCACATTGGCAGATCTGGAGCAGCCAACACTACCTCCTCATAATCTAATATTCAGCATTAGTCTGAAAATATTTCTTGAAAGCCATTTTCAATCTAGGTTATTTGATGGGGTTTATACGTTTACCTTCATGTAGTAATATATCTGTAATATGACATATAAGAAATTGTTAATCCAGGGCTAATATAATTACATGTACTTAACAGCCACAAGTCTAAAGATAGAATTGGCATAAAACGATAGATGTAACTAGTGATTATTTATACATATGTTTCTGTAATTAATCTGTAAGTTGAGAACAAATTAACTCTCATCTTATGTAATGCCTCAATCATTAATTGTATAAATATCTCAGTGAATGATCTGTAAGGGAAGAGTACTTTAACCCTCTTCCCCTTATCCTAATGACTGCATGCTTTTGATATGCTAAATTATATATATTTTGTCATTCTTAATTTTATTAATTATAACTAAAATGTATAGTTAAATCAATCTATTTCATTCTCTGTCTCGTTATTAACCCAATTCAATCCTAATCATTTATAAAATATGTATTTAAGAATCTATGCATTACGAATAATGTCCCAGTTAGTTATATGATAGATTTAGTTAATAAGTGCCTATTAATCCCTGAGTTTCATGTTTCTCCCTGATCTATGTTGGTCACGAAGAAAGGTTATGCAGATGTATTCTCAAGCATGTCATCCATAGAGTATTGAATCTTGGAGCACAAGTGAATGACTTGAAACATGGTCAGTCTCCTTGAGATCTCACCATCTCTTACTGGTCAGCTTTGGTCTCTTTACCCGGACTCTTGATTCTATTATGCGAATGTATAAACTTGACCGTTACAGTAATCAAAACAAATGTAGTCATCAGTAAACCAATATGTTTTTTTTGTGTATTGAAGTCAGCTATAGATATAAGTGATAATCAATTGAGAGTAACAATATTTTTGAGAAAATATTTTCGATATTTGTTTATGTATTAGTTTATGAGAGATAGTTATTTACACCTGAAACACTCATTTAATTTACGATGTATATATAAACTCAGCTCTTCTGCAAATGCCATTATTGCATGGAATACGCATTTAAAACCCTAGAATAAGTATTATAGATAAAAAACATTCAAACGAAACAAATTGTTTTGTGACAATTTTGTTTGTTATTTTACTGTTAAGATCTTGACAAAACAAGCAGAAAAACAATTTGGAAAATATGGAAAAGATTCAATAAGATACGACCTAATGCTTGCTGAAATGTATATTGAATGATGCATATATTTGTAAGATTAAAAAAAATACATAAATAAATATATATTACCTTGTTGGGGTTTACTATTTCTACACGGATTATAACAATTTCTATAGGAATATCAAGTAGAGGAGGTACATTGTATAAAAGTTGAACCTAAAAATTTAAATATAATATAAACAAATAAAAAAAAGTAAAGCTACAAGTTTAATTATTTTATGGTTATTTGATCAGGCAAATTAAAAATATAATGCTTTTTAAAAAAATAAAATTAAGGCATTATTTAAATTTTAATGATTTAAATGGAAATTATTAATTTGTGTGTGTATATATACATTTAATGCAATAAAATTTGACTAGTATATGCCTATAAATACAATTTTTTTTTAGCATGCTTTCCATTTTTTTTTTGAAAATACTAATTTAATTTTTATATTAATCTGTCTTTTTATAAAATCTTTATTTTTTGTACAATGATTACATAACACCCATCAACATCAACAGTTTCCATTGCCCCTGCAATCTTCTTCAGAAGTATAAAATATATACACATAAATATAAATCACACAAACAGTAAAACTGATTTATAGCGGTCTCGACACTTCGCCCTCTATTTTTAAAAAACTTAACTACTTTTTTTTTTCCTACTAACTGTATCTAACTTTAATGAGTGTATGTAACTATATCTAAGTGTAAATGATAATAAAAAAAAAACTTAAAAAAAACTTACATTTTCATGTGTAGTTTTCACTTCTAGCGGTCTTTGCTGTATATATAACTGTAAATAAATAAACCAAATGTATCCAACTTTAATCAGTTTATCTAACAATAAATAAACTATGTCTAAATATAAATATTAATAAAAAATGTAATAAAACTTACATTTTTATGCATACTTTTCACTTGGAATGTATATCTAGCGGTCTTTACTGTATATATAACTATAAATAAATAAAATATATTAACTATAAATGTTTTTACATAAAGATGAATAAATAAAAAAAAGAACTTACATTTCCTGCAGGCAAAATTCGTGTTTCGAACTACGTTATTCTCACTATGTAATTGCAAAGTATATCTAACTATAAATGTATTTTTTATATGAAGATTAATAAATAAAATCTAATAAAACTTACATTTTTATGCTCTACTTACAGAAGATAAGTGTCACCAATAAAGTGCCTACTGTCAAAATTATGAACTACTTTTGTCACGTGTAATTTTTGCCACCTCCCCCACCATCCATTTACTTTTTTGCCAAAAAAGATTCAAATCAATGTTAAAACAGTTGTTCACAATTTGACATACTTGGTTTTAACATTGATTTGAATCTTTTTTCGGCAAAAAAGTAAATGGACGGGGGGAAGAGGAGGAGGGAAATTACACATGACAAAAGTAGTTTAGAATTTTACAGGCGGCAAAAATGACACGTGACAAAAGGAGTTCATAATTTTGACAGTAGGCACTTTATTGGTGGCACTTATCTTCTCTAAATAGAGCATAAAAATGCAAGTTTTATTAAATTTTATTTATTAATCTTCATGTAAAAAATACATTTATAGTTAGATATACTTTGCAATTACATAGTGAGAATAATATAGTTCGAAACACGGATTCTGCCTGCAGGAAATGCAAGTTCATTTTATTTATTTTATTTATTCATCTTTATACTTTATTTATTTATAGTTATATATACAGTAAAGACCACTAGATATACATTCCAAGTGAAAAGTACGCATAAAAATGTAAGTTTTATTACATTTTTTTTATTAATATTTATATTTAGACATAGTTCATTTATTATTAGATAAACTGATTAAAGTTGGATACATTTGGTTTATTTATTTACAGTTATATATACAGCAAAGACCGCTAGAAGTGAAAACTACGAATGAAAATGTAAGTTTTTTTTAATTTTTTTTTTATTAACATTTATACTTAGATATAGTTACATGCACTCATTAAAGTTGGATACATTTAGTAGGAAAAAAAAAGTAGTTAAGTTTTTTAAAAATAGAGGGTGAAGTGTCGAGACCGCTATAAGTCAGTTTTACCCACACAAACTATATATAAATTATATACAAATTATATAAACCTTATAAAATTCATACATATATATATAAATACACAAACATACCTATAACTTGTATATCCCCTCAAATACATGAATACTCATAAAATAAAATAAAATAAACCTTCTAACACCTTACTTTTAATCTTTTCCCTTTTCTTTTTCATTAAAATTATTTAAATTTTTTTATACATTTACTATATACATCTATTTATTTTTTATTCATTATTATTATTATTATTTTTTTTTTTTCATATATTTTTTATTATATTTTTATGCTATTATTTTATATCCTTCAAATATACTTATTCCTATTATTATTTTTTATTTTTTATCTTATACTCACTTAAACCTTTTAATTCTTTATTTTATTGAGCCCCTATATATCTCATATATCTACAACTTAACCTTTAAACTTTTCATCATACTCTATATTTAAAATTTATTACATAAACTATTATAAACAGAAAACCATGTTTAATTCCTACTTCTTTTTATTTTATTTTATAATAATAGTTTATGTAATAAATTTTAAATATAGAGTATGATGAAAAGTTTAAAGGTTAAGTTGTAGATATATGAGATATATAGGGGCTCAATAAAATAAAAAATTAAAAGGTTTAAGTGGGTATAAGATAAAAAATAAAAAATAATAATAGGAATAAGTATATTTGAAGGATATAAAATAATAGCATAAAAATATAATAAAAAAATATATGAAAAAATAATAATGATAATAATAATGAAGAAAAAATAAATAGATGTATATAGTAAATGTCTAAAAAAAAATTAAATAATTTTAATGAAAAAGAAAAGGGAAAAGATTAAAATTAAGGTGTTAGAAGGTTTATTTTATTTTATTTTATTTTATGAGTATTCACGTATTTGAGGGGATATACAAGTTATAGGTATGTTTGTGTATTTTTATGAATATATATATATATATGTATGAATTTTATAAGGTGTATATAATTTACATATAGTTTGTTTGATTTATATTTATGTATATGTGTATATATTTTATAGTTCTGAAGAAGATTGCAGGGGTAATCAAAACTGTTGATGTTGATGGGTGTTATGTGAGCTGTGTACAAAAAATAAAGATTTTATAAAAAATGGATTAATTAATTAATTAAGGCAATGCAATAAAGGAACAAATTAAGATTAAATTAATTTTTATATATAATATTTAATTTATATACACACATACACATTCAAATAAAAAACTTACCGCACCCATAATAGTTAAAACGTAGCGCAATAAATCGGAGTAGCTGTAAGTTCCAAAAGTTCGCTTAAAATAATGGAAAAGTTTGTTTTCGACAAAAACTGCCGTTTCAATGGTAAGTTTAGTAGCATTTTCTGCATTAATTGGGATAAAATTTGTTACAGATCTGACAGCTAGTTTAGGAAATGATACATTTGCTTGTGAAACTATAATAAAATAGACATGACTTTATAAAAATAATGTAATGCACTTTCAACACATGTTTAACCTTAAAAATTACATACAATAATAAAAGAAGTATATATAAAATAAAATGTTTCTTACAAAATAATAATCGTAAAAAAATTGAAATAAAAATAAATATAATGGTGATAATATATTTTATAACCAACTGTAATAAACTGCAGAAGTATACATATAATTTATTTATTATCCACACATGAGTTTAAATAAATCATTGCAGATTCAAGAAGGAAAAAAAAGGATAAAAAATTGAAAGACAAAAAAAGAAGAAGACGAAAGCCCTTTATTGAACATGGGTTTTCTTATGACTATATAAATCAATCAGTAAAAATATAGATATATCTACATATATTATATAATCATTTTAAATCTATTTATTTAATATCTTGAAGTACTGGATTTTAATTTTTCTGTTAATTTTATTTTTTGAATTACTTCAGTAATATTTACCAAGGCTATAACCTCAAGAATATGCACATAAAAATGCTATAGTAGGGACCTTTACAGGTCTTAACCACAAGCTTTGTTTTGGAAGAAAAAGGGGAACCCTTCTTTACTTCAACCTACTTTCTATATAAATAGGTGAAGGTGAAACGGTTAGATCTGAGAGCGTGAAGCTATTCAATACTTCACTGATGTAACAGTCAGAAAACATGTGACTCGTAAACATAGTGCAGAATTCGACCACCATACAGAACAGCAGCACCATCGAGATAGCGAAGCCACCCGTGTTACTGAGTTCGAACATAGTTTATCGGTTCCACAATACAATCCACGAAACAACGCATCTGATGCGACATTAGTAAATATTTCCTTAGGCACAGGGGTCAGGGATATGCAAGAGATTCATGATTTTATTCTCGAGTTAGCCAATAATCAAACTAATATTAATTAAACATTCATATTTATATAATCGAGGAAATATTATATAGAATGGGTATCAAATAAATGAAACGTAACTGCAGATGTATAGTTTAAAATTATTTATTCACACATTTTAATAAAACAATCATTTACTAATAATATTTTATAGATTCAAAACTTCAGTAGCGGGATTTGCAACATGATTATATTTTAAAGAATACATTTATTTATTTAGACATTATTTTATATTGAGGACTTCAGTAGCGGTATTTCCGATACTGTAATGTTTACAAAAGGAATTCACTTATTTGAAGGCATAATCTAGCTACCTAAAATTCTCGAGTAAGTATTTCTAATGCATGCCTGGAGGGATTTATACCTTTGCAATGCAAGAGTCTAAAGTAAGATTTAAGAGTAGTGGCGGACATATATTTATTTAATTAAAATATTTATTTTATGACTAAGGGCAAACATTTATTTGAGAGTGAATTATGAAGATAATGCAGAGGTGGAGTGATATATAGAATAATAAAACTAAGTAAAGGAACACGTGGTACGCTTTAGAAAGGCGATATGGAATGACAGTATATCGAAACTGCAATGCCGTGAATGAGTTTATAAGACTGTCGGGCTGGTCTCTGCCTTGGCCCAACGAAGTAAGGTGTCACATAAGCATAACCAGGGACAAGTGGTACATGTCGCAATTTGCCGGCTGGCTGCATGACATTGTCAAATCCTACGGGAGCACCCATTATGCCCACTTGTGTAGGACGACTGGGGTTAATTTCAACCCTGAAGAATCCAAAAATTTCAAGGCAGAATGGGTCATCGCATCTCTAAAATGTAACACATGTATACTGTATAAATGATTATGATGAGATTTAAATAGATTTCTGACTTAGCCCTGCATTATCAACATTTACTAAAGAACTCTGGCGACTCTCAAAGAAATGTAATTTTCTAGAATTATTCATTAGATTTAATAAATACAAAACATATATAAACTGGGAGTTATTACAACTAATATGCCAGCCATTTGCGAAATAGTAGACCCTGCATTACAATAAATGATGCATCAAATGCATGTTGATTTATATGAAAATTAAGTTATTTAGGAAAGTAAATATTAATGAAAATTTGACGTGCATTCATTGTTTCAAGCGATCATAGATTTAAACTTTGAACATTGAGACAATTATTAGCATGCAATAATTAAATAATAAATATAGATAAAATGTAGATTTTAGAAATACGCACCGAAGAAAGATAGAATGAGGTAAGCTAGATTATTAGAGAAATTTACACATTAAGTTAATTATTCAATTTGGTTATACAAATGGTAGTTTTTACATTTTACAATTTAGATAAGTAATATGAAGAAGAGCTATAGCATGTTATTAGAGTACTCTAGAGTTTGAACACAGACAGGTACCTGTTTTATAAGAAGTTTTCTGATTCCATTAGTTTAGCAGCAAAAAGTTCACGAGTGGCAATTCTTTCTTGTATTTAGATATTTCATTTATTTTAACAACAGCAGCAGCTTTTTCATTTATTTCCGGCAGCAGATCTTCATGGTGAATTTATGATGAGCAATGGAAAGTTCGGCATCTGATAGGCCATCTCCCGATGGAGAATAATCTAGATGCTTTACTCAGTCATACCTTGGCAGGAACAAATTATTTTTATTTTTTTTGGAGACTCTCAGTGATCGAGAGCAAAGCTAAAGTTTAAGTGAATGTCTCCAGCAAGTCTAAGATGGCCTCTTTTCTTATCTTGATCTCTCACATTTTTGTTAAGATATTTTTAGGTTCTACTTAATTTGCCCTGAGGATAATCAATGCATTTTGTTGGTTTTTAATTAAAGAAAGCTGCCGTTCTATTGTTTACATTTTACATTTACTAATTACATTTTGGGGAATTTTTCTTTAATTAATCTATTATCTATCACTGACCGATGCTTTTAAATTTCAAAGACAAAAAGGGAACATAAGATTATTTTATCTTTTAATTAAATATTACATCAGATTTTTTTAGAATTATTATTAAACGAAATTTAAACAAAGCAATAAATACGAACTTTATAATCCAAAATAAATGATTAAAATTATACAAAATTATATAACTAAAAGAAATCTAAATTATATTATTTTATCCCTATTTATTGCCTTTAATTTGAGATCGAAATGTGTGCGTGTTTATGCTGAATTCTACATATATTTATACATTTTTAATATTCTACACACACAATTCGATACCAAAAAGTTTAAATTTGGGCGGGATAGACCGGTCAGTGAGAGACGACAGAAAAAGGTGAAACTTAAGATTCGAAATTAAGATTCGAATACGAATCTTATTGTTTCACTGATTAAGTCCACATTTCTTATAGTCTTGGTAAATATTACTTACGTAATTAATGTGCGTTTAAATAAATTTAGAATTACTTCAATATTTTATTTAATTGTAATGCCATTTTATTATAGTGCAAACAATCAATAGTCCATGTTTTTAAAATGATTTTGAAATAATTTTGTATAATGCAAATAACATTTCCTCTTCTAAAGAACTGTACTCAAGTTCCCCATTAAAACACTGTATTAACTGTTCTTTGATTTTATACGATCAATTGAAAGAAAAAGCGGCCTCAGAATAATAAATTTACAGAATTTGTCTTACGTCATTTCAACAAAACAATTTTACACTTAAAATTAATTTAGATTCAGGAGTTATATAACAGGATGAAATACTATGCCTTACAAGTTGCCAGTATAGCACTATGAATTGTATATTGTATTTCAATATCCATGTTCACCTTTCTAATAAATAGATTACTGATATTTAAATTAATTTATTATTTTTAAATTGATAATCATACTCATTGAAAGCTGCTAAAATTATTTTTGCATTGAAAACTAATGAATAATTACATTTTACTGAATAACAATTATTAAACTAAAATCTATTTATTTAATATTTTGAAGTTAAAAAGTAACGTACTCATCAGTATAATGTAAATCTAGAAGTGCTTTTCTTTTAATGGAATCAAATTAAAACTCTACCTGCTTTGTGAAATTGCTTATAAATTGTTTTAAAGAGCTATTACAAACAAAAACAAAAACATAAATAGTAATATCTTTGCTGAATATTAGTTTTTATTTTAAGTATTAATACATTGTACAGGCTTAAACCTGCATTTACATATGTAATATATACGGGATTCGAACTCAGACTTTCACACGACCCACTACTCAAAGTGCGATCTCTATATTGTAAAAGTCTGAGTTCGAATCCTGCATATATTTTAAGTATTATATTTTTTATTGTTAATCATGAAAAAGTTTTATAATAATTAATTTTAAGTGGATAGGCATCTAATTTCAAACATTGCCACAGTTATGTTAGATTAATTGAAACAAATATTATAACCAAAATCAGTAAAAACAACATATGAATTATATATTAGCAATTCTTTTTTATATATCTGCCAAAAAACACATCTATAATAATTTTATCATTGTGCAAAACTAATTAGAAACCTTAGTACTTAATCATCTATATTCAACATAATTCCTGAAAGTATTTTATTAGGAAGAATAAGTTTTATTTATTATGGTTATCTTTATTTCTTTTATTTTTATAAATTGCTATGATAATTTCATCCTTAAAAACAGATGATGAAATTTAGATATTCAGATATCCATAAAATTTTTTTAATAGTTTGGAAGTTAATATGTTGTCAGCATATTTTAACATTTTTCTAGATATTCCTGTAGAGGTTCCTACTATTGCATTTTTAGGCGCACATTCTTGAGGTTACAACCTTAGTAAATATTACTAAATATTCTTTAAAAAATGTGCATCATTTAAATTTTTTAATTTACAAAACTTAAAGTGGATATATCCTTAAAAATAGTTATTTCAATACTGGTTTTTTAGTACCATTTCTCATTTCAAGTCTACCATCGATATTACAAATATCTATCAATACAAAAATTGAGATTATCAAATGGTCTTACACTCTGCATGCATTTCTAAACAATCTTCATTGAGTGAGAAATTAAACATTTGAATGCAGTGCCCACATTGAATGAGTCAATGGTTTTTATTACATCTCCCTCATACAAATTGTGTTTGATATCTATCCATTTGTAAGACTGTCAAAAAGTGACCACCTCTTGAATTGCAGAGATATTTTTATGAAAAGTGTCAAGTGTTAACACATGATGCAGATTTAAGTGTTAGATACTTCCCTCAAGCCTAGCATGCATTTATAATGAGAAAAAGTGGTCTGAGTTTTTATGCTAATGGATAGTTGCAATGTGGTAAAGTTGACATATAGAATGCTTTTACAGTTTTCATAAAGATTTGAAAATATCTTCATTATTTGTATAAATATTTAAAGATATCCAAAATATTCATTTCCTGTGTATGAAACGTCATCATTATAACAAAATTAAGTATTATTCCTAAATTTAATATAATTATGAAATTGTTTTTAGATCAAGAAATAAATTTGAATGATTCAAAAAATATTTAAAGTAATATTAAACAAATGTCTGTATTACTTTGTATTTTTAGATCACCAAAATGTTTTTAATGCCTTGAATGATTTGTTGCTGTAGCAGAGTTGCATACCTAACTTAAAGTCCAAGAGTACTTTTAGATTTCTCACTTCCCCTACTACACAAGAACTTGAGCAATAAGGATATTCAAATACCGTACTACTACTACTACTACTACTACTACTACTACTACTACTACTACTACTACTACTACTACTACTACTACCACTACTACCACCACTACTAACACCACTACTATTACCACTACTACTACTACTACTACTACTACTACTACTACTACTACTACTACTACTATTATTATTATTATTATTATTATTATTATTGGAAATGAATTTCCAGGAATATTAATACCATGAACTTCCCAATGTATTCCATGCATATGCATACATGATGGATGTAACTGTTTTGACATCATGTAAAGAAATGCCAGTATTAGAAAGAATACTACAGAATTATACAAACATACACAAACTACAATTCAACATCAGCAAAACATCTGCATGATTCATCTATACTAAAAAAACTCCACACATAATTGCATCAAACAAAACTTACCCAATTTTTGGATTCTCTTTTTGCCTGGGAGTATATGGAATGTGACAAACACTGCAAAATAAACTCAAACAGAAAGCAACCACCACTCATTGTTGAATATATACCTATCATTATATTCAAGAGTGCACCTATTTAACATACTCATAACAAGAAGAATTACATATTCACTTATTGTTAACTTAACAAAAAACTTTACAGCTGCCATATCATCTCATTCTGGCAAACTACTATGGGATAGGAAAACTAGCCATTTCAATCAAACAACTCAGTCAAACAACTATATGGAATGGTCTGGGGCTCCACACAATACAAGTGTTTCACACACAAAAACAATAAAACTATTGGAAAAAAATCACTGCAAGCTTTCAGCAGCTTCAAAGCCTCCTTGATGAAATACCTGCATATTGTCCACCCTCTCCATATAAAAATCTTATATCATTAGCACACTCAGCACAGATTAATATCAGAAATGCAATGCTCACATTTGATAGCAATTATACATACTGGAAGATATATGAGTTGATAAACCCAGACACAAATAATCATAACTTGGGGCCAATGCTAAGAGTAAACAACAAGCAACTACTTGAAAACTTCAGGAAATGGTCAATGAAGTCAAAGTTCTTTGCCTTCTTGTTCAAGCTAAACTTATTTGCATTACCAACATTCTATTTCTTATGCTACCATCACCTTTATAGATCAATAGATTCATTCTATAACTTATGCCATGATGCTGAGAAAACACAACAACACATATATTACAATTGTACAACACTAAATACTATGCAAGACAACATGCTGAATCAATATAGAACATGACAAACTCTACAGAAGCTAACAGATTTTGCACATAAAAAGACAACCTGTACAGAATGAGCAGCAATCTTTGCTCTCTATGCATTATGGGGTATATAATGTATATTTAGCCCAGGCAATAACACCAGATGACATCTGACAATATTTTACAGCAAACTACAACAAATAAAGAGCAGAAATGCAAAGATTGCAGATTCAAATATATTTGTGGACACCTGATCACTATTAAAATTACAAGCTAACTTTTAAGAACATGTAACTTCTAGCAGTCACATAAACACAGCCTATTCAATCAAAACCAATACTGCACAATGAACTAAAGACACATTAAAAACAGTGACACACACACTTAAATCAATGAATTAATACTCTTGATCAATGAACAGTGTCAATAACAAAATTTGAACAAGATTGAAGGAGAGATTCTAAATAATGACAAGATCACAAACTAATAACAGTAAAAA
Source organism: Epiperipatus broadwayi (assembly GCA_028023455.1). Taxonomy (NCBI): domain Eukaryota; kingdom Metazoa; phylum Onychophora; class Udeonychophora; order Euonychophora; family Peripatidae; genus Epiperipatus; species Epiperipatus broadwayi. Next base: position 1,074,926 of record JAQFVV010000234.1, on the reverse strand, counting down.
TTAAACAATGAAAGCAAAAGTGAAAACAAATATATAAAAATCATCATGCTACTGTAAGCAAGGCATAAACATGTAAACATCATGTAACCTTTGTAAACAATAAAGTCTATTTGACTACAACCATGTTAACAAGCTCTTATTTTTCATGATAAAAAGATACTTTAAACCTAGTCCTGACAAGATAAAAAACTTGATCCGGATATAGTTTTTAAATTTTCCAATGAGTTGAGAGCCAAACTTTTGAGCCTGAAGTGCCCCTGCAAGCCCCTGAACAAAAATTTAGACTTTCAACTGAGTTTGCATGGAATAGGTAAGTAGTACACTTACAATTCTCAGATCACTCAATCTGCCATCTTGTTATGGTTAAAATGAGCTATAACTTATTTTTATGATAAAATTTGGATTTTTTATGAAAGTTTTTGTAAAATACAATTTTTAATTTTTTTATTTTTCTTTTGTTTTTTAGATTTAATGACCGTAAATATGATTCATGGTCCATTGAACTTGTTTTACAGTGTAATAATTACATTCAATTATGTAAGGGCTTTTATAAGCCCTCTTAGTACAAACAATTTTTTTTGTAAAAAAAACTTAAAAGCTTAAAAATAAAAAAAAGATTATATCAAAGACATATAAGGATTACTGTTCAAATTATTTGTAATAATAATGACTTTTGATGCCTTCATAATTGGATTCAAATTTGAAACTGATGCTAACATTTAGACAGGATTCTGTGAGTACTCATATTATTATTTTTTATTATTATTAATTATTGTTTTCTATAATTAAATATAATTTAAAGTAATATATTTGTATATGATATAATACAGGTGAACTAATATAAAAATGTTTATTTTAATATTTTTCTGACCTACTTTTAGAACACTTTTTTTATAAAAATGATAAACTTTTAGATAAAAAGCACATTTGAAAATTGAGAAACTTTTACCTCAATTTGTTTTATGACCTATTTTTTATTACTTTATATATATATATATATATGATATAATACAGGTGAAATAATATAAAAACATTTTTTTGGATTATTTTTCTCACCTAGTTTATAACTCTTTATTATATATATACACATACTAAACAATATATATATAATAGAATTATATATATATATATATATATATAATAGAATTATATATATATGCAAAAAAGAATATATATATATATGATAGAATTTGATATATACACAGAAAACAATATATGTATATATATATATACAATAGAATTTTAGACAATACATTTGAATAATATAAAAACATACACATCCACACTCATCATATACCAAGACAGCCACTCTCATATTTCATCTCCCACATGCATATATAATCAGTGCTCATAATAAATTTGTTTATTATGATATTTATTGATTTTTCTTGTTCATTTTATCTTGGAGAAATTTTTGCTTGATATTTATTTTTTGAGTACATTTTACTTAGTTGAAAAGAATACACACTTTAGATCACACACCATTTTTCACTAATATAATAAAAGTAATATATAATAATATTATACTATACTATACATTACTATATAATTTACTAAAGTCCTCAACATCTTGTAAATTATTTCTGTTATTTTTTCCCCCCACTAAAAACCAAAAATATTTCTAACAGATACCTGCATACAAGTTCAACCAAACATTTATAACATATAGTCTGTTATAAAAGTAGAACATGTAGAGTGGCTAGTAAAAATGGAACTTACCAATCACATTGTTTTTGTAATTTTTGCATAGAAAAATTATCTCAGGTAAGACATATTATATATCATTTTTTTCAGCTTTTTGAGATGCATGTGATGAAGCTGTCTATGAAATTGTAATTTTAAGTTATATCTTTCAAAATTGAGAATTTGTGAACCAATGTAAAAATAAATATGTTTAAAAATAAAAAAAAATCTCCTTTTTTAATTATTTTTTTTGGTAATGACTATTTTATCAGCTTTATTACATTCTTTCATATTTGCACTTTCTAAAAATGTATATATATATTTATTGTAATAAATTAGAAATTTCATTTAAAATTATATGTCCTGTAATTTTTTTTTGACATTCAAAATGCTTTCAGGTCCCTATTAATAATTGCATGCTACATTTTTCATTCAAAATTTCAATTAAAATCAGTTAACCAATGATAATTTAGAAAACAACATTGCAACAAAATCATCTCATAATCAGAAAAGCCTGCCACTAATATTAGCAGTTCAAAATTTCAAAGTCCAAAATTAAGTCAAACATAATATTATTTTTAAATTTATTGTAGTAATTTCAGATTTTTGTTTGGAAAAAAAGAAAAAAAAAAGATTTCAATTTTCCCAGGAAGCAGTTCAGTTGCTCACAAAAAGTTAACAAGCTGTGTTTTTATACTTAAAAAGTATTCAAAATCTTAGGCTAACTGGAAGAAAAAAACTACCTTCATATATCTTTTTCAATTTCCAATCAGTTGATAACTTATAATTTTGTGTTACATTTTTTATTCAAATTTTCAATTAAAATCTAGTTACTTAATGATAAATTTAAAAAAAAAGCCATCACATGTCCACTGTTAATTGTAATACCAATGCAAAGTTTCAAAGTCCAAAGTTTAATGAAGCATATGTTTCTTATTTTTTAATGTTATTATAGTAAACTTTGATATTTGTTTAGTAATAAAAATTCAATCCCAAGTTCTTCAGCTATCAGTTCACTTGCTTACTACCAAGTTAACAGGCTCTGGTTTTTTACTCAAAATCCTAGGATAAGAAGTTAAAAAAAACTAACTAAAGTTATATACGTTTTTCAATTTCGAATCAACTGAAAATTTACTTCCTATTTTGTGTTCAATTTTTCATTCACATTTTAAATTTAAATAACGTTACTAACGATAATTTCAAAAAACAAGACATTTCCGATGCCAAGCCTAACAATCAACCCAGCTTTTACAATGTCTTCCTATGTCTGAACAATCTATCTGTAAATCTCACACTTAAACTACATCCACCTCACCTCTAACACAGTCAGCCCCAGATCCAGAAACTCCAACTCATCAATTGCAAATAATTCTAACACAGCTATACCATCACCCTCCTCTGGAAATCTGGACCCTCTACTCATAGATCTCATACTTAAATTTCATCAAAAGTCTTAAACCACTCTCCATATCTAACACTGTTAGATCCAAAGTCTTATCAACATATCCAATTCAACAATTGCAACCAATTCTAACATAACTGTATCACCATTCCCTTCTGAAATAGTCATCTATTCAAATGCACCAGAAAACAGGCATAGCATAGTTAATAAAACCACTTCAAGAATTATAAATACAATCCCATCATACTTCCTACCTAGACCAACCCATCTCCAATGAAATCAAGAAAAAACCAGATCACCCCCAAAAAATATGTATCCTAAAGAATCAAAAATATCTGACATTGATTTAATATCAGTGTTGTCTGATTTCACAAACAATTGCCATACTCACATGGAAATCACTAATCCCTCACATATATTACCCAGGCATCCCAATCACATAGAAAACCAAACCTGGTTTGCATGTGTAAATACAGCAATACAGAGCATGTAAAATCCATGTAATCTTGTGTTACAACTTTTAAATATGTAAATCTACAACTACAGATTGCCCATGTATACCACAGTAATCCAAGCTATGTAAAACTCTTGTAACTAATCAACAACATGGAAAAATTTATGTGTAAATGAATAAAGCAACTTTTAAATATGTAAGTTTACAACTGCAGATTGCCTATGTAAACATAGCAATCCAAGCTATATAAAATCCTTGTAACTTTCTAAGATAAATAGAGTTTATCATTGAAACATAGTAGTAATAGTAGTAGAAGTAGGAGTAGTATTAGTAATAGTAGTAGTAGTAGCAGCAGCAGCAGTAGTAGTAGTAGTAATAGTAGGAGTGGGAGGAGTAGTAGGAGGAGGAAGAGTAGGAGGAAGAGGAGTAGGAGGAGGTGTAGGAGTAGGAGTAGTAGTAGTAGTGGTGGTAATAGTAGTGATGATAGTAGCAGTAGGTGTAGTAGGAGTAGTAGTAGTAGTAGCAGCAGCATACATAAAAACTTTTTCAACATTTATATATATCTTAAGAGCAGGAAATTACTATGGGGTGGGTGCATATAGCTTCTATTTTAGTTAAACAACTATGATGAATACTATTACAAAATAGCTTGGATCTACATTCTGCCTTTAACTGTTAAATTTCCAAAAGTATATATTTGATATCTTTATGTGTCAAATTTTGGAAATTGTATTCAAGATTATACCTAAAAACAGACCACCAACTACCATAAGTTACTGGGAATATTTTCTTTGTTCACTGCTAGAGAGATACCTAAATTTTTGCCCACCTGACATCAAGTATCACTATTGGAATGACTAATATCTATTACAGTTGTCTATTAAAAATGATGACTACTCTGTGCTTGATATAAGTAGTTAACTTGTAAATTAAGTACTGATCCCTTGAGTCAAAATATTATCATTTTCTAAACACATTTTTTTAAATATAAAGAGTATTGTAAAAAGATAGATTCTCAATATAGTCTTTGTCATAGAGACACAGAAACAAAATCACATTTATATTACTTGAATATATCCACAGTAATTCTATCTCTATTATAAAGTTCTAATAGCAAAATACAATCTATATTTCAAACGTTTTCAGTGGAAGTATTTCCTAAGATTAGGGCATCGTCATTCTTAATATATATATTTTGGAACATCAGATACAATTTTTTATATAATACAAATTTTTAAGAGAGATGCAAATAGATTCTGGATTAAATTTGGGTCAATCAGAGGAAGGGATAAAGATATTTTCACATACAAAACCTGGTCCTTAATGCAGCAATGTGTGAGACACTAGCATCAGATCTTTGATTGTAAGAAGAACTATTAATTATTATATTGTTTTCGTCTCATGGTAAATATCTAAAATGTATTGCTATAAAATATAATTCCACATAACTTTAAATGTAAAATTCCTACAAGTACAGTCCAATTCATAGGGGAAAAAGACAATGTAACTATTGATCAGTAACATCATCATCATAATCATCATTATCATCATCATCATCATCATAATAATAATAATATATAATGAGATATTATTTTATATAGCGCGAATGTTTATTTATGTAATAGTATTAGCGATTAAGCCAATGCACATGCGCTTTAAAGAGATTATATAAATGAATACTCAATTTTCCAGACACGAGATATAGTATTTTAGAAAGAATGGAAATACTATATCTCGTGTCTGGAAAATTGAGTATTCATTTATATAATCTCTTTAAAGCGCATGTGCATTGGCTTAATCGCTAATACTATTAAATAATAATAATAATAAATAATAATAATAATAATAATAATAATAATGATGATGATGATGATGATGATGATGATGATGATGATGATAACAAAAATCTTCAGCAAAGCTGCAATGAATTTAATAAAAGGAAGTTTTATAGAAAAAAATATAATAGTATAGCTAAGTTAAAATATAAATATATAATTGTAAATAAATAATTAAAAAAACTGAAAAAGTATTAATAATATAACAGTTTTGTCATATTAAAGTAATCATTTTACAACAATTTTTATAAATTAAAATTTATTTTTACAAATAGTTAAAATGTTAGAGCTAAATTTATTTTATTTTTTATTAGTTTATTATTTAAATTGCTTACATGTCAGCATGAATACTGTGTACATGCATATGCAATGATTCATAATTAGTTAAATTTATAAACTATTTTAAAGTAAATTACTGGTAAATAATATTTATTAGGTTTAATAAATCAAAGTTTTGCAATCAAAAACCCACGCCTTCTGGGAAAATAGTGTACCAGTAAACTACAGGGACTACATTTAAATATAACTAATTATTGCAAATTTCATTGAGTTATATATAAAGTAGATAAGGATGGAGATGATTGAACCTAAAAATGGATTATATTTACCAATCAACTCTACAAAATTAACATTAGCGATTTGAAATAAGCATTACCACTCAGATGTATATTTATTTTAAATAATAATGGATGCTTTTTTAGTCTTTACTTGGGTGCTGCATTTTTATTTGTTTGTCAAAAATGGTGAATGGAACCAATTTCAAATCCTAAAATCCCCAATTCTTGTTAACATTCACCATTTTCTTAGTGGTTAAACATTCTCTCTAATTTATATTTTTTGTAAAACATGAAACTGATAAGTTCTGGTATGACCTTTTGAAATAAAAGCTGCAATATAAAATGACACTGGAAACTTAAAATTCATAAACTAATGCACATTTATTTACATGATATAATTAAATCAAACACACAAAGTCAAAAATAATTATTTTAGAATAAATTTATACAATAGGTTATGCATATAAATATAACTAAATTAAAATAACTTAATAACTAATATAAAATAAATAAATGAAAATACAGTAATCAAATTATATTGACTTATTAAAGCATTTTCTATTTTTTTGTTTGAGTTTTTAAGGAACAGTCTTACCAGGGTATATATCTTATTACTTCCATTACTCATGGGATAAAAACTTGTGACGTTTCTTCTTCCAACTTGTGCAATTTAAATGTTCCTTTTCAAAAATGATAGTTACACAGACTCTTAATAAGTGTTGTAACTAATTCAGTATTATAGCATTAAAATTGAGCTCAGGCAGTCCACAGAAGATTATTGCATAATTATGGTTGGCCTGTATACTTCAAATTAATCCACAATGCATTTATGTGGCTATATCAACAAATAATAATTATAATCCATAAATCAAAAGGTTCTGTTTTTGGCAAAGACAATTTTTTTTCATATGTCATAGCATCGACTGGGACATGAACCCACACCTGTCTGCAACCAACTACTTGCTTGCAAGGTGGGTACGATGACCTCTCGGCTAACAATGCTTGACAAAGACGATTTATATTCAATAAATCATTTTTTCCAACTTAGCAATATATTTTTCAGCCATAGTTATAATTCAAAAAAGTTTTTTCTGCTCTTTTCAATACTTATAGCTCCACTGATTTTTTAAATTCTCTATTCCATCACCAAAGAAAAGATTATGACTCCAATTTCTGAAGATTTTGTTAAATTTTTTTACATATTTTTTTAAAATTAAAAATACACAGTAGATTAGTAATTAAAAATATACAATAGATTAGGTATCTCTTTAATTTTTTTAAAATTATTATCACATACCTGATTTGTAGATTCATTTTTTGTTATCTACAAATCTAATCAAATTAATCCTTCTTCAAAAATAAAATAATTATCTGTATTTCATGCTCTTTTACTTCAATTTAAGTGACTTACATGGTTTAAATTTCTTTATTAAAATTTATTTTAATAAATGTAATAATTCTGAATTCTATAATAATTTTCAGCCAGTAGTCAATTATAAATAAAGCAACAAAAATCACCAAGCAATAAAGAATTCACACATTGTAAATATTTTTAGAAGAAATTTTAAACAAGTATAATGATTTTTTACTTTTGTAGGAAAAAACAATACAAAATAAAGAAAACCATTTTGCAGTCATTGCATAAACTAATCTATGACACTCAAATATATGTACTTATATTATTTGCTAACCTATTTGAGATCTGATTTTAGATTTGTTGCAACTTTTAAAATATATTAATTTCTTTTATTGCAATACCTCCTTCCATTTCTGTGCTATATGAATGCATAATGAGAATAAATATTCTAATTCCAAGAGTTGGAAACTACTCTAGAGATGAGTTTTGTGAAGAGCAAAGAAACCAATATATAAAATGTAAATAAGTCCAAATACAAACATAGTGGTTCAGTTTTCTATTTTTTTTAATATTTTGTATGCTGAATTTAACTTATTTTGCAAAAAAAACGTTTTTTTTTTTTTTTTAAGTACTTCAACATTATTTCTAATTGCATCTCTTCAAAATATTTAATAATAGCCATATCTTTCAAATAGAAACCACAACTTTGAACTGGTTTAGAATGTCTTTTACACAATGCTTATGAAAAAAACAGGGTTAATATCTACCACAAAATCCATGCTCAAAGATGATTGTAAAATACCCTTTTGGGAAATGTTGTATTATTTAGTTGTTTCACATATCTAATCCCTGAAAATGTGATTTTATGATAATAATCTCCATATTGACACAATGAGCAAGTAAAAAGGTTTTCTCAAGCATTTATGTTGTATTTATAAAACTACATGTATCACTTTATTAAATAGATTAGGTAAAATAGCAGCTGTCTATATAAGTAAAATAATTGCAGTAGTTATTTTCCTGCATGAAACATACTTCTCTTTTGATTTGTTAAAACATTTACATCATAAGAGATTATGTTGCACCTTAACATGCAAATACACTTTTCCACTTTTAAAACTACCAAGACATTAAAATTGGTTTATATTTTCAAATTGATAACCACTAAAATTAAATGTTGCGATTTTCCCCCATCTGGATTATGAAGAATTTGATGTTTTTGAGCATTAACTATTAAAAAAAAGTCCTATATGTTGCAATTTAAACATTAAACACATTCTGTAGATAATATATAGGGTATATGAGCTCAGCCTTTCACACAACCCACAACTCTCCACTCTATCTCATACCACTGATACTCTTGAACACACACATGTATATATATATATTGAAAAGATAAAAAATCACCAATATAAATATTTCATGCTAAAGCAGCAATCATCAGTTGGTCCAGATTACCATCTCTACACATATATGTTATAAGTGCAGGTTTAGCATGAAGTACGCATATTGGTGATTAGTTATCTTTTCAACATATATGTGTTCAAGTGTATGAGTGTTATGAGATAGAGTGGAGAGTTGTGGGTTGTGTGAAAGTCTGTGCTCATATAGCCTATATATTACATATATAGACACAGGTATATAATAAGCCTGTCTCGGTTATTCTGTAGAAAGTATTTTAAATGGCAGCAATAGCACAATTTTCAGAATAAGGTGTATCTAAAATACAAGAATATAAAATTTATTTTTTAGCTTTTAATCGATACAAATTAAAAATTCCACAATCAAACATGTATGAACATTTTGTCAGTTTATTGAACCATCTATAAACAATTCCAGAGATTATTGTCATAAAAAAAGTCGAAAAAAATGTTAGAGCAAATATATATCTTCGTTTAACACCAATTTTCTTTTCATATGCTTCAGATTTTTTTCGTTCACTAATAAGAGTTACTTTCTTTCTGTCATCTAGAAGGTATTATTGACGTACAACAAATTAATTTTAAACAAAGGATTACTTACGTTCAGTTAATTGAATCAGTTATTTTGATCAATAAATAAATATATATTGTAAGGTACAGGGTGGGCAAGATTCGACATAATTTTATATATGTATCAAGAATTGCACCAAATTGAAATGGTAAAATAAAAGTCAAAGAACTTTATTAACAAATATGCATCGCAAATGAAGACTAAATTGAAATGGAACATAGGATATAATGATATAATCGTTATTATATATCAAAGATTTAGTTGGCAAATTGTGATAGTACAATAAAATTGAAAGAATTAGGTTTGTTAACGCCTAATTATAATAAAGCGAAAATAAGGAAACCAATACGTTAAAACAAAATTGTATATAACTGAAATGATAGAGAATGAGTATGTTACTTTTTAAAATCATGTGCATAAAATTCTTTATCTAGAATGCTCTCGAAATTGTATACATCTAAATCATTATCACAAAAAGTGGCCTTCTAATTGCATAATAAACAAATAGAGAAAAAGAAGCTTTCTGAGTTATTTGTCAGATTTTACTGACAATTAATATGATAATGGACTAGTTTTTGAAATAACACTTTATAATTAAATAAACCGAACTCATAACATAAAACAAAAAAAGAATATATTCAACTTTAAAATCTCTCTCAATACTTTAATAGGATATTCTCAGTGTTTAGCATTAAGAGAACTATTGAGACTTGATTACTTGCCAAAATATAAAGTAGAAACAAAGGGAATGTTTTATTGAATCTAATGTATACTGTAATATTATCAAAAATATTACTGTTTATTATCGATATGTTGATGATGTTTTTGTATGTGGTAAACCAAATACAATTAATGAGTTGTTTAAAGAATTAAATGGTTTAAAAGATCTAAAATGGATAAAAACAGATAATATTTTAATCTGCGTTCAATTTCTTCGTCTTAAAATAACTAGAAATCATTGTATGCTGGATTACTGTATGACAGTTAAACCAATAGTAAAAAGAGGTTATATTCCATATAAATCAAAAGTACCAATGTCACACAAAATGGCAGGTTTGAAGTCATTCTTATTTAGAAATAGTAGCCTTTGCAAATATTCATCAGATAAAGGCAAAAATATTGAACTATATTAGAATAAATTGTTAAATGTTGGTCACAATTATAATCATATATATATAATGTTATTAGAGATATTAATACAAAATATATATATAATGTTATTAGAGATTTTAATACAAAATATAAGAAAAATTTTAATAATAATATTGATTCTCCTGCTAATAAAAAATATGGATATCAATACCATATATTTCAAATGATCAAGTAAATTTTATAAAGAAAATTTATAAAGACATATGTGGTATTGCATTTTACACGCCCCCTACATTAAACAAATTAATAAATAACTCCAAAGATAAAACCTCATTTATAAATAAAAATTGTGTCACATATAAATGGATATGCAGATGTGGCAGTGGAATATAGGTGGATATAGATGTACATTGGAAAAAAGAACTAAAGAGCACTTGCTATTATTAAAACAAGTTCAGAAATCAAAAGAAAATTGTATAGTAGATAATAATATTTCAGCATCAGTTTTTTACGACCATAATTAGTCATGTATTTATGGTTTTGACTTCAATTTTAATAATGTAAAAATATTGCAAATTGAAAAAAATAATAAAAGAAAAATAAAGAATCCTATGCTAATATACAAATATAAACATGACTTAATTACTGGGATAATCGAAAGTGCTCCTAAGTGGATACAATTTTTAATTATTTAGTTACTGTATTTACAAATATTCAATTATATAATTACAAATATATATATATATATATATACAGAAACAGATATACTGTTCCACGTATGTATTCAAAAGATCCCCCCCCATTTAAAAAGACTAGCATGATTTGTTGTTAAAAAAGAAAAGACTTAATAATGGTTAAGGAAAACTAAAAATTTAAAGAAACAAAGGAATCATGAAAATTGACAGCAATGAAAAAAGAAAGATAATTTGGTCAAATTAAAAAGAAAAAAAACAACAAATACGTTTAAATCTGCAATTAAAAAAAAGATACAAATCTTTATTAAGATTCATCAATCTAAGAAAAAAATCATTATTTTCTATAATTAAAAAAAATAAAGATAAACCATTATTAATCTCATAATTTGAGATTATGATATAAATACATCACTCGTATTTATTTAAAGCTGGCATTTATTAAAAATATTACATTTTTAATTTTTGGAATGATGTTGTCGTATAAAGTGTAATAATCACTTGAGGCAGTCTTATCAAATTGGAAAGCATGGCTTATCCTTATGATCCCTTATCTGTCCTGTGAAAAGTAGAGTGCCCAATCCTCAAGAAGAGAAAAACACTCGGGCTTAAATGAGAACTGTATAACAAATCAGATACAGTGGGCAGTGCTGCTTAATCAACCCAGATATCAGAGTATAAATAGTTGAGTTGGAAGTTCAGAGCAGATTTTTAAAGAGGATTTTTAAAAAGATTTTAAAAGGATTTTAAGAGCAGTTAAAGAAGTAAGAAAAGTCAAGAGTTAAAAAGTTAAAATTTTTATTTAAGTGTTACTTAACTCTGATTTTCATCACTTTGGAATATAACCTTTATAGCCACTGTTAATGATGAAAAAAGAAAACATTAATAAGGAAATCATAATGATGGAAGGCTAGTCAGTAACAGCTTCTTCTCTTTGCCCAAAGCCATGGTTCTCCAAGATTTGCCTGGGTGAACATCATGGAAAGTAAATAATGCCATTCAGCTTCAATACAATGACACCTTTTGAATGCAGTCACATCATGGATATGAAGGAACAAACTGGATAAAATAAAGGTAATAATTTCATAAAATATTTAATACTTATATACAAAATGTCTTTCTTAAAGAAAATTATGAATAAATATAGCTATGTAAAAATACGTTGTATTAATAATAAATTGTAAATACTAGATGTCTTAAATATTGATAATCAAAAGGCATTTTAGTCAATACTTATATGTGTTTATAAAAAAAAAACACAAAACAAAACGTATTAATAATAAATTGTAAATACTAGATGTCTTAAATATCGATAATCAAAAGGCATTTTATTCAATACTTATATGTGTTTATAAAAAAAAAAACAAAACAAACGTCTTTCTTAAAATAAATTATGAATAATTATGGCTATGTGAAAATATGTTTTATTAGTGATAAATTATAAATAAAACTGCTGATCAACTTATATCTAGAAACATACATCTGTGGCAGACCAAATAACAATATTTATGCTATATATTAGAATAACTAAATAAAAATTACAAATGCTTACATGCATATTGGTTATATATTACACATAACTATAATTAACTAAATTATAATAACGTGTTTATAATCCACATAAAATTAGAAAATATCAAAATGAATGTATTTATACAAAATGAATGTATTTAGTAAATTTATACTATATTCTGAATAAATTCAAACATTTAAATATGAATTAGTACATCAATAAAAGTTAATGGTTATATGTGTATAATGAACCACATACTTAGATAAGTTGTAAAGATTAAGAAGATCATTTTTTTTTTGTTTTTAAAAATATTTTATTTATTATTTGAAAACTCTGAGAAAAGTAATATAAACACAGAATTAAAACTTGTTATATATACCAGTTGAGAAATAAGAATACCAAAACAATGTGTCATGGTTAAATATATAATGATATACCTGGAGTTATTGATGCATATGTTATATATATATGTCTTATGAAATTGGAAATACCAAATAAATGCATTTGCAAGAGAAATTGATATCTGGACAGATGGGAATAGGTTACCTAAATAACCAATGGATATAAATGTGCTTATATCGAACAATTCAAACCCTGAAATGGATAACCAATGAACCTAGGATAAATGTGCTTATAGTATGGATTCAAACCTGGATTTGGATAACCATTAATAGAAATATATTTATTATGCTTTAACTAACTTAAAATTATCTGGAATGATAGAAATGCTCTTGTCTGTAAAGAATATCTTCATACATGAGTTAATTTAAGCCACATTACATGTGACAACTACCTAAAAGACTACATATTAGAATTAAGTGAAACTCTGAATTAAATTAAATGCTATCAGTTGTCTTCATTATTATCTTTGTTGTCTTCATTAATTGCACTCCTCTCTGTGAATTAACTAAATGATTAAAGATGTAAACTGTTAAAGAACTATTGAAAGAAGGACTTTATTATACTCTCAACAAATTACATTCTTTAAGTCATATAAAAATGTTATTGGAAGTAGGCCAAAAAGATACAAGGGATTGTCAATGAAATATTTTGTTTGATGGACATTTATTTAAACCTGTTATTAAATAAAATTGTTGTTACTTAAAATTAATTTTATTTATCCAGCTGTTCAGTTCTATTATTTTTTGCATCACTTATCATTCATTGCACATGTTAATGAGAATTTCATGCCTCCTGAGCAATGTCTGGCATAACTAGACCTACATAAGTCAGGTTGTAGTGAGATGGAACTCTAGGGTGCCATTTGGAAAACCAAATACAGAAATGTCTAGATGCTTCCAGTCTCTATGGTGCTACATCCTGTGATGAGCAAGAAATATTGTTGTAGAGGAAGATAACATCTGCATTGGGGAATGCCAATTGATAGTTCCTTCCTGCAGCATGCTCACCAGGAAATTGTTACAACCAAGGTAATAAAGGGATTGTTCAGGTCCAGTTACAATATATATATATATATATATATAATATATATATATATATATATATATATATATATATATCAAAAATTAAGTTTCCTTAATGAATAATAACTATATATTATTTTTGCTTAATGAACTATCCACTATTTTAATTTGTTCAATGCAGAAATAGTTTTTTAAATGAATGTTGCAACTTAATTATCAAGTATAAATACAGCAAATTTTTAAAACAGTAATTACTAAAATCAAAGGTATTTATTTAAATATAGCATTGAAAACATTATGAATCCTCTATAAATTATTGCTCAAACTAGAAGTAATCGTCATCACGCTATAAAACTAAAAGGCAAAAAAAAGGGTGGGGGGGATATCATATTTTTAATAGATTATATATCTAAGATAAAATCTATAATTAATGAAAACCATATAATTACTGGTATTATAAGCAAACCAGAGTAGAGACTAATGTACATTCGTATTAAAACTATTTTTTATTCTTTAAATCAGAATTTTCAACATCATTAATAATATTTTTCATCATTCCATCACATAGAAAAAAATATTTTTACCTACTTTTTATCAAATTATTACTAAGTAAACATAATACCTGACAAAACTTGAAACTCTAAATATCAGTTATTTTATAAACAGTTATCTTCTTACCTTAATAATTGTCATTGTTAGATACAACTTTTTACTAACCGTCTATATTTAATGTATGCAAAGGTGAAAGCTCAAATCATTATCACCATATATTTGTTACCAATGGTCTGTTTTATAAACGATCTCAAGTATAATAATTAAAGGTTATATAACATGATATTATAACCAATAATTTATTTAAACTTTGTTACACCAAGATTGAACATCAGAAGTTATAAGTACAAATATGACAATTTATTTGATAGTATTCATAGAATAAAAGCAGACATTGTCTAATTACAATATTGATATTGTTTAATAAAATTGGAACCTTGCAACATTCAAAAGAAAAAAGAAATTGTTTAGAGAATATTGAATAAAATGCAACCTTCACCTAAAGGGGAATACTACTAAATAAATTCATAATAAATATATAAAGATATAAGTTGTATCTTATAAAATAATGCCATTTAATGATAAAGAAAATATTGATAGATATGAAAATATTGAAAAAGCATAAATGAAAAAAAGCATTCAGTAGAAAGTGTATTATTTTCAATGGTAACAATTACAAAAATATCATTGATAACAATTGATTCCCTTTTGTTTTCCTGTAGATCCTCTTGAGTTTGAAAAAACTTCTGAAAACAAAATCATTGAATCTTCTAAACATTTAAACCATTTTTTGACTCTGGTATTAGCAAGATGTTTATGATGTTACCATTTGTTAAAGCAATTGATTTTCTTTTATCATCAGAATAATTTGCAACCTAATATTAGTTTCATTTCAGATATTAAGAAAGTTCGCAAACCTTCAGTTTTAGATTTACCATTAGGAAAAACAATGGCTTTAATGGACATTACTTTATTCTGTATAAAAGAATCTTTCATAAGCTGATATATATATATATTAAAATCACTCATCATACTATGACATTTGTTGGGAGCTGAGTCATTGAATTATTTTTAAATATTTTTGTCTGTATAATGCTATAGAAATTATGTTATTAACTGAATAAATTAATGCAGGTTTCAAAATTTAATGGCTACAATACAATAATGTTTTAATAATCGTTTGCACTTACAAATATAAACGTTATAAATTAAAGTCACATGTACTAATGCATATTAAAGTTTTAATAGAAAGAAGTATCAAAGCCTTATTATTTTATATGTAAGACACTAGAAAAATTCTGTAATCAGAAGTCTTAATAAATGTGATGTAATAATCTAGACCTAAAATAAATAATCCTTAAAAATCAAAGTTTATGATTATTCTTTTTCAAGTTTCTTTTACTTTTCATTTAAAGCCAATAAACATCACATGACCACCATTTCTTATGCTTGCTTATAACTTTTATTAAAACAGGCAAAACTCACTATACGTATTGCCACACCTTTCTGGCATCCATTGATTACTATAGCTTGCAGTGTGTCTGTAATACGTATAGTGAGTTTTGCCTGTTTTAACTTTTTATTTTAGTCTGAAAATAGAGTAATTAACACATCTTCTTTTGTACAGCATTACAAATTTGGGTTAGACACTATTTTAATGTGAAAAATTAGAAAATAAATTTATCAATAAATTTATTAAATACTCCCTCCAAAAATATTGATCTGGTTAAAATAAATAAAAAAAGATATTTAAAATTGACAATCTGATTTTTAAGGAAAATAATCTAGCTTTATCGCGTTTTCTTTTTTATTGATTATTTAAAAATACAATTGCTTTTTGCAATATTAGAAAGGCTTCCATCGCCATTGAATTTCTTATTTGGAATCAGTAAAGAACAATTTAAATTGTAAGCATATTCAAGTTATTGACTAAGACTGGTCAAGTTATGATCTTTCTCTCATGTGTATCAGTTATATGAGACAGAGTGGAATAGCGAAAGAGCTTAAAGACGGTGTTCAAATCCCCTATATTATACCTAGACTTCAGGTAAAACTTTTGATCAAAGTAATATGTTTTTATTTTGTATGCGTAATTAAAAAAAAATACATTAATAAAATATACACTCACATAACTTTAAAAATCAAAATACTTACTTGTAGAACATACTGTGCTATTTGCAAAAGGTATTTTATAAATAACATGATATACATTTTCCGAATTAATATTGTGGGTATCATCAGTGGTTGTCAAATAATTGGGTAATCTTTCAATAATAAAATTCCCGGATGCTGTTTGTATTAAACCAACCTATATATATATATATATTCAAATAAACTGAATTTAGAATGTAACATGTAACTAGTCATTAGTACGTTAGTATAGAACAATATATAATGGAAATATATTTTCCATAAAATATAAGCAATTAAAATTCTTTAGGTGTTATACACTGAATTATTAGCATCATTCTGATAAAAAATGAACAATAAAAAATAATTGGTTTTTTATATACGTCTTTATTAACTATTTAATGAAATTTATGTATAGTCCTGTGTTAGAATGTTTTAATATATACATACATATAACTAGAATACATATATATTATAAATCGGTTATAAAAATATTAGTAGAATCGATAAACAATTATAGGAAAAATGATACCACAATAGAAAAAATGCTGAAAACATTCAATCAAAACAAAATACCAACAATCCGTGCAGCTACTTTCAGTTTATATGCCTTATGGTGTACCAGATGTACATTTACCTTAGGAAACAATACAAGAAAACATACTAACACATATCATAACAAGCTAGAAAAACTTAAAGAAAGGGATATTCTTCTTGCACCACCAGACATTTTTGCTGCCACTTAGTCTCTTTTCAAAATAAGAGCAGCATTATAATGGAAACACAAAACATAACCTCAGAAAAATGGAAATCCAGAACGAACTAACAGTAAGAACTGAACTATAAAAACAATAACAAGTACTAAAGACTCTTATAGAAAAAAAAAGTGTTTCTTTCTGTAATTAATGATATCTCCTAGTTTGTTAATATATTATACAATGTACAACCTGATATGATGTAACCTATTTTTGTCTAATAAAGTTTACTTTGAATAATAATAATAATAATAATAATAATAATAATAATAATAATAATAATAATAATAATAATAATAATAATAATAATAATAATAATAATAATAATAATAATAATAATAATAATAATAATAATAATAATAACAACAACAACAACAACAACATCAACAACAACAACAATTAGAGGTCCAAAGCGAAAATGACCAATTGTAACTGTGAACCAAAAATATTTTGCAAATAGAATATACCGGTCCTTTTTCTGTTTTTGTAATATCTTATAATGTTAACTTTTAATTTTTGTAATAGAAAATCTTTCTAAAATATTTCAACACTATGTTTTATTAGAGTTCTGAGTATATCATATTTTCTACTATATCTTCCCAATAAAAACAAATAACATTCCATTTATTTAGAATGAGATAATCATTTCATAAAACCAAGCTCACTCCACCATAAATTATTCTCTTAAGAAGACTTGATTTGTTCATTCTTTTTAATGTCCATTCTAACAAAGGTATGATTTTACAATAGTGGACTCCCTCTATCTCATCCAGCAAGTGCAAAAATATAGTGATTGGTTTTATGATGGAGTGTCCTTAAATGAAGCTTTGCTAAGGTCTCCACATTGCACCAATATGGTATTCCAGACACTCTTTAATATAATGTATTAAGTTAAATAACATATTTATATACAGCAAATAGAGTTGCAGTAATTATTTACCTGTGATGAAATCCTCTTTTAACTTATTAAAAGCAGCAGCACATGGAATATGTATTACATTTCAATATCTAATTATACATATAAATGTATCAATATACTTAAAAGACTTTACATTCAATCCAGTTAAAAGTTGCTGAGAATTTTTCTTCTATCACTTGACAAATTTTTGAATATCATTTAATAAATTAAAGTCATTATATGTTGCATTCATGTTATTAAATAATGCATTCTGTAAATCGTCTTTTGAACTAACAAAAACAATAAAATCATCATCATATTGTAAATTCAAAATCTGAGAAGATTAAATTTATGATATAACTCTTAATCAATTCAAATCAAAATTTCCATCATAAAAGTTTTGTATTAGATGTTAATCACTGTTTTATTAGGTCACCAATAAATAATTCCAAATAACATTCTTAAAATTGAAAACAATGTAGCAGTAAGTAGACTTCTTGTTTAATAACAATTTTTAAATACCTCAGATTTTCACCAATAATAATAACACTTTTACATATTCCATCAAATAGAAGCTATATAATAGGAATAAATTTTGATGAATACCAGCTAATTTCAAGCAATGTATAGACCTATCTATTAACTGAATCAAATGCATAGACCAAATCAATTAAAACAATATATAAATCATTCTATGTTAATGACATATTTTTTGTCTTTATCTCACATTAAATAGCATGTTTATAGGTTCTAGATTCTTTAAAATCACACTTAGTCTCTGTTAACTATTAATTTAGGAATGGAAGCATTATATTTAACAAAAATCTTGAAAATTTCTTTGCTACAGTACATAAAAATGATAATCCATGTTAATTCTTGAAATCTTATATTTCCCTTCATTCTTAAAAATTGAAGCAATTCTTGAGATCAGGCAGCATAACTTCATGGATCTATATATTCCTAAAAATTTCAATTTGTTTTGAGATAATATAATATTTTAAAACTTTTACAGTTATTTCATCAGAACATGCAGCATTTTCATTTTTAACATTACAAATATTTGTTTAGGCTTAATTAATTTGATATCTTTGTTCAAATCTAAATGAGAATATAAAATGAATATATCATTAAAAGCCATTACCTGAATTCTTGAATCATTATTAAAAAGGTGATCAAAACACTATTTTCACTTATTCAAAATATCAGATGGATAGTAGATTTTTGATATCGTTTCTTAGATGTCTATGTTGATTTTAATATTCCATGTCTATAATAAATTTATACATCTGGAGATTGTCATATCTTCTATCTGTTACAAATGCTTATCTTTATATCTGTAAAAGGAGTCTTAGTTTAATATCCTCAATCATCTGCAGCCTACATTAGAGTTAAAATATACGTTTCAACCCTAATTAATCCAATCCTAGAGCTATTCTCCAGCTGGCACTATTGCTTGCTTTTCTTCCTCAAGCTAGTCATTTTTTATAGATCATTCTACAAATATGAAAATCTCTTGAACAATATAGTAACAAATCTCTACTTAATGTCGCATTTACAGATTTCAGAAAAATAAATTACCCTAATAGACATCTATGGTAAACGTTCCCAATCTCCCAAGACTCATAAATAAAAAATATCTCTAAGTTAGAATAATTAAAAGGTTTTTTATTTGTGGATTAATTATTATATTATCCATTCTTTATATTATCTAAAATATATTACTAGAAACATGTTCGTTATATATAAAATAAATAAGTATATATGAAAAAGAAATTTAGCGGTGAGTATTATATATACATAACCAGTCGTTTTATTGTATAATTGCATAAAATTGACATGTTTATATATATATTGTTTTATTGTATAATTGCATAAAATTGACATGTTTATATATATATTGTGCCCTTTTCGATAGGTCAGTAATAGTCCATCTCAGTCAATTACTAAAAATTTTAAATTTTAGAATATGTTCTTTTAATACATTAATTATAGTTTGTCGATTATATCTTTAAAGTACAATTTGAGGCTAAAGCAAATACGTAGTATATAAAATTATAGCGAATCATTTACAAAATAGTTATGTAAAGCTTAAAATATTGTTTCATATGATTGTAAAAGCTGGCCATATTAAATAACACAGCTATAAATATTAAAAGTATATTTAATAAATTCGATTTTAATAGTTTAAAACTGATAAGTTAATAAATACAGAATTTAAATTTATAATCATATTTAATAGTCAAAATTAATATAGTATATTTTAAAAATAAACTTTATGATGGTGAAAAGTGTATTTAGTTCTATATTTTTAAATTATTTTTCCAAATTTTTATAATTATATTATTAAATATAATAAGTGTATCAATTTTATTAGTCTAGGCAGAGAAATAGATTAGAAATCGTCTGTCAAAGTTATTGATCATGTGACTTGTATAATGCATACTTTCACACACACACTGCTTGTTTGAATTAATAACAAAGTTTAAAATATTTTGAAAGTTATATTATAGAATTGGATGGAATTATTGCCTATCATAAAAGCAAATAATAATAATTATTAAGTTAACTATTGTATGTAATGTTTTAAATAATGTAATAAAGACGAATACAGTTAAAAAAAAAAAATTAAATATTTTGTTTAAATAAAACTAGATAAATGGAATATTAAGAATGGAATAGGTTATTAAAATTATTTTAAAAGTTATTTTAAATGTTTAAATAATTTTGATAAAGTAATAATTGATTTAAAAGTAGTATTTTAAATAATATTTTGAGTTATAATGTCATAAATTTTTATTTTAAAGATTCAATTCTGTAAAAAATCGAAAATATGTAAATTTGTTCTCAAGCTAAAAGTAAGAATAAACCAATCAAATGAGGTATTCTTACAGACTATAAATATGAATCGCACGGGGAGTATCGAGGGAGATTTAATAAAGTATTGAAACCAGAGAAAGGTATATTAGCAGCTATCAAAGAGATAGTATTTTTTAAATTTTTATTTTAGTCAATTTTTAATACTTTCTTATAGTTTTATTTGCAAAAAAAAAAAAAACTAATTGATATTTTTAAAAGTATTTTGCAAAAGAGAGTTAAAAAATAATATATTTGGGAACTTCGTGAAAATGATTTGCTAGTTTTTTAAAGTACTTGCCAGGATTATTTTATCTGAAATTTGACCTAAACTTCGCAATGAAAAGATGGATATACTGTAGAATAAAATGCATATAAATTCTAATAATATAAAAATGTTTTTGGAATATTTTGATACAGCTTTATTAATGCTTCACCGGAGAACTGTTCTGGTACAAAAAATAATTCGGACATTATGCTGGAAGCTTAAATGGAAAGTTATTTGCCATCTAAAAAATTTGTGATGCATTATTTATAAGCTTATCCAGGAGTTTTAAAAAGAATAAGATACTTATATCTTATCATAAAATATAATAATGAAAGAAATAGAATGTTTAGTCCTTTTTGAAGGAAACATTTTTTTAAAAAGAATATATTTTACAAGAATTAAAAAGAGCTCATAGAGAAGATTTTGTTAAGGAATTATAATATTAAAAAAAAACTTCTAGTCTCAGAAATATCAAAAATGCATCTTTAGAAGTATTTGTTTTTTGAAGCGCTTTATCAAGGATGGAAACCTACATAGAAGAATGAACGTATAATAGTTGATTAAAAAATGAATCCATGGAAATATTGTAAAAAAGTTTACTGAATATTTTAAAGTTAAGCTAGATGGAGGATGCATCGGATACTCCGCAGAGAATATTGGCAGAGAATATTGAAGAAATTTCACGGGATTAATTAATATTATGATTTAATAATTATCATCCTAAATACTAAAACCAAGGATTATTTTCTATAAATTTTACTAAATGGATTAATATTTATTTTTATTTTTAAACTTTAACACGCTTGGAGGAGAACATTTTAAAACTCTAGAGAAAATAATAAACATTTTGGACTTATCAGGAACTATTGTCAAGAAAATATGTAATTATAGTTTTGATTCCTTTTATTTTATTAACCTAGTTTAAATCTAAATTTTTTTTATAAGATTAGGAAAACATAAAACATTAATTTGTTGATGATATAAAATTTTATAATGGAATAATCTAATAATTTAGATAAGAATATATTTTAAAATAAAGTGTATGAATGTATATTTCTTTATGTTTGCAATGATCGGTATCTAGTGGATGAAGAAGCCTACTGAATATGATGACCAGATAAAGGTTATTTTGGTAATAATAATGACTATTAATAATTTATAATGTATATTTTTGTTTTTTTTAGATCATCTATGAATCGTAAGAATGAAGTGTAAAAGTTTTAATTATATGTAACGCATTTCATACAACATTTTAAAAAACATTATGAGATAGGATTGATTTGAAAATATGCATACAATGATTTTTTTTTTATATTAGTGATATAATCCAACATAATAACAAATAATTATGTGATTCTTTTAAAATTTTCATGTTAGGATATTCAAATATTGTCTGATTAGATTATATATGATTAAGCATACAGAAGGATGAAGTGGACAGACTTTTCTTATGGAACAGCTAGATTGTTTTAAAATTATCAGTGAATTTTATTTATTGTTTTGTAAATGCAGATAGCTATTTATCGATGTAAGATGTGGAAAATCTTGAGAAATAATGTTGAGATAGTGGCTTGGAAGTACTTAGTGAACAGGAAACCAAGATGATGTTTTTAAGAAATAGGATATGATAAGGAATAGAAATAATATTTAGTCTTTATGTGGATATCAGCATAGTTAACAAAGCCCTATGACTGGTACACATTTTATTTGGACAGTGTTTTATATTTCTTTAAATATTTGATGTTCTAATAAAGCTGAAGAAATAGCTTTAACATCGTTCATGTATTAGAGGTTATTAGACAGGTAAAGGTCATACCTCTTTCTTGTAATGCACTGTGCCATGTTTTTTGAGATATATTATGAGTGATACTCTAGCTTTCTTCCTTAAATCCTATACATCTGTTTCGCTATCTTTATTTCATGTAACTGCATCGTTCAGTAAGATATTTTGAAAAGAAATGATAAATAATTTAGAACTTAGGTTATGCTATCGTTTTTGTATAAGATTGGTTTATTTGCTTATAAGGAACAGAATTTTATAACTTAAAATTGAAGGTCCAATGAATCCTAAAGGAGAGGAAAGAATCATAGAATATATTTTTGAATTTATTTCGAAAATGAAATATAAATTTTGGAATAGAGTATCTAAACAAGATGTTTTCTTTGAAATGTTAATTATTTTTAAATGCTTTATTATTATTTTTTTAAGAGAAAAATAAGTATTGCATATTTTTAAAATACAATAATATACAATAAATGTAGGGAATATGCATAGTATATTTTTTTTGTTTATTGAATAACAGGAATATATTGATTATTACACTTATATCATACTAAAGTAAGGCTAAATAAGAATATATTATGATTAGTAAACATCGTGTGATAAAACACTAAAATCTAGTACTGAATTTTGGATGAATATTTTATGTAACATCTTTGACTTTGCAAGATGAAATTTTTTTTAATATTTTGAGAAATCCATACTCATTATAAAGTTAATTTTGTTTTCTGTAGAATGTTTTCCTATGAATGTTTTAAAAATAAGATAGTTTAATAATATTAAGGATGAAATATTTTGCTAATAAAATAAGTAAATATATTTGTAATAAGTTAACCATAACGAGAAACCAAATGGTAACATTTTTTTTTATTTTGTCTTAAGTCTAAATAAAGATATAACTAAACTATAAATTATTTTTATATAACTTAGTAGATAAAAATGTAAGAATAAAATAAGGATATCCATTGTAAATAGTGTACATAAATTGTTTATTTATTTGTTGTTATTAATAAACTTTGTTAAAATTTGTTTTTTAAATTTTTTGTGTCTGAATTGTTTATTTCTCCACTTCACTGCATGAAATCACGATATATTCATAACAATTGAAACAAATATATAATTTTGCACAAAAAGATAAATAGAGAATTATTTAAGAATTTAAATATTTTATTGGTATTCTTTTAATTAAATAATTATAATTTTACATTGTTTTATTGGTCATAAATCAGTTATCACAATAGTATACTGAATTATATGCTATCAGTTGCCACACATCCTTTGTTTATCAGATTATCATATGCTACCACGTATTTATTATATTATTACATGAAGATAAAAGATTATATAAAATTATTTTATTATTTTATTATGGTAATAAAAATATAACGAAAAGAAAAGATATCCAGTAGTAGTTAAACAATGAAGAATATTATTATTATTATTATTATTATTATTTATTATTAGTTTCAGTGTAGTAGATTATGACATAAAATCCCTTCTCATATTTTACTACCGTATTTTTAAATTAACTTAGAATAAACTTTATGAACCTGAGATTATTTTATTTGAGCTAGATTATTACAAATAGAAGATTAAGATGTAATTATTAACTTAATCTTAGTGAGTAGAAGTTATTAAAGTCATAAGAATACTATGAGTTTGTTATTTGAAATAGTAATAAGGGGGGATAGTGTTCTTATGCCATTGAGGTAGTATCCTGTGGGATATTGGCTCAATGTAATCTATCTTGTCACCTGTATTTTCACTTCAAGTCTCATGAAAATATTAAATATTTATTTAATTTATTTTTTATAAACTGAAACTTATTCGTATTTTAAATTTGAGCTAGTGAAACATTTTAATTTTAATGCTGAATATTTTATTTATTAATTATTAACCGAGCTAGAACCCGTTTTATTTTATATCATATACTATTCTGAAGAGGATGCACAAGTCAAGGTTAGAATATATATATATATATATCGAAATGAATAATGTCTGTTTTTTCACATAATTGGGAGCAGGTTTACAGAGTTGTGAGGAGTAGCAACTAAATAAGGCAATAAAAAAACTTTTAAAGATCATTATATAAAATAGAACAATAAATAAATTATTAAATGTCATATATGAATTTTTTCTCTACAGTACAGGCTTTTTCATACATATATTTACAATATAGGGGTTTGAACTCAGACATTTACACGATTTTCAACTATCCACACACATGTGGAAAAGATAAATAATCACCAATATCCATATTTTGTGCTAAACCAGCACTCATTAGTTGGTCCAGATTATCATCTCCACCCATATATAACATCAAAGCTCAGCTTATATTAATAGCCAATCTTCATACTTTAATGGACAGACTTCAATCCACTCCACCCCATAACTATTCAGCTATCTATTTCATTGAAAATCTGATGATGGAACACTCAAATCCCACATTGATGCCAAGTTTCTCATCCTATTCATGTTAGTCCATAAGACACTCTGACCCCTCATGTACAGATCATAATCCATTTACATACATATACAAGGGATGGGTAGACTATATTTTAATACATGAATTTTCTACAGTGCATACTTTTTCTTAGTGATATAAGGTCTGCCTACCCACCTATATGTATGTAAATGGATTATGTCCTATACGTGAGGAGTCAGAATGACTTATAGTCAACATAGGTAGGATGAGAAGGTTGGGACCAATTTGGGCTTTGACCATTCCATCATCAGATTTCCAATGAAATGGACAGTTGAATAGTTATGGGGTGGAGTGGTTTGAAGTCTGTCCATTAAAGTATGAAGAATGTCTATCTTATTATAAGCTGAGTATTGATTGTATATATGTGTGGAAATGATAATCTGGACCAATTGATGAGTGCTGGTCTAGCACGAAATTCGTGTATTGATGATTATTTATATTTTCGACATGTGTATTATCAAGTGTGCCAGCAGAATTAGATAGTATGGATAGTTGAGAGTCATGTGAAAGTTTGAGTTCAAACCCATTATAAATGTCATATTGTAAAATAATATTAAGTAATGTAATAAGTTTGTTAAAATAGTTTTAATTTAAGAGAAAGTAGTAATGTTTATAAATTTTGTTAAAACTGTTCATCTTATCAGAGATTAAAAAAAGGTATGGAATTATTAGAATAAAACAACTCTGTTAAGAAATATATTTAAAATAATTAGATTAATAAGTTAATGAAAAAATATTAAGCTTATTTTGAGATAAACAGGCAAAACTCACTATACGTATTGCCACACACAGCAAGCTAGAGTAATCAATGGATGCCAGAAGGCTTGTGCATAAAATCCCCATCTAGTGCCTACTCTTCCCATATCCTCAGATTAGTTTCTGTCTTGTGGACTTCGTCAGTGAGAAGCCTTGGATCTGAGAGCACTGCACCTAGATCTTAGGATACGTATAGTCAGTTTTGCCTGTTTTAAAACAGTTATACACAAGCATAAGAAGTGGTGGTCATGTGATGTTTATTGGCTTGATTTGAGATATGAGATTGGAAAATAATGGAAAATTTCACACAATTTAATAATAGCAGTGTTTTATAAATTCAATCAATTAAAGTCTAAATTAATTACTTTTTTTAAATTTTTTTAATTAAAAAAATTTAAATTAATTACTTATTTTTTTTATTAAGTAAATGAAATATTCTTTTATAAAACCTGGCTCAAGATATTTTTTTCAACTTATAGAAAACATTGCTTAATATAAACAGCAGTATTTCACTTTGCTTTTTTTATTTATTTTTCTTTAACACTTTGAAAAGCAGTAGCTACTTTATAAATATGTTTGTTATTAATGATAATATAAATACACTTAAATGTCAATAAGCCTTTACCATAAAATGCCAATAACTATATAACATTCATCTTTCATTGTTTTATAAGTAGACACTTCAATGGTTTTAGAAGCTGATTTTGTTTTAAAATGATTATTACATCTTTCATTATTTGTCTGATAGATATACAAAAGTGAACTCTCTATGCCATAAATTAATTTTTTATGTACATGCAACTCATTGTTGAATGTCTATTCTATACTATATCTGTATGATATTCATTCTTTTCTCTCCAGTAAATCACGGTTTTATACAAAGAACTACTTTATTGTTAAATCAATTTTCATCCTAAATTGGCTATTTCTTGGAATTATTATTGTAAGAAAAGTATATTAAATATAATTTTCACCTATTAAATATATATGTGTGAATGCTATGAGGCTTCTGGGATACAAATAAATGTATTATATTTGTAAAAGTCAATTATACATAAGATTATAACAAGAGTGTATTAGAGGACATAAATTTCTTTATGACAAAGGTTCCCAGTCATAAAAAAATATAAGATGTAATTGAAAGGTTAATGTTTTCCATTGTACACGTGAATTAAAATAAAAAAATAAAATATTGGCGAAATGGCTTATTTAAAGAAAGATTATAATTTTTTGACAATTATAATATTCTGTAATAAATTATTATTATTTGTTGAAATAATATGTTAACTTCTTATATGTAATGTTGTCTGTTCTGCATATTTATATCATGCCCATTTCATTGGGAGTAACTATGTGAGTTATCTAAGTATTGCAAATGGTGTCTGCGTAGCAAACATAGTCATATTAAAAATATTTTCAATGCTTATATATGTACATATACAATGATTTTAATGAATGTTTTAGATGGAAATATTTTATATGTGAAATTATCCACTTATAATTAACTTATCTAGAAATCACTTAACCTATAGCAAACTGTCCCGGGTCAAGAATTAAAGTATTTAAAAGTTTTGCATTAACTCATGGAATGGGGCAGTTTGTTCTAGGTTAAGTGCTTTCAAATTAGGTTAATTATAAATAAATATGCCCATACATTAAATATATATATATATATATATATATATATATATATATATATATATATATATATATATATATATTTAATAGATATATATATATATATATATACATTCTCATTTATTTGTTGATGTTCAAAGTCAGATAATAGCCTAATGAATTAAAAAAATATATTTTTTTAATATAGTCTGACCATTACTTAGTAATAGTTACTTGATGTAAATTTTTAATCACCCAGGATGTGGGCATGAATGTGTATTATACCACCCATTTGTCCGAGAAAAATGAATGACATGGTTGATCAAGCAGTAATTTATTTTTTATGTATATTGTAATCCTCAAAAAAAAAAAAAAAAAAAGCAAACAAAGCTAAAGTTGTGGACAGAAAATGGCATTTAATTACTTGTCAGGTTTCAAAGAGATGTAGGGGATATGAAGTGCAGTTAGTAGTGAATCCAGTTATAAATATATTGATTATAATGGCTTTAGTGCATATTGAAAAAAATATACATTCAAGAAAATGCAAAATGAAAAGAATAAAGAAGATCAGAAGATGATAGCAGAAGAAAGTTTAGAAGTTATGTAGAGGATAGCATAAAAAGATAATGTAGAGAGTTCTGATAGTGACAATTTTGACCTGGATAGTGACATATATAAACAAATAGAAAAAATGACAATGATAAATAGATAAAACTTCTTGAAAAGAATGTGGCAATATTATTATAATAAGGCAATGCAAATGATAAGTACATTACTTAAACAGATAAACTTAAAGAATGAAAACCAGATGAAATATCTTGATGAAAATAAAGATGGTTAAAAGCTAAAAGAAAATGAATCATAAATTATAAAAAAAGAAATTTGCAGCTTCAATTAATTAATGAAAAATTAGACAAGGAGCAAAATGAGATAAAACAAATGATTCTAAATATTGATGAACAGCTAGATCAAAATATTGAAAATGAAGCAGCTCAATTAGAACTAAAATCTAAAGAAGAACCAAAACTATTCAGTAAGATAATTTTTAATAATTGAGAAAATGGATGAATATAAACCTGTTACATTAAATCAAGATGAAAATGAGAATTAAAGCTATTAGAAAAACAGAAATAAAGCATAAACATGTTAAAATCAAAGACAAATGGCAGGAGATAAACCTATTGAATTAAAATGATGAACTAAAACTATATGAGGAATTAATAATTGAAATTCAACAAAAACAGATTCAAATAAAAGATCAAATGGTAGAAGTTGGACTTCATGTATTAAATCATGAGTAAGAAGATGAACAAAAACTATATGAAGAGCAAGAAATTTGACATGAAAATGTATGAAATAAAAGACCAAATAGTAGAACATAAACTTGAAGAATTAAAACAAGAAAAATACAGTGAACTAAAACTATTGAATGAAGTAGCAAGTAAGAAAGAACAAGTAAATATAGAAATTCAAATATGCAAAGATAAGCCTGATGATGAAAAGTTATTACAAAATGAAAGGAATCAAAAGTTAGTGTCATCTCAAAAATGAAGTCAGTGCCACAAAAATTGAATATGAACTTGTGATCCAAGCCCATCAATGTTTTGAATATAGAAATCCTGCAACCTGAATTAAACATCAAACTTATGTGTAACAGACCTCTTACATATATATTTAAAATGCATTAGGATGTGCTGGATTTGGAGGGAATTTATCAAAAGAATAATACCTCAAAACATCAATTTTATTTAGAATCGAGAAGAAAAAAAGAGACAATACCCTTACTTAATAGTTAAGACTACCACAGAAGAAAATAATTCCAGATAAAGGCCAATTTCATATCATTACAAAAACAGGATTAAATGCTTAAACCAATGACAGATGGGCAAGTGAAAAATTAATGCAAGTACAATTTTTTTTTTTCAGAAGTTTGAGAATTTGAAATGAATAATGTCTTATTCATTTCAGGGTCATACATGTGACTTTCCACATGGAAACCAGTATTCAGAGTTGTGAGGGGTAGAAACTAAATACAGCATTAAAAGTTTTTAAAGATTATTATATAAAATAGAACATATAGCTTAAAATAAAATATTAGATGTAATAATGATAAGTATTCTCAAATGTTAAAATAAATTATTAAAAGGCATATTGTAAAATAATATTACATAATACAGCGAGTTTGTTAAAAAAGTTTAAAAATAAGAAAAACTAATACATTATATAAATTATGTTAAAATTATTTTTTTTTTTATTAAAGTTTAAAAAATGTATGGAATATATTCTAAAACATATCTATTAAGAAATAGATTTAAAATAATTAAATTAAAATTAAGTGAAACTGTTTTAAGCTATGGGATTTAAAAACAAGAGGAACATTCATGCAGTTTAATAATTATAGCGTTTTGTAAATTTAATCAATTAAATAATGAGTCTTTTACAATTCTTGTAATTAAAATAAAATGAGATCATAAAATATCAATAATAAGATACTAAAGATGTTGAATACAAGATCATGTGTGTAAACAATAATATCTATGGGTATTAAAAGCAAACTTCTCTACCAATATATAATCAAATTTTCTTGAAATCAGCATATTCAAATTAAAGAAAATTGAATGGAAAATGCATAGAGTATATTTGCAATCATAAATACTTAAAAGTGCAAAAGTTATAATCAGAAATATTTGAATATTTTTTCCTTTCCTATTTTTTGATTGCTAAAGTACATATTTTTCATTTTAAGAAAAAGTAGGGAAAGTCTTAATTAATTTATATACTTTGCTGAGAAAAAAAAAATATATATTTAATTATCATAATTAAAACTTTTTTTTCATGGAATGTTTTTGTGTATAGAGAAAAGAAAATTACATTTATAAAAATGTTCATTTAAAAGAAAGTAATTAGAAAAACGTAAACTTAAAAAAACTTTTTTGTATTCATTTTTCTTTTTTTA
The DNA here is from genome assembly GCA_028023455.1 of Epiperipatus broadwayi. Taxonomy (NCBI): domain Eukaryota; kingdom Metazoa; phylum Onychophora; class Udeonychophora; order Euonychophora; family Peripatidae; genus Epiperipatus; species Epiperipatus broadwayi. Next base: position 1,043,875 of record JAQFVV010000234.1, on the reverse strand, counting down.
AATTGGATATTAAAAAAAAGTAATTTATTAAAGCTAAATAGAGAAAAACAACAATAATAAATGCACCCCAATTGTTGTGACATATACGAGGCAGGGTCTTTTTTTTGAACAGAGATATAACTTTGATGGAGACATGGGTTTAAGTAAGAAGTTAAAATAATTTAAAGATTAAAAAAAAAACTAAAAGACTTTGTTATCAGCATTCAACAGAATTACGCTGGTCAAAATAGTATGTTCTATAGGTTTAAGAAGATGCAAAAACATAAAATTTTAATTAAGCTAATATGGAAACACATACTATGGTTAAATGTCTTGCCATAAGAAGGTAAACACTGGTTATCAAGATCTAGCCTTCTTCCATTTTGAAAAGTGTATTGTTTTTCCATGCATCAACCAGCTGATGCAATAAGATCAAGTACTTGCCTGCCATCTCTCTCTGACTTTTGTAGATCTATCTATCATGGACATTCAGTCAATAATATCATTATTATACCTACTAACAATGAAGAATAGATATCACATGATCACTATCTCATACTAGCACAAGCCTTCTGGCATCCATTGATTGCTCTTGTTAGCACAAGATGGCACTACTATATGGAGAGTGTTGTTTTGTTAAGAATAGATATAAAAATTAAACCAGATGAAGTATTTACCTTTAGGTCAAATGGAATATTCTTATATCAAATACCCAAATGGTTCATACCTATTATAATCGATTAATTATAAAATCAGAATTCTAAAAGTTATTGGTTAAAATCCATTTTATTTAAAGTAAAAAAAAATTTTAAAGTGGTTAACACAAAATTGAAATTTATTTTAATTTTCTTTGCTTAATATTTAAATTTTTTTTCACACATCTTTTTTTTTTGATGTTTAATATTTAAAGTAACTCTCAAACACATTTAAATTTTTATTGTTTAAGATTTAAATACTATCAGCACAAAAATTTTGATATGTATTTTCCTTTCCATGCTTAATATTTAGTATTTATGATTATATATATTGTAACAGTCATATTTGAACATCCACGCAACAAAGTCCAGAGTTTTGGTAAATTATACCAAGGCTGATCTAAATGAGGGTTTGAGACCAAATCTGACCGCACCTCAGCTCCTTCACCAACACTCCCTGACTTACTACCTTATGAATGACATATATGAGGTTACACTCGTAATCTCTCAATTTCCGCGCCGGCAATAGCAAAGGGTAAAACGAGAGACTCGGGGATATTTAATTAAATGTTTTATAGCTTAACCAAACACACTCACACAACCTATGGCTGATTATCTCATGCATATAAAATCATTATGGATGGTGATTTAATATAAATAAAGTGAATAATACTGCAGAAGTTAATAGATTTTAAAATTATTTAATATTGACAAAACACAAACAATAACAATTTAATATACTGTATATTCCACTCGCAGGTGGGATGGTAAAAATACGCACTACATGTTCTGTAATCAATTGTACTTAACGATCATTATTTTATTATATCGTTTATATGTTAATAATTATTTTACATCTATACTGATGTCTAAATTATGTTCTGCCATTCCTACTCAGTATGTTAAGGGTTAAACTCTAAGAGAGTGGGAACTTTATACAATGTGTACTTAAATTTATCATTACGTGATGAGCAGTCAATGTGCTCTTTATGAAGATATTCTTAGATAAACTAGATCTTAGGTTCAGGTCAATGCTGAACAATTAATATACAGCAGATGAACTGGTGTTTTGTAGCATAACTTCTGAGGTTATGGTGCTATGCAAATTACATCAGATGCGTCTTGAATGTGCTTTTACTCATGAGATTTAGTAACGTTTTCTCGGTTCTCAGATACCGCTCGCCTGCTATACATGAACTTTTAGTTCGGCTGCTCGAACAGTCATGATATAAGATGCTGGATTCCGGTGTTCCAGTTCTGGAGGAGGTAATGGGAATGACCCTTAAAATCACTATCCCATTCAAGAGAGGGCTGTCCGAACTAAGGATGATAAGATAGTCCTTAAAACCTAATCTTATCTTAATAATTATATGATAGCAAGGCAGAATGCACCTCAGTGCTTCGTAAAAACTCATTCACAATGCTTTTGGAATCTTAATTATAACAACTAGTAAAGCGCGAAATCTATAGTTTCTTCTGCAAACTACCCTACGACAGTTAGTTAAATAAACACTGAAATTGTGCTAAAGAGGACTTTATTAAAATTGATCTAGTTTATTAATTAACTACATATTATATGCAATTACATTAATGGGGTCTAAAGCATATCTGGGGCTTAAACTTGGCTAACTACTGAATATGCCTTAAATTATCACTCTCTTTTATTTAACCAAACAAACCTTTTAATAAGCAACCTATGTGATATTAAGCTATGCATAGCAGTTCAAATAATACATCAAAGTAGGTTTCGGACCAGAGACAATCTATAGATATGCCAAACAGCATAATTACTTTACTTGAGAACAAAACGTCTCTTTAAGTTTATAATAATTAATAGTCTCTGCTCCGAAGGCAAAGCATAAATCAATAAATGCATTTTAACAAAATATATATATAGATGCAAAAGTATAGACGCAAATAGAGAAAATAATAAGGCAAATAAGCTTTTATAAGTTGAATTTAAAAAAAGAGATTTAAGAATTTGAGATCAGGCAAGATTTACATTTAACTTTTAAAGCATTTTAAAATTATACAGGTTGAGATACGTTTATCTAATACAGTTAATTACTTTAAGAGAGAATACACCTTTTAAATATAGTGTGATTAATTTATAAGATTTGAATGGAAGAGTTTGTGCACGTTACTTATTGTATAGCTAGCTTTAGGAAAGATTTATAGATGGCTATAGCTTTTAGATTTAGCTTGATTGAGAAGTGGTTACCGATTATTTATCTGGAGGCTTGCAGACTGGCAGTATGAAACACACATGCATGGACTGATTTATCTGAGCTGGTTCATCGATGGGCTATTCTTTCAGTAGGACTGTGGTTTGGGTCTCTGGTCTCCATAAACGGTTCTTGACCATCGGGAATATGGCCTTAGCTTTTCTAGCCACTTATTTGCATGGTAAAAACTGGGCCCACTGCCTGGATATAAGTTGAAACACGAGTAAAGCAAAAATGGATGATGATTTCCTTTCAACTGGCCTTTTTATATTTCTTTAACCCCCCCCTCTTACAGTTCATTCCCAATCTTTATTTTTAGACTTTAAAACTTAAGAAGTCTTAATTGCATCAATTTCAAATGAATCGGTTGATTGATTTCAGGTTTAATGTTTATTCATTGTTCCTTTTATTTTTCTCAGATTCCAGTTCCAATCTGGATTTCAGTGCAGGTTTAATTGTCCAATTTTTATTTTAGTAAGAATCCTAAAATCTAGATTTGTACCGGCGGTGTCTCATGAGATTGGTAAAGTTCTTTTTTTTTCTTTCTTTAAACATTGGATTGCTTCTCCTTTTCTTTTCCTGAAAGAGATTTAAGCTGCTAGCATTTTATCATAGACGTGAGAAATCTACATTTGTTTTTAGTTGCTCTACGTGATTAAGTAATTGGTTAACCTCAAAGCCAGTTTGAAATACTTTAGAGAATTTCTGTTCTTATCTAATACAATTTTCCCAGCTTGAAACCAATTCAATTATTTAAAATCATAAGATGAATATTTATAAAATTATAAGGTGTGTACATTATATAACGATAATATCATTCCGATGTGAATATACCATTTTTTAGCAAATAAAATTATTACAAAATATATATACAATTATAGCAGATGTGTGTGCATATACAATTACACACATATACGGGTAAATATACATTTTTATACATGTTAAATTCCAAAGTATATTGTTATATATATGTGTATCTTTAGGGTTTGAACTAGGGAAATGAAGGCTACTGATTTATAGAACAGGTGAAACGTATGATGATGAAATCATACATAATGAAGGCTACTGATTTATAGAATAGGTGAAACATATGATGATGAAATCATACTGTTTCAATATTGTAATAAGTAGTTAAGACTATAAGAGTGCCAGATAATGTCTCTGATACTTTCTATCAGGAAAAATTTCAGTTGTACTGAATATTCTTTGTTAGCATAATTAGAAAGATTTTGTCCTTAATATGTTATGATAAAATTGACCAATACATCACCATCATCTGCCTAAATTACATAATACATGAGTTACTCCAGATGAAGTGAAATATGAAATTGATATACAGACAAGACAATTATTTATATAAAACAATAGAATTTGTGCACCATTTAAATAAATAATAAAAAGGAAAAAATATAATTTATTTACAAATTTATAATAATATAATTATATGTACAATACACTATTTCTTCTTTAAAGCAAATATACTTTCAATAGCAATTATTCACCAATGGTAGATAAAGACATTGCATGATGTAGTGTAAAGTTATAAAAAGAAGCTAGCTTGATCTTAGGTAAAAAAAAACCACTAAATTGTAGTGAATAGAAGAAAGAACTCTAGGAAATAAGAATGGTGCACTGTGCAAAAAGAAAGGTAATGCAACCAGCATAATAGTTAACCACATGCAGGTATTTCAATAGATTTAAAATGTCTAATCAATTACATACAAAGTATCACTGTAGTGGCATATAATATCAAAAGGAAATCCAATAGTAGTTTGTCAAGCTTAAAATGTTACTTGTTAAATTATGACATTAGTTTTGTTACGATATGTGCATAATGGAAATTAAGTGTATATCTGATTAACTTGCTAAAATAATACCCAATTTTAGTCCTGTATATACATAGAATGTTCAATGTTTAGAGATTTCAATGTGAGAAATATTAGCTTAATGTAAATCTGGCAGAATTGTATTTTTTTTGTTCTTTAATCAGGAAGAAGTTGAAACTCACCAGCAAAAAAAAGTACAATTAAGAAAAAAAGAAATAACACTAAAAATAAAAAGCATTTAAATTTAAATACTGTCATCTTAAAGAAACTTTTTAATAGAAAAAAAAACGGTAGTATGATCATACTATTATAATGTATGGCACACAGAAATCTATGGTAAGAGATTTATATATATATCTTTATAAATAGAAGGTCTTATTGACTAAATATATTGTTTTATGCTTAGGAATGCAATATTTAAATTATTCTGAATGGTTAATAACTATATGAAACGACATATTTACTATCGACATATTTATTATCTGATAATGAGATAATTTAATCATTATATTACAATGTATTAATATATTAATTATATTTAATAATAGTTTGTTTATATTGTAACCGCCCCCTCGTCGGCTTCCGAGCTGAAAGCACATTAAAGTCACTCCTATGAATCTGCTGTGTTCTTGCATCTGGGGGGTTACATAATGTTCAGTGAAGATAATTTCAAACACATATACACGTACGCTTTTATTTATTTATACGTAAATTCGGATCGAATCCAAGTAGTAGGCGCCAGGAGAACTTTACAAGAGTCTGCCACGTATGTGCATAAGCTCACTCAACTATATCACAAAACATGCCCGTGCATCACTCCAGTCGGAAGCAAGAAACGAACACAGCCAATATCACCTTTCAAATTATATCGCATATGTGACCTTTCAATCATGATCAATCAGACTTATCGTATTAGGGCCCGCCCTATATCCCACAGAACAAATCAATCAAAGCTTAATATTAATCTAAGAAAGGTATGGTAATATAACATAAGTTTAATCAAATCCCAACACCAAAAATATCAAATGCATTCATTCATAACAAAAAAACAAATTGGATCACTCCAGCACTCATTCCCTATCATATAAATGTGAGTTGAAATTCCAATCAATCAATAACAAAATACTAATTAAATAAATGGTTTATTTTAATCTATTTAACAACAATTTTATGCCAGTATATGACTGGCAAGCCGAGATAAATTAACTATAGAATTAAATGAGACTTTGCACATATATTAAAGGATGTTTATTTGTAGACAAACTTATTCTGGTTAAGTTCTTTAATCATTCATTTATGGTCGCGAGTAATTTTATCATTTAGCTAAATGTTTTTCACTAGTTATTGTTTTTAAAGTTTATCTACTCTGGTGCATAAGTGAGTATGATTAATTTAAAGATAGCTACCTGTGGAACATAGACAGCCGGTAAGAGGGATCCTGAGTGATGATTTCTTCTTTAACTAAGCATTCTGGCAATTTGCGAGGTCTCAAAAGCGTGTGTGGTCCTTAGGTGAAGTTTCTCCGGTGTTACGAGCATCCTAGGGGCAATCATCTGAACGGAGCACGGAGGTCTGGCGGTCAAGCCGCAAATTTTAGGTTCAGCAACGCATCTCCATTATACTATTATACGAAAGTTAGATCTTATTTCTCTGGTAAAAAGAAAACTTTCTTTACAAAATCAGCAACTTAATTATTCCAAGCACATCGGTGATTCCTAATCCCTTTTTTTTCTTTTCTCAATTCCCTTGTAATTCCCCTCTTCTCCCACCCTCACACCTTGAATTTATTTCATCCAATCTCCCCCTTGCACCTGTGAGTCCCTTCTTCCAATAGGTCCATCGAGTATTAACTTAATTCAGTGATTTCTGGGATCGTTTGCACCACTTTGGAATTTAACTCAATTTGGCCATTTTTTCAGGCATTGTTTAGCTGGAGACAGAAGTCTGGGTTGTACAATAGCAGCGTACACTTTTTCTCACTTCTGTTTCTAAATTTAGCTTATTTTATCTAGACCTTACCGACATATATCCGGCTTATTGTTTCATTTTTACTAACTTTACATTTACTAATTACTCCCCATTGAAAATAATTTTAGATCGCTTGGAATTTCAGAACATGTTGCAAATTAATCAATTCATTTTCTCTCTTTGTTCAAACATGATTTAAATGACTTAATAAAATGTCAAACCTGTGTTCAATCATTCATCTTTCTTTTTTACAAAAAACAAAAAAGCAAACTTACAACTAATGATTACATATTTATTCTCAAAAACAACCAAATAACAAAAAAAACTCTTTTACTCTTATTTCAATAAATTTGACAGGTACTCTTATATAGCTGCGATCATGCTCTAGAAACGGGTGTTTCTCGTTCATTATTAAAGCAAAACCTTTTTTTTTAAAGTTTTGTACCTGTCATTCATTTCGTCAATTGCATATATATTTAATCTAACATCATATGCCTGGATTCAAATCCCATGTAACGCTATTCCGTTACATATCTCCCCGCCCAGTGTAGAGTAAAATCCGAGGTTGCGGATTTTAGCTCTGAGAAGGAGCCAAGTTATTTGGCCCTCTTCAGTGCCCTTGCATTGAACGTCCCCTTAATCACTTTTCCTCATGCCAGTACAAAGGCATTATTCCCGTATGCCCTGACGATCTCATATGGGCCATCGTAGAGGTCAAGGAATTTCTTAAATATGTTCTGTTCTGGCCGACTGACCGGATTTGATCTTACCATAACTCTGTCTCCCACAGTGAATGTGTTTTGGATTGGCCTATCGGTCTGCCTTCGCTTTTCCCTTAAAATCTGGATCAGATGCTCTGCGGTCAGACTTCTTTTTTTTTTTTTTTTTACAACGACTATAAACGGAAAAAACTATATGGTAATCTAGGGTCTGCCACAATTAACGACAATGGCCAATGAGTTTCGTGCATCCCTGACAGGAGGTATGGGGATGGATCTTTCCGAAGTCCCCTATGCAGAATACGATCGATCTCTATCCCAGATTTTGTAAAGTCTGATCCACCCAGCAATAACGAAGTTTTGGGAAGTGAGCTGGCAAGGACTTTAATGAAATGTGTTGCGTGATTTTCCGCACTTAAGTTAGGCCAGCGTCATGTGCCAGCCTTCTCCTGGTCTTGCAGGGTACTCCCAGGTCGACCCACCAATTCCATTTCCAATATCATATGTCGTTTCATGTCACAGGTCATTCCCGGTTCATGGTGTCAATTTCCCATGTGAGTTCCTTTAAACATTTGTCTTTGTGATTTCCACGGTCGTCAATTCATTTTTCCCTCCATCCTCTAGGTTAGTATCGGTCCGGTGGTACTCGTTTTCTGGTTTGTTCATTACTAGACCTCTCTATCTGCCCTCCTATCCTCTCTTCTTGTTCAAATTTGGCTATCATTTCCCCCATCTCATGGATCCCTTTACAATCCCTTCCCAGCATCATGTGTCTGAGGGTGGTTGGCATATTGTGCCTTATTATTGAGATGATCTGCATCTCCGTCATATGGTACGCAGGCAATTGTTGAAGGCTTGCCACCTTCCTATAATAAAACTGAGTGGCCGTCTCACTGGGCCTTCCCCCATATTTCTCCCTGGTGATTCTAAAATAAGTCCCTTCTTGACGTGCTGTGTTCCAGAAACCCCTCAAAACTTCTTCCTTATATTCCTCATATGACCGGGGTTTAAATTCCAGCGTCCTCCACCAGTCTCTCACTGGGCCCTGTAGGTATCCGCTTGCAATATTTATTCGGTCAGGTTCTCTCGCCGTTGGTTCTCCAAACAGATTCCTGATGCTTTCGAGGTGGTCCATTGGGTTTTCGTTTTCTCCTGCCCTAAATATTTCTATCTTCATCTGTCTCTCCGCCCATACACGACTTGTGTCCCATTGCGACATCTGCCTTTCCCATCTCTTCTCCATCTCTTCCATCCTTCTACCCACATTCCCATGTCCCTGGTCTGCTTCAATCCTTTGGATTCTCTGTCCCCACTCTCCCAGTGCTTCTCGGACTTCGTCCTGGTGCTGTCTAATTTCCTGACATGCCTCCTCCTTCTGCCTGATAGCTTCCTTCATCCCATCTTGATGCCTATTTCCCTTTCCTACATCATCCGTTAGTATCTCTACCCTTTTCTTTAGATCATTCAGGTCTGTTTTCATTTTGTCCATCTCCATCCTATTCTGGTCTATTTTTTCCTCAACATTGGCTAAGCTACTATCTTCCCCTTTGTTCTCTTCTGACTTCACTTCCTTTCCCCTGAGTAATTGCCTTATCTCCTCTTTAAACTCTTCCCTATCTCTTCTACGCTCTTCTCTATCTTCCCTCATTTCGGCCATCATTTGCGTCATCATCTTTATTAATGTTTTAATATCCCCTTCATTCTCCGTATCCTGTTTTTTAAATTGTATTGGACTCTCCCCCGTCTGTTCCCACATGCTTTCATCTGGGTTTTCTTCCATTGTTTAATATCTGATTTATAATTTATAGTAATCCATGGCTCGTTACCTACTACTCCGCGGGTCCCACTGACTGTCTTATCCTATCCTCAGATGCTCCTTGCCCTTCAAAATTCCCACAGCTCCTGTCATTCCTCCAATTTGGTTTCTATTGCTCATACTATCCCAGGTCCCTCTGTTCCCTCCATTTCTATTCAGCAGCAATCGATTATATGTGCGGCTATATCTATTATACAGTTATATGCGTCTTTATATATATATATGCTATGTTGACTTCTTTCTTCAGCCCTCTTTTCTTTTTAAGTAAAACACAAAACTCCTAACAAGATCCCAGTTACAGTACTTCCTTTGTGCAAGAATATAAATACGTCTTTTAACGATGTATTTTTTTTTTTTTATTTGCGCTTAAATTATTTGCATTTAATTTTAACATAGAAATTAATTTATGAGTTTTCTTCCTTTTAATATACGATATTTCTTCCACGGAATCCCACTATTCCACAGCCTTCTACAACTATCAAGTATATTCGGACGCTTGATTATTTTAGTGCTAATAAGAGAACTAAATCCCTTTCCCACTCCCTTGAGCAATGTTTGATGATTTTATTTTATGGTGATTCCGAAAATTTCCCCCCGCTTTAATAGATAATTTATTCTGTTATTTTGAGCGCCCTCTCTATTTTTTTTATATATATGTAACTTTGAGCCTTATTTAGGCCGCTACATGTAGTTTCTTCATGGGGTTTCTTTATTTAAATTTGCTTTCGTTGTTAGAAACGTCAGCTGTATCCACGTCGGTCCAACCACTTGAAACAATAGTTTTGGGCCACATTGATGCGCCAAATGTAACTGCCTCCTCGTTGGCTTCCGAGCCGAAAGCACATTAAAGTCACTCCTATGAATCTGCTGTGTTCTTGCGTCTGGGGGGTTACATAATGTTCGGTGAAGATAATTTCAAACACATATACACGTACGCTTTTATTTATTTATACGTAAATTCGGATCGAATCCAAGTAGTAGGCGCCAGGAGAACTTTACAAGAGTCCGCCACGTATGTGCATAAGCTCACTCAACTATATCACAAAACATGCCCATGCATCACTCCAGTCGGAAGCAAGAAACGAACACAGCCAATATCACCTTTCAAATTATATCGCATATGTGACCTTTCAATCGCGATCAATCAGACTTATCATATTAGGGCCCGCCCTATATCCCACAGAACAAATCAATCAAAGCTTAATATTAATCTAAGAAAGGTATGGTAATATAACATAAGTTTAATCAAATCCCAACACCAAAAATACCAAATGCATTCATTCATAACAAAAAAACAAATTGGATCACTCCAGCACTCATTCCCTATCATATAAATGTGAGTTGAAATTCCAATCAATCAATAACAAAATACTAATTAAATAAATGGTTTATTTTAATCTATTTAACAACAATTTTATGCCGGTATATGACTGGCAAGCCGAGATAAATTAACTATAGAATTAAATGAGACTTTGCACATATATTAAAGGATGTTTATTTGTAGACAAACTTATTCTGGTTAAGTTCTTTAATCATTCATTTATGGTCGTGAGTAATTTTATCATTTAGCTAAATGTTTTTCACTAGTTATTGTTTTTAAAGTTTATCTACTCTGGTGCATAAGTGAGTACGATTAATTTAAAGATAGCTACCTGTGGAATGTAGACAGCCGGTAAGAAGGATCCTGAGCGATGATTTCTTCTTTAACTAAGCATTCTGGCAATTTGCGAGGTCTCAAAAGCGTGTGTGGTCCTTAGGTGAAGTTTCTCCGGTGTTACGAGCATCCTAGGGGCAATCAGCTGAACAGAGCACGGAGGTCCGGCGGTCAAGCCATGAATTTTAGGTTCAGCAACGCATCTCCATTATACTATTATACGAAAGTTAGATCTTATTTCTCTGGTAAAAAACAAACTTTCTTTACAAAATCAGCAACTTAATTATTCCAAGCACATCGGTGATTCCTAATCCCTTTTTTTTCTTTTTGCAATTCCCTTGTAATTCCCCTCTTCTCCCGCCCTCACACCTTGAATTTTTTTCATACAATCTCCCCCTTGCACCTGTGAGTCCCTTCATCCAATAGGTCCATCGAATATTAACTTAATTCAGCGATTTCTGGGATCGTTTGCACCACTTTGGAATTTAACTCAATTTGGCCATTTTTTCAGGCATTGTTTAGCTGGAGACAGAAGTCTGGGTTGTACAATAGCAGTGTACACTTTTTCTCACTTCTGTTTCTAAATTTGGCTTATTTTATCTAGACCTTACCGACATATATCCGGCTTATTGTTTCATTTTTACTAACTTTACATTTACTAATTACCCCCCATTGAAAATAATTTTAGATCACTTGGAATTTCAGAACATGTTGCAAATTAATCAATTCATTTTCTCTCTTTGTTCAAACATGATTTAAATGACTTAATAAAATGTCAAACCTGTGTTCAATCATTCATCTTTCTTTTTTACAAAAAACAAAAATCAAACTTACAACTAATGATTACATATTTATTCTCAAAAACAACCAAATAACAAAAAAAAAAAAAACTCTTTTACTCTTATTTCAATAAATTTGACAGGTACTCTTATATAGCTGCGATCATGCTCTAGAAATGGGTGTTTCTTGTTCATTATTAAAGCAAAACCTTTTTTTTTTTAAGTTTTGTACCTGTCATTCATTTCGTCAATTGCATATATATTTAATCTAACATCATATGCCTGGATTCAAATCCCATGTAACGCTATTCCGTTACAATATTCATATTTGTTTAAGACTTTCTTTATGTGCATTATTCTGGCAAATAATAGTTTTGGCTATATGTATTTATGTGTTTCTTGTATGCGTGATTTTTTAATAAAACATGGGTAATTAAAATTTATTTGTGTACAATGAATTCAAATTATATGCAATAATTCATCATATCTTTAGAAAAACAGACCTCCAATCTGAAACTTGTGCTTGTATGTTGACTTAAGGTTACTGGATAGTGGCTCACCCAAAATATTCTTTTCATAAGAAAGTGGCATCCATATATCTACAAATAACTTTATACATATATGAGTGTAAATTATGACTGAATTCAATAAAAGTAGATAGATATAAAATTATATTTTGGATAATAATGTATTAAATAGATTTCCTGCAATAATCATTTGCATACCACCTCAAATTTAGGGGTTTGAATTTGTTCAAATTCTAATTACACACACACACACACATATATATATATATATATATATGAACACACACACACACATATATATATATATATATATATGAACATTAAATTAATTATTTCCAATGAATTGATATTATAATAACGAATAGAAATTAGAAGATAATATCCTTGTATACAAAGATAACTGGTCTAGGATAACACTTTTTTTAAGTTCTGATCAAAAATTTTGTTTTAAGTAATCACTGTGCAACTATATTATGTTGGTTGATAGAATAAAATCCTTTTTTTTTATTTAGAAGATAAAGAAAAGATGGGAAATTGTTCAAATTAATAAATATGAAAATTAATTAAGAAAAACATTTTATAATTATTCTTTATGTTTCCAATTTATTAAACTCTTGAATATTTATGTATTTTTGGTATCAACCTGACCATTATTCACCTCCCAATTCAAATGTATTTTTAATGATTTCTATAATTAATAAATATTTTATTTTTTATACAGAAATTTTTAACTATTTATTTTTAAAACTCTCACATAAATAGTAAAATTAGTTTCAAAATTTTATGTTCATAGTCTTTTAATAGTTTTATTTACTTACCAAGCCTTTGCAGACACTGACTACTACAGTACTATCATCATGGTTAGTAGATCTTCCAGTGTATATACAATCTAAATTATCACTGATATTAAGATGTGTTACAGAATCGTTATCATCTCTCATAATGTATTCGAAATTTGAGGCTACTATATTACGCTTTTGTAAAGTAAGATTAAAGTATTGTCCAAAACTTGCAAAATAATAAAATATTACGTTTTTATGTTGGAATGTATCTCTCACTACTCGCCTTCCAAAGTGATCTACGTATTGAGGGATTACAACTTCAAATTGAGGACCTAGATATTAAATAAAAATATAAGACATCGATAAATTATATAAAGAATTAATTCAAACTATTACAAAAATACCAATAATTAACTAAAAATTCGACATTTTTAATAAGTAATAAATTTAAAGAACATTTAAAAAAGGTAAGAAATAATATGTACTCATTAATTAAAACAAACCAGAAAATTCAGGAGTTATAAAGCAATGATATAAAAGATATATATTGAACACTATTATTAACGACTATTTTTGAGAAAAAATGGCCATTATAACTAAAAAAATAAAATAAAGTCTGTAGAAAAAATAGAAAAAATTCAAGAACATTATCACAATCTTCATTGGTATAGAAAGATATCAGATGACATAAGACAGTAAAGTGAAACAAATAATCACAGAAATTATTTCGCAATTATATCCCATTTATATAAATATTAAATTTATTATTATTTAAGATACTTCATTTTTCTGTGATACTATGGTAGAATAGCAGACACCGTCATTCAAGATCTATGTATTACGATACAGGTTGAAGTTCATATAAACTCCAAAAGAAGTTTATTCCCGGCAAAATTAATTTTAATCATTCAATCTATGACTTTTATGCAAATGTTTTACAGAATTTTAATAATTTCCCTAATTATACATGAATACCAAATTCAATTTCGTTCTTAATCATTTACATTGTTTTCCAAATCAACATGTAACTTCCTATAAAATGAATCTCCAAACAAACCACTTGATAAGCCTTTTTTTTAAAAAAAAAAAGAAAACTAATTTGTTTGACTTAATTTTTCCTTGAAATGCTTACTCGTATTTTTAATCGTACTTTCCTTATAAGTTAACCAAATTAAGTAAATAGTAACTAACATTTTTGAATTAATTTTTGTCTGTTATTTGCATGCTTATTCTATCTATTTTTATCGACTTATATATATCCATTTGATTTTCAAAGTAATTTTTAAATCATTTTCAAAATATTTTATGAGCCGTCATGTTAAACTGGAAATCATTTTGTCTCCAATATTAGATTTAACTTTATCAACGCTTTATTAATAATAATTATAAATTCATTTAAATAAAATGAGAAATAAATCATGAGATAAAGACAACATTATTAGCTTACTGTCAACTTATCATTTGAACAAAAAGTATATTTAAAAACAAACTTTTTTTTTTTTTTAAATATAAATATTTTTAAAAAGAGACAATGTTTTAGATTTACACTTTTTTAAAAATTATCATATCAATTTAATTCCCTGTTTCGTATATTTTCTGTAGAGTTCTGAAGCAAAGAAAAAGTAATTATAATTATATTATTAATTATTTGTTGGACTATTTCTAATCATCTAATATTAATAATTGTATGACTTTAGACACATTTTAAACGTTATTTGAATCTTCCAAATATATTCAACTGTTAGCAATACCACACAGATTAATATCTGAGACAACTGTAGTAAATGATATTTCTCTCTTCTTCAGGTCTTTCTGGCCTGCTCACTGACAATACTAGAATGGAAACCGAGCCTTCCGATCGTTAAAATTTTAAATATTGAATTTTTAAGATAGCACTCAAACAAACTCAGTTAATCTACCACTGGATGATCCAGAAAAACCTGAAAAAGAGAGAACAATCCAACCCAAATCATTGGACAATAGGCTAATCTGTATGCTATTACTAACAGTTCAATATGGGAAAGTTTAAATCTAATTTAAAACTTTTCTAATCATATTCAATTTTAATATTAGTTGACGGAAATAATTCAAGAAATAATTAATACTAAAATTCCATCATCACAAAACTTTAGATAAACATTGTAATTATAGGTTGACTATTCCATTATCTAGTTTGATTATTAAATGTTATTAAAAAATGTAAATATATTTAAATTTTTTGAATTCATCTACTGTTAATAATATCATAAAGCTTCTTATTACATAAAACGCAATTTTGAGAGATATTCCTTTATCATTTTTTTCAAGTGTTACTGATCTGAGGACTAACAATATTTGTATAGAAATTAAACAGGTATGATTTGCCATTGTCATGTGAACAACTTTTTATAACTTATTTTTAGTTTTTATTATTGATTAATATTCTTTTTTCCCTAATAGAACATTCTTTTATTGGGATATCCATAATTTACTAGTTGAGGCACAACTGTTTTTTCCCTTTCTAATCATTAATTTGTGGTGTTTTAACAATTTTTTGCAGGATGGTTTAAGAATAATGATTATCAATATTTACATGGCATTCAATTGAATAAATTCTTAAACCATAAAACATCACATGACACCAAAAAGTATGGATGCTGAACTGAGTTAGATTTATACAACTATACAAACTAATGAGCCTATCTTGAAAACATTATTGTGTTTTCATTTTGGGTTCAAAGATTTATAGCTAGCTAAAACTAAAAGGTGGCTACTGGAGGGTTGCATTTTATCTTAAGATCTAGGTACAGTGCTCTTAGATCCAAGGCTCCTCATTGATGACAGCCACAAGCTAGATAAATAGGCACTTGATAGGGATTTTATGCATAAATTTTCCTGCATCCATTGATTACTCTGGCTTGCATTGAGTGGCACTACTGTATGATGAGTTTTGGCTGTGAAAAACAGCTTGATCATGTGATGTTTGATGGTTTCATACCAATCCTGTTCAATAGGATTATGATGACTGTGGTTATTAAAGAACCAAAGACCCCAAAAAGTATGGATGCTGAACTGAGTTCCGGTCTATACAACTATACAAGTGAATAAGCTTAGCTTAAAAATCATTATTATAATTTTCATTTTGGACTCAAAAGATTTATAGCTAGATAAAAAAGTAAAAGGTGGCTGCTGGAGGGTTGCATTAGATCCCAAGATCTAGGTGCAATGTTCTCAGATCCAAAGCTCCTCACTGATGAAACCCATTGAATGAATATGCAGTAGAAAGGGATTTTATGCATAAACTTTCCTGCATCCATTTATTACTCTGGCTTGCACTGAGTGGCACTACTGTATGGAAAGTTTTACTTCTGTGATTCAATTCTTATTTTTACAGCTTTTCACATTCAAGTTTTGTTGAAATTAGATTACCAGCAGTATGTTACAGTTTTAGAATAACATTTTTCAGATATTATGATGATGACAGGTTTTTAGATTTCCTCTGATATCTCTGTTATTGATGAATAAACTACACTACCTGAAATTAAATTTTGATAGCTTTTTTATTATCTATTTAATGTTTCTTAAATAATAACTGATGGATACCTATTTTTTCTTGATAATTTGTTTTATGTAAGCAATTATTTTAGTAATATTTTTCTGCAAAATGGACATTTTTTAAAACAGCGTCTCAACAAATGTTAATGTTTTTCTATTTATTTGCCATTAAAAAAAGAGTTAAGAAAGTGAATAGAAGATTATTATTCTAGCTGAATAATCAGGTAAGTTAAAATAACTTATAGAAATTTAGAAGAAAAGTATTATGATTTTTTTTTAAAAGAAAGTAAAAAAAAAGAAATTAGAAATGTTTATTTAATTTAAAGTTTAAAAGTTCATATAGCCAATATTACAAACAGTAAATAGCTGTATTCTGTCTATAAATATATTTTTATTAAATGCAAACCACATATATATTTATATAAACAGTGTATATAGTTAAAATATAATATACTTTAGCTAGAACAGTTGATTGCCTTTAGGTGAAGCATTTATCCACTATGGCCATGTGAAAATTAATATTTAACTGTCTACAATTTAAGTGCCTGATAAACTGGATCAATACAAGATGGAAATCTATGTGAGGAGTAACACAAAACTACCCACTTCCAATTTAAATAGGTTCAGAATGTGCTATTCAAAATCAATCAGGAGTTCTCAGTATCTATAATAAAAAATACATAAATTGTAAGAACTATTTATGTAAGAAGGACTCTGAAAAATAATAATGCCTGATCATATCGATTCATGAAATATTGTAAAATTATGTTTATTTTCTTTTGTATAGCTCTGTATTTTTTTGCATTTTTGTTTATTATCTCGGTCTTATATTTCGGAAGTACTAATGATAATTCAACATGGAACAGTCCAACATAAGAAAGTGTCAAAAGAGTAGGGAGGAGGGAAGGTTGAAAAGTCTTTTTCTTTTTGTTTTTAATAAAATTTAGGTAATTTTTTTGCCAAAATACTTGATTTTCATCTATGAATATGAAATTGAGTGCTCAAACAGAATACTTAAATGGTAAGAGTTTCTCTTTTAAAGTCACTAAAATAACCAATGCCACAACATGACATGACTATTTGTAGCATATAGTATATGTTTTACTAATAGTATTTTTAAGATCTTATAATGAATAAATGATTAACACTTTTAAATTAATATTTTTTATAATTCTCTTTTCTATCATATCATGTGTTGTGTCATTCTCATATTTTTTACATGATATCTAGATATGCAAGATGATTATTTTAGATTAATCAACTTCTACACTTAAAACTGCACACTGCATCTGGAGTTGCATTTAAATTTTTAATTTAGTTAGCAATCTCACTTTTATTTAATATTTTTTTCATTATTTTGGATATATAAATGCTTATATTATGGATGTCTATCATGAGAATTAAGGATAAATAATTTTAAATTGTTGAATTAGCAAAATGATAGATACTCACCATAGACATAAAAGTTATAAATACAGAGGAATATATCCAAATAATTTAGTTGCACTTGTAAATTTTTTTTTTAATTTTCTTTTCTACAGTGATTGATAATTTGTTTTATGTTTTGAATATATATATATATATATATATATATATATATATTCAAAACATAATATTTATTTACAATATATATATATATATATATATATTGTAAATAAATATTATGAAGTTTTGTTAATTGAGAAGGTCTCTGTAGTTTTATTGATCCAGCATTTACACTCAATCCAGCATTTACATTCAATCCTATAACCAATATTTTACACATGCACACACACATTATTGTTTGATGAGAATGAGAGGAAATGGTTAAATTAAGGTTATTTCTTACTAATAGATAGAAGTTATTTTAATTGTTGATTAACAGTTGGCATAGATACATTTCTGTTAAGAGAGTCAAGCGTGAATTCTTCCTGAGTTCGAATATCTAATGCAACCTTTCTGAAAAAGAGTGGTGAGATGAACTGATTTAAATTACATGTAGATTTGATAGATAATGCTTAGGCTAGTCTATTAAAGATAGATATAATCATGAGTCAGGTAAACGTATTTTGATTCTAACTATGTAATATTATTAACAGATGATTCTAATTTAAAATTCTAAATAATGTTTGAATATTTCTAGAATTATTTTACATATAACCTAGAAAATTGCTCATCATCACAAATTTAAAAAAAGAACAATTTTTTCTATATGGATTCAAGTTATAATTTAAATTATGGCCTTATAAAATATTGTTTAATTTATTAAAACTATATCTACTCAACTATACTTTATATGAATGTGGAGACTTTAGTAATAGAAAAAAATCTTTTTTGCTGGAATATTTTCTTAGATTGTTTTACATATAATTTTATAATTACTTAAAAATACCACAATTTTCTGTTATACCTTCTTTAAGTTTTTCATTGTTTACAAAAAAGCCATTAATCTTTCAACAGAGTTTTATGAGATGCATCAAAGCCACTTCAAGTCATTTGAATCCCATCATTTTTAACACTACAATAAAGATTTTACCATCATTTGAAAGGTTATAAAAAGTTCTGTAAGATCCTGCCCTCTCTTGAATTATTTTACAAGTAAAAAATCAATAAAACTGACATTGAAAGTCTAACAAAGGAAGAGTGCCACCCATTTTTTATTCTGATTGGCTGTTACCTTTCAACAACAAAGAAAATGGATTGTCAGTAAATAAAGAGTTACAATTTCTTTTCTTTCATTTCAAAAATGATAAACAAATGTTTTAGACCATTTTTTTAAAAGTATTTTTTGACAAATTATAAATTATTTTGATAAAATATGCTAAAAATAAAATTATTTTAGAAAAATGGTTAAGACTTTAAGACAAAAATTATTTACTTTTCCACAATGTAAAATTGGGAAAGAAATCACTTATGTCAGCAAAGCTTTTTGGTTGGTGAGTATCATTCATTTTAGATTTGCTGCTATTGAATAATTTTATAATTATAAATAAAAATTTATTTTTGAAAAAAACTTTCGTTCACTTTCATAACCTGAAAAATTATTAATATACTTTTTACAAATGAAACTAAAGTGAATATAATATTAAATGATGAATATATTTTGATGCTTGAGTTCATGAGTTGACCAATTAAATGTTTAGACTTTTACCTCACTCGGCCAATAAAATTAATTGTGGTTAATCAGTAATTTGTCAAAGACTTTTTCTTTGAATAAATAATATATTTACATAAATTTTTACTATCACAAGAGAAGAAATTTCAATATTCATCACTAAAATGATTTAACTTACCTAATACAAGCAAAAAACTCTAATAGGGATAGTTGTTGTCATCAAATTTATTTAATGTTTCAGAAAAGTAATACAAAAATTAACAAAACAAATATAGAGAAAAAGTTAGATAGAAAAAGCTTAAGAGAATCAGCAATATTGGCAAGAAACCCAAAATTTTTGATTAAGGTAATGGAAAGTAATAATAGAGCTATTATTCACTTTAGCCTATAAATCAATGTTAAAAAGGCAAAAACAAATATAATCACTAAAATGACTTACACTCAAACCAGCTATGTCTGGTTGTCATTTGATTACAATATATTCCTTATTTAATCACCACTTTATTTATTTTTCTTACATTTTAAGCAACAACTTGATATAATCATCATTATCAACACATAAACTGACTTAAATACCACCTACATCAATCCAGATTTCTAAATCTCTTAGAATATAATATATAAAAGAATTTTATATCTTATTTTAAATGAAATAATTTTAAATACAAAATATCATATGGTTTGTATTATTCTAATTATGCAGATCACTAATAATGACCATTCTCATTTCAATGAATATAAAAGTATTAAATTTCTTTAGTCAAACAATATCTTTATAGATTAATAAATGATGTATTTTGACTAAAGAGCAACTTATATACACCCATCCTTTGTTGGTTACTTCTTTACAACCTAGTATTCTGTCAACCGAAATCATGAACCTTAAATGATAATTATAAAGTTTAAAGCTACTTGCTTGAAGTGATATCAAATTACA
Source organism: Epiperipatus broadwayi (assembly GCA_028023455.1). Taxonomy (NCBI): domain Eukaryota; kingdom Metazoa; phylum Onychophora; class Udeonychophora; order Euonychophora; family Peripatidae; genus Epiperipatus; species Epiperipatus broadwayi. Next base: position 1,023,340 of record JAQFVV010000234.1, on the reverse strand, counting down.
CACACATAAGATCGATTTTAACAATAAGTAAAAATAAATTAATTTAATATTTCACCTAATAAAATATATATTTAAACACATATCTGATATACAAATACAAATTGAAAGTAAATATAAAATGAATATAAAGATTTTAGATTTAATTACAAAATAAATATGTAAAGATTTATATTAGCAGTTTCTATTAATTAAAAATAAATAAATTTTTAGTTTATTATTTAAAGTAATCTACCTGACTTTTTAACACTACGGTACCATGTTTACAGACTTTTTATTATTATTACAAATACACATATATGAGATAAAACAGATAAAATTCACTATATATATTGCCACACACAGCAAGATAGAGTAATCAATGGATGCCAGAATGCTTGTGCATAAAATTCCCATCTAGAGTCTACTCATCCAATATCCCCAGACTAGTTTCTGGCTTATGGCCTTCATCAGTGAGGAGCCTTGGATCTGAGAGCACTGCATCTAGATGCTCCCCGATCCAAGGCTCCTCACTGATGAAGGCCATAAGCCAGAAACTAGTCTGGGGATATTGAATGAGTAGGCGCTAGATGGTGATTTTATGCACAAGCATTCTGGCATCCAATAATTACTCTAGCTTGCTGTGTGTGGCAATATATATAGTGAGTTTTGCCTGTTTTAACAACAGTTATACACAAGCAAAAGAGGAGGTGGTCATGTGTTGTTTATTGGCTTAATATATGAGATAACTAATTATTACTTAGTTCTTGAGTCCTAATGATAGAGATACTTTTTTATTATACAGTCTAACAAATAGGACTTATTCTCTCACTTCATGAAGGCAATAGATGATTATCTCTAGGAGGGCTGACTAGCATGCACTCGTTTTTAACAATGCATTATTATGAATTTCATGTCACTGGGGATAGACAAAAAGCATCTATTTGGATTAAATCATCAAATAGAGGCATAAATAACACTTATAACATTTATTAAAGTTGTCTTAAGTAAAATAAATTTTAATAAATTTAATCCAAAACAAAAACAAAAACAAAAGAGTGTGAAATACATATAGTGATTATTTTTTTTGAAAAAGGGGTAATTTGGTTAGATGATAAAAAATAAATCTACAAATTATATGTAATAATAATTAAATAATAGATAAAAAGCAATCACTAATTTATCATATATTTTTAATTACTAATCTATTATGTACTTTTAATTAAAAACCAAAATGAATGCAAATAGATTAAAGGAAAGGAATGGGAACATTCTTTAGTGCTAAACTGAAGAATTAAAAAAATCAGTGGAGCTCTAATTATTGAAAAGAACAGGATAAACTTTTCTCTTTGTGAACTATGACTGTGGTTGATATCCTCCTTTTTTTTTTTTTTTTTTTTTTTTCCCTTTTTCCCTTTTTTTTTTTTTTTTTAAAAAAAATATTTTTTAATTTAAAAAAATAATTTTTTTTATTTTAAAAATTTTATACAAAAAAAAGGAATTTTTTTATACTTTTTAATTTTTTTAATTAAAAAAAAATAAAAAAAAAAATCTCCCCACAAAAAAAATTTTAAAATAAAAAATAAAACCCCACACCCACACACCAAAATAATTATTTCCATAATGATTTAATTAAACCCATCCTCTTAAAAAAAATTTTTAAAAAACAACAAAATAAAAAACTTAAAATTTATGTGGTTGGAAAAAAAAAGTCTCATTGGGGGAAAAAATGGGTTAAAAATAACCTTCTAAAAACAACCCTGAAACCAAAGACCAATCCTTCGATCTGTCTGTTTCATATATATTATGACATAAATTTCTGTTGTTCCAAATATAATGAAAGATTGAGTGTGTAAAAATGAATACTTACAATGTGGTTAATATACATTTAAATAAAAATGGTTAAATTGAAATATATACAGTAATATTAACCAAATGTCTCTGATGATAAAAATGTTGACGATAATTTATAACCTAGCACTGAAAGTTAAAGTAAGCACAATTACTCAAAAAGTATTTATTTTATTTTCCTAGTTTCAATAATTAAAAATAAAATGAAATTTCAAATGCCAAATCTTCTAAATAAAATATTTACTTTTGGAAAACTTATTAACATAAAATTATCATTATTAATTATTATAAATATAATTATCTGTTCCTTGTGGATTGCATGATCTCTCAGGGTTGTAGATATTAATAGCATAATATATGTTAGTAGCATATGTCTGCTGTGAGCTTGATATGAAAACATAAACTATACTGATTAATAATAATAATAATAATAATAATAATAATAATAATAATAATAATAATAATAATAATAATAATAATAATAATAATAATAATAATAATAATAATAATAATAATAATAATAATAATAAAAGAAGAAGAAGACGAAGAAAAAGAAGAAGAAGAAAAAGAAGTTAACAATTTAATAAGAGTAGATATAGAAACTTGTTCTCTTACATATTTTCAATTATTACTAAGTATAATAAATAATAATACAAACATTAAAGATAAATAATAATTTTACAAGATATTTCAAAATTAAGGCTTTATGATAACTATATTGATAAGAACTTTCCAAATATAAAGTTTTAAAGGTTCAAAACCACAATTTTTTTGCAGATATTCTTTTACTATATTGATGAATAAGTATTAATTAGACCACTAAACACCACATGAGCACCATTTCTTATGCTTGATCAAGCTGCTAAAACAGGGAAAACTCTCCATACAGTAGTATGGATTGCACTGAGTGGCACTACTGTATGGAGAGTTTTGCCTGATTTAAGTTTTAATTAGTTTAACCTTAACAGTAGTTGTTCTCCTTGAGCAATGGTGATATTAAATAAGATATACAGTAGGTCTTGTTAGGTCTTCTTTTTTTATAACATGATTTTCTTTATTAAAGCAGACAATGACTTGTTTTAGAAAACTTCAGCATTATTCTGTTGATCCAATTGTATTTATCTGGGTATTTTGATTGGTCTAACATTTGGCTTTCTAGCCACACATATTAGATATTCTTCCACTCGCTAATGCAACACTACTTGCTATTTTAAATGGAGTATTGAAAAACATTTTAAAACAGTTTGCAGAATATGGATATACAAGTATATTTGGTGGAAAACTTTTATCCAGAGATTTCTCTTATTTGCTTGAGAACACTCTGCACCACTTCTTGAATTAAGGCTTAAAATAGACTATATGAGATTAACTTGGACCCTATTTTTTTCTCATCAAATCTGTTTTTCCTTGACATGTTTTTCCACCTACTATATATTTAAAGATGTATCAAAATCTAGTTAAAATTAACCTCTGTTTAGTGTTGTTAGCCAAGAGGTCATCACAAGTACCTTGCAAGCAAGTAGTTGGTTGCAGACAATTGTGGGTTTGCCTTCCGGCCAATGCTATGACATATGAAAAAAAAGTAACATCTGTTTATTAACACATGTTTATTGTTAAACATTTTGTATTCTTTAAATTATAATATAAAAATATAGAATTTAAATATATTTTTAATCAATAAATTTCTTAATTGTTCTAACTCATAATTTTCAATAAGATATTTAGATTTGCCATCCAATTTACTGAAAGAAAGAGTACAATATTTTTTAAAAAGCCCAGCCAATATGCAAATCTGAAAGGGTCTCAGAATATATTATAGTTTGATAAACTATACAATTCAAATTCTTATCCACATCAAAACTAATTGTCTTGCCTTTTTTACATAGTATGAAATTTTCAAGTTTACATAGTGCATTTCCTTTGTAAAATTTTTAATACCATTATAATAAAAAATCTATAGACCGATTTCTTTTCTTTTCATTGCCTAAACTGGTGTACTTAAGTGATATATATATATATATATATATATATATATACATATATATATATATATATATATATATATATATATATATATATCTAGTTATATATATATATATATATATATATATATATGTTATAACTAGAACTTATTCACATGGCAATTTATACATTTATTTTTAATTCTTAACTATGCAGGTTTGTAGTGTAACTAAACCAAGCTGCTGATGGATTTGTTTCAGTTACAATATACATATATGGTGTCCTTACAATCAAAGTGATGGGCCACTATCTCAAACAGATAGACACCATATAACATGGACTTTTGAAATACCAGAGTATGAGTCCTGTTATAGACAGCACCATGACTAACTATAATAACTAAATACAAGGTTCTTATATTATACTAAATTTTATCTCAGATTCAATTTTATCTTATTTAAAATATAGGTTCTTTTGTAACTTAAGATATCTTAGATTTTAAAATATCTTTATTGCATGGTTCAAATTCAGACTGAAATACACTGGAACAAAAATGCTAATGATAATCCTTTAACTTCTTAGAAATATAATAGCTATTCTTTAAGCAATACATGGAACATTTTATATTCTATCTTAAATTTTCCTTGATATTAATATTTTAAGAAAGCAGAACAAAACACATAATAATAGATTATTCAAATACTTAAATAATACATGACTAGTAAGCTAAAAAACGTTTGTAAGTTATTTAAATATAATTATTTCATTTCTTCTAACTATAAAATATCTAATTCTTATATATTCAGATGCAATTTTTAATAGACAATAATTTGCAATATTGTAGAAGACAATAAGCATATATTTCATGCTGTCAACTACATAACGTGTGTATTTCAAATAAAGCAAATGATACATTCATCTTCTGAAAATACAGGTAGCATAATTAATAAATGAATATTCCCATCTACAAAGCGCATGTGCATTAGCTTATTGGCTTATTGGTATTACAGTTTATAAAATATCACGCTATATAAAATAAATGTTTGTTTACATAATTAATAAAGAAATGAATAAATGAACTTTATGTGATCATTAAAATTAATTTGATGTATCTTTTTTTTTAAAAAAAATTACTTTTAATGCATGATTTTTTCTAAAGTACAGACTTTTTTATACCTCCACTCTAATATGTAATATATAGGGGGTTTTAACTCCGACTTTCACCCCTTAACTATCCAAGCTATCTCATACTGCTGACCCACTTGATCACACACATGTCGAAAAGATAAACAATTACCAATGTACATACTTCATGCTAAACCAGCCAGCACTCATCAGTTGGTTCAGATTATCATCTCCACACAATACATCTTTTTAACTTTCAATATTTTATGTGCAGGCTCCATACATTCACACACACACACACATGTACATTAAATATAGTCATTATTTTAAAACAATGAAATAAATTAGTTACTAAGATTTACGACCAGTTGAAATTGACACTTATCCAAGTCTGTTATACTTAATACTTATAATATTTTAATTCTAACACTCTTGTCCAAACTGACATTTAATAAACTATTACTGTCAAGCAATTTATTTTAAAAATTAATAATTAAAATGTTTAACAGAGTTAAATAACTATTTTTATACAGCATGAAATAACTTTATCTATTGCATTTACTTTAAACATGGCTAACTCAAATTAACTCTTCCTAAGATTCAACTATCAATTTTATTCTTTCAAGCAAATATTAAACAATCTAAGTTATTATTTTTACAATAATTAATAGCTAATTAGATTAGCTAGATTATTTTAACTCATATTATTGAAACATTTAACTGAAATTTTTATTATAATACAATTAATAAGAAAATTCATTTATTATATTCGAAATTTTTTTTAAACCACAGGGTTATATATATATATATATATATATATATATATATATATATATATATTTATATATATATATATATATATATATATAAATACAAAAAATATAAAATGTGAAAATAAATTAGAAGAAGAAATGGTTGTTGCAAACAATGTTTATAACGTCAAAAACATTATATTTTAACTGCTGGAACAAAATTTTGAAGTGCTATGCTTAATAAAGTGTACTGTGTGGAAAAGAGAATTTGTATATTTATGTAATGATATTGAGCAAATGGAGATGGATGAATGAAAAGTCACATTACAAATCATATCCCTGAAAAAAAAAGATTGCTCATGAGAAGTTAAATTGGATACTTTATATATTAAGTTATTGATCTTATATTAGAGATAACATTGGTAATCTAGAGAAAGATGTCATTTCTCGAGTTATATATAAACTGTGAAGGATCAGTATTTATGAAGAGATGAGAGTTGAAGTGAATTAAAACAAAAGTAGGGTGTCATAATCTAAAAAATATTCTCATTTTTAACTTTTCAAGTATTTGAACTACAGAAACAATGAATAAATAAATGATGTTTAACTGGTTGATTATGAACAGGCTACTTGATGGAAAATATCTAATTATGATTAATATGTGATATTTCTCAAATTTTACTTGTCTTGATTATTTATCAAGTTGTAACTATATGGCATTTAGATAAAATACAGTTTCATCCTAAAAAAGTTAGTAATTGTTAATATGCTTTTTATTAAAGCAGAAAAAATATAAAATAAAATTAAATGAATTAGATAAAATGGATTATAAATATATGACAGAGAAATTTTTAAAAATTATAAGTTATAGAAAATATGATTTTTTTCTACAATACAGGCTTTTTTATACCTACACTTATATATGCAATATATAGGGGGTTTGAACTCAGACTTAACATCCATGCTATTTCATACTGTTGAACAACACATCACACACATATTGAAAAGATAAATAATCACATATTTTGTGCTAAACCAGCACTCATCATTTGGTCCAGATTATCATCTCCACACATATATACAATCAAAGCTCAGATTATATTAAGATAGCCAATATTCATACTTTAATAGAGAGGCTTCAAACCACTCCACACCACAACTCTTCAGCTATCCATTTCATTGAAAATCTGATGATGGAATGCTCAAAACCCATCTTAGTGACAACCACACTATCATCAGAATTTCAATGAAATGGACAGCTGAAGAGTTGTGGCATGGAGTGGTTTGAAGCCTGTCCATTAAAGTATGAATATTGGCTACCTTAATATAAGTTGAGCTTTGATTGTATATATGTGTGAAAATGATAATCTGGACAAACTGATGAGTGCTGGGTTAGCATGAAATATGTATATTGTTGATTATTTATCTTTTTGACATGTGTTTTGGTCAAGTGTATCAGCGGTATGTAATAGCATGGATGGTTGAGGGTCATGTGGAAGATATATAAAAATAAGTGATGCAGCTAATGATAAAATTAAAATATTCAGCTTATATATCTGAAATGGATGGCGTCAAAGTTGTGAGTGGAGGGAGTTTGACAATGGTAAATGAAAATGTAACAAATTACTCTAGATAAATACTTTGCATATAATAGAGATATATATGAGAGATAGTGACCTGGGCCAACTGATGAGTGCTGGTACAGCATGAAATGCATCTTGGGGGTCATTTGTCTTTTATTATATCTTTATTTATATGAATTTTAAAAGAATTGGAGAAGTGTGGAGGCGTTTATTACATCTATAAAGATATTACATACGGGACAGAGAAAGGTGAATAACTCCGTGTGTGTAAATTTTAAAAATCAGATATATTAATCTTTAACAAGTTTAAAGTTTATATCTGTGCTAGAGATATTCTCTTGTTTCGAAAATTATTAGTAATAATCATTAGTGTAAATTATCTAAAATGGATGGCGTCAAAGTTGTGAGTGGAGGGAGTTTGACAATGGTAAATGAAAATGTAACAATTTATAAAAGAAAATTAAATAATTCAGCAACGTAATTTTTTAATATTTTAGAAGAAAATGAATAAAGAAGAGAAAAAATAGATAATGTACTAAAATTAAAATAGTAATATTAGCAAAATCAAAAATTAAATAGGCAAAATAATGAGAGATGTCAGAAAGTACTTGATAAAAGCTTTATTTGATTTTGTGAGTAATAGATTTGAAACATGAAAAAAATAGCAAAGATAAGGTAAAATATGAAAAAAGACGTTACGTTAAAACTATAAAACAATAGTGGAATTTATAAATTTAGTACTATATTTTATGATAAAATGAAAATATTTTTGAAAAAAATGAGCATGGCATTAATAATTTTTACTTAAAAGTTTATTTCCAAGATGTGTTGGGAAACAGTGATATAATTGGAATAATATAATTTGAAAAATCATAAAAATAAAAAAATATAGTAAAACAAGATGCAATGATTCAGAGAAGGGGGATTAAAAATAAACTAAGTATGGAAATAATAATGTTATTGATTAAATGAAATACTGTAAAAAAAGTCATGTAATCATTAATATTATTAAGTGTTTAATGCAAAAAAGTTTTATTTACCATCTGGAAAATCAGAAGAATTTCCAAATCCTCTGTTTATTAAAAAATTGTGAATTTCATTCTAAAATTAAAACAACAACAACTAATGAATAAAGTAATAATATACTTCCTTGTTATCTATGATCTTAAAAGTATGAACATGCAGTTACCTCTGAAAATGGAAAAGACTGGCCTCTAACTACATAGAAAAATGCAATACTATATGCGATGTATAGCATCATTGTAAATTATTTGCAATTAGCTAATTCCTACATTTATATAGCAAAATTTAAATCTTTTGTAGTATTTATGAAAGCTTTTGAATTCAAAACGTATTTTATGCTTTATTTATCAAAATTTTAAATATGTTCAGAAAAATTAAAAAAAAAGTCTATTTAACAAGGGATATAAAGTTAGTTTTTATTGTTATCAATACAATTGCATTTTTATCATAAAATATTTAAAATAGTTCCATATATATATATATATATATATATATATTGATATGAAGACTTTCAAAGGGTTGCATATATAAATGACATATTTTGTGGGTTCATTCATGTTAAAATATTTTAAATATTGATATAGTGACATTTCGACTTGGTTACACAAGTCATCTACTGGGTGATAAAAGGTATAAAGACGGTTGTAGAGGCGCTACAATCACTGATTTGAAAAAAAATGTTAAAGTTCCACCAATAGCAAAAATGTTAAATTAAGATTGTTTTTTTAAAAAAATCTTTCCAAATAGGAGGAAGTTTGCATGTATCATCTCGCATATTGATACAATCTGGACTTTTAAGTATCTCAATGGTTTCTCTAATTTTGCACTGGTATAGATTATTACATGTGGATATGAACCTGGTACTAGAAAAGTCAATTTATGACCTGAATCCATCATATGGAGTGAGAGTGCTGATGATGATGAGTGTTGTTTAACTGCATTAGCATGCTCATCTCTCCTAACACTGATGCAAGGATTACTCATACCTATGTAAAAAGCTTTACAATTTTCACATGAGATTTGATAAACACCATGAGATTCAAGAGGTATTGAATCCTTAGGCTTGGTTATTATATTGCTGATCTTTTGATGAGTAGAAAACGCTGTTTTTATATTTAGTGTTTTAACATATGTCCAATACTGACTGTAGTTCCTTTTACATATGGAATCCAAATCCTAATAGCTGATTTATCATCTTTCAGTTTCCCATTTTGTCCCTTTTGGGCTTGAAATAAGACTTTTTTAATAAATTTATAATTATAACTATTTGCTAATAGAACACTATTAATATAATTTATTTCTTCTTTCAGATGTGACTTATCTGAAAAGTTAATTGCTCTTTTTAAAAGCGTTTTTGGCTACAGAAACTATCTGAGTTGGGTGATGATGAGAATGAAAATGTAAATATCTGTCCACGTGTGTATTCTTTCTGTAAATTGAAAAAGATAAACTATTTGGTGTTCTGGCGACTAGAACATCAAGAAAAGGGAGTTTTCCATCAAACTCTGTCTCCATTGTAAATTTAATATAAGGATGCATATTATTTAAATGTAAGAAAAAATCATCTAATTTATTTTTTCCATGTTGCCATATGACAAAAGTGTCATCTATATATCTGAGCTAAATGAGAGGTTTTAAAGAGGATGATTCTAAAGCACAACTTTCTATATTTTCCATGAATAAATCGGCTATTACTCCTGGTATAGCTGAGCCCATAGGAGTACCAAAAACTTGTCTGTAATGCTATCCATTATATACAAAATATGTGTTCAAGAGACAATGTTTAATCAAAGCAATAATATTGTTTGGAAAATTGCACCATCATGAAATTACATTTAAAGCTTCATCAATTGGAATGTTTATAACCAAAGACATGACATCAAAACTGACCAGAATGTTATTAGCATTAATTTTAAAAATTTTTAAAACAGAAATAAAATGAAAAGAATTTTTAATATGTGATTTAATAGATGGGATTGTAGGTTTAATGAAATCCGATAAATATTTAGCTAAAATATGAGTTGGAGATCCTATTGCACTTACTATTGGATGAAGGGGGGTATCTGGTTTGTGAATTTTTGGAAGTCCATAAAATTTTGGACAGGCACATGATTTTTCATGAGGGATTATATTATTTTTAATCTCTGTTTCAATAGGCAATTTATTAATAATGGCTTTTGTTGTTTTTTTCCAAATATGTAGTATGATCTCTTTTTGATGGTTTATAAGTTTTATCATCAAGCAAATCTAAAATTTTATTATGGTAAATGTCACAATCCATAACAACAGTGGCATTACCTTTATCAGCTGGAAGTACAACAATTGATTTGTCCAATTTTATATTATTTAATGCTTGTTTTTCTTTCTTTGAAATATTATTTTTAGGAAGCTTAGCTTTTTTTAAAATATTACAAATCTCAGCTCTAGCCAAATCAGCCGATGAAGAATCTATTCTATCAAGAGCTGATTCAACTTTACAAACAATTTTCTCAAAAGGTATCCAAGAAGGCGTTAAAGCAAAAATTCTAAAACTGAAATTTCATCTGTTGAGAGGGCTTTCTTAGATAAATTATAAACGGTTTTTTGATTTGGATATATAATGACTGGTGATTGTGTTCTAATTAGCATTCGTAATTTTTTCTTTTGCTTTGCTGTTACAAATTCTGAATCTTTAATCAATCTAAAACTTGCAATTTGTTCAAAACTAGTCCACAGTAAAGGATGTATTTTATTACTAAGGAATAAACATACATCCAGCAATACTTTGTCAATTTTGTCTAGATTTTTTCAAGTTTCTTTAACAAAAGAATTTAAAATAATATTGCTTGTTTTCCTTAGAATTTTATAAAGATTGTAATTTTTCTTATGAAACACAATTTTACAACAAATGGGTATAACGTTGAGATTTTAGCATGCTAATAGAAAGGATAAATTACAAAGTAACTTACATTTTTTTACAACTGTCTTTATACCTTTTATCACCCAGTGGATGTTTTGTGTGATCAAGTCAAAATGTCGGTATATCAATATTTAAAATATTTTAACATGGATGAACCCGCAAATTATGTCGTTTTATATATATATATATATATATATATATACCCGCAAATATATATATATATATATTGTGTGCCGGTCAAAGCATGTTTATCCATCTAACATGAGCTGATACTCACAAAATGTACTTCAAACCCAGTCAAGCCCGAGATTTAGATCAGGGACCAGCCTGTACTCGAACCCACTCTCTAAGCCCCAGATCTAACACCTAATGAATAACATAATAGTGATGGCACATGAGAATTAATCTTAATCCGAGCGACTAGCAAAGCTGAGCAAAACAATGAGACATCTATTAACTATGACTATATTAAAGTATACATAAGCATGGCTGTGATATGTGGAAGTGGAGGAAAAGGAATTCGAACTACTCAAATAAGTTAGACAAAAAAATATAGTTTAATATAATAACAAATTAATTACATACATTGATAAATTATATACATTAGTGTGTGTGTGAATGAGCAAGCGGTAGATGATTACATAGTGTCATTCATGCTATTATTTCCCATATGCTCTTTATTAGCTAAATGATACATTATAAATACACACACATCTTTGGTGGGTCCAATATTAAAATGCCAATCGAATATTAGAAAGAATTACATAATACTGCCATTAACGCTTTGATTTACGGTTCTGAAACATGGTGACTAACATATATATTTCTGGGAGCATTCCGAAATTCATTATACATATGATATAAATTATTTTCACGCCATTGAGGTCATGAAAATAAACAAAATGCATTTGAAAACATTATATTTGAAACTATGACAAAATATTTAATGAAAAATTATTTTAACGATAGTAAAATGAATGCTTTATTTTCCCAAGGCACATACTTTTAAATAGATATATAAACCACGATGGTGAGATTGTATATGATTGAAATAAATTTAATCAATAAAACTAGAAGTAGTTGGCATTTATATATATATTTTAAGTAGAGTGCAATTTTAATATTAGAGCATTAAAACTGGGTCATAAAGCAAAAGAAATAATAATAATATGAAGAAGTTTGCAGTGCTGACATAATAGCCTAAAAATAACTGAGAGGAAAAGGTCATGCTTCTGGATGAAAAACGAAATCTCACACCCCCTTCTTGGGTAGTGCTTAGAGAAAAGTGGATAGGCATGGTGTGGCCCAGACTTTTGCTGGTATAACCGATGCGAGAGGCCTTTTATCTATACAAAGTGGATATGCATAGCATGCGCCAAACTTACAGGATCACTGCCAGAAGCATTTTATACAAAATGAATGTGATTCCGGATAGCTCAACTGTCTATGGAATGAGATATGAGAATAAATCTATGGGTTCGAACTAGTCGCAACCCCCAGATTAGAAGTCTAGAAGCATGTAGTATGTATATATATATATATATATATATATATATATGAAGATAGGCTAAATGACAAGAACGCAGTACAAATGACATTGGAAAAGTTTTACTGCTTTAAAAATAAATGATCCTTGTTTGAATACTATAATTTATATAAATAATATGCTATGCCACTATAATATATATAGAGAGATTTACATTTCATTTACTTAAAATATACTTGAATATTTTATATAGCAAAAGAAACATTAAGATTTAGATTTCAAATTAATAAAATATATGTTAAGATTTGATTTAGTAAACAAAACATTAAGATTCACCCCTTCCCTTTCCTATTATTTAAAATAAATAAATCCCACCTTCATTGATTTTACAATACCTGAAATATTTAAATACAAGATTTGAAATTTTAGGAGTATGGAAAATATAAGAAGACTGGCAGTTATAGAAAATAATTAATGGGTCACTCTTTTTAGAAATGAATAAAGAAAACCATTTTAAAAGATTTCAAAGCATTAATTAGCTTAAATTCTGGATTTACTCTGGGTAGAAAATCCAGAGTTAAACAAATATATTTTTATAATAAACCAACATAAAATGTTGACTAGTAAAAAACAAACTGGCGAATATATTAATTCATAATGCATTATATAAATATTTTAAGAAGACGTTAATAACCTTTTCATGAAGGTTTAGAAGAGAAAAAATGAAAGAAAAATATTTTTAGAAATTAAGCTTACCAGGTTGTGAGATTGGAAATTTAATAATAATACGAGTATACATATAAAATCAAGTAATAAATAACTATAAATAATTAACCGCACCAAAGTTAAAGAAAGTTAGAGAATATGATATAGGATTAAATTTATGAAAATCACTTAAGAGCAAAATATACATTTACATATTTAAATATAAAAAAAGGTAAAGTTAAATAACACATTAGAAGAAATCTTCATAGATGAGTTAGACTAAATTTAGTTTGAGGTGACAGCTTGAAAAGTTACCTTGCAATTTTAAGAGTCCGATTTAGTAGTGCACGTGCATGGCAATTGAAAAAAGTTCTTCGGTGGCAACAAGCTTCTATTAGCATTCTAAAGTTCCTTCTTTAGGCTTTTACTTTCTTTCAACGCAGCAGTTAGAAATGGTATATTAGCGGGAAAAATGACCCACCCAGGTCAGCAGGAAGGTGGATTTATGACTACATCATTTTAAGTTTCAGGTGACATGTGATATCTTAACAATCAGTTTTCTTAATAGTAGCTCATCTTCTTGTGATTCAAAATTTCAGTCATTTTATACTTTTTCTTTTATCAGTTGTTTTTAAAGATGCAACAGTAAGATAACATCCAAAAATAAATTTAAATCTATTTCCAGATTAGAAATAGATTTGACAACATGTTTTTAACAAAAATATCTCTAATCTTAATCCCATTTTAAGTAAAAACTTTAATTAAAAATACCTTCCCCAGATTAAAACAATAGTGTTTCCAACCCTTAATTATTTTTAGACAATCAACTGTAGCATCTTCCATATTGGATTTTATAAAAATATACAGCTTAATAGAAAAAGTACTTTAAAAAGAAAAAGTTTAAAAAATGACGTATAATAAAATATTTACAAAAAAATCAATCTTTTGTTAGTAATTTTGCTCCTATATATATATATTTGAATTTAATAAAAAAGAACTAATAATTAATAATAGAATTAATAATCATAAATATTGAAAGTTAAACTATAAATTTAGGTGTGCATTCCAAATATATACATAAAAATATATATATACACCAAAAGGAGCAGGATGGGATATAGGGGTTTGAATACGGGTTAGTAGGCAAAAACATGAAGCACAATCTTAAGCTAAGATTGACTGCTTCATTATATATATATTATAACAAAAATATGCTAATTACCATCACATACAGCATCATTTAAATTAACTTGAATTAACATTTCTAAATTAATAATAAATATTTTATGCATTTAGCAGATTTTTTTAAGCAGAGGAGTTAAATACGACTAATATTTTTACTACTATCAATATCAATATTCATACTGAGAGGGTACAAAATATATGACTCATAGACACATTTCTGGACTGTTGAACCTCTCCATAGCTGCAGGAGACAAATATATCTTTTGTGGAGATTTTTATTTGTATTGTGATGATTCCCTGACCCTATCTATTGAAGACTGACTAAAATATCCTCGAAAAAAGAGTTTTAAAATGCTTCCAGCACTTGATTTTACTTGGCTAGCACCAATAATATGAAACTGGCTTAAATCAGACTATCAGAGTGTATATATATATATATATATATATATATATATATATATATATATATATATATATATATATATATATATATATATATATATATATATATATTAACTTTAAATTTAATGATACTATTATATGGTAATTAAAATGTTATATGGTGAGATATGGAAAGAGAAAACTAAGCCAAATTAACAAATCAAAATAACATGTTTATTTACACAAAACAAAAGTAAAACATTAACACAATAGTCAAATGAAAGTGAAATAAGTAAATTATGGTCTTCTTTGCTAAGAATTAGTTCATTTCTAAAATAAGAGTAAACAACTCATTTGTTTTTAGTTATGAGGTTTCAAAGGAATAACACTAAAATTGGTATTTTATATTTATCTATGTTTTTATTGTAGCTTCATTTCTGGAGTGATCATCCTTCATCTTGTTAAAGATAATGAGTTTATTTATGACCTTCCTAGCATTTTGTGACAGCTGTTTGATCCTCTATTTTGGGTTGGCACATATCTTGGTCTTGTTCTCAGTAATGTCTATATTTACAGGAATGGATCTCAGCAATGATAGACAAAGATATTTACTACATGTCAGATATCATATGTCAAAGAAACTGGGGAGTGAAACCCAAATGGATATACCTCTTTGGTTTAACAGTGCATGGTAAGGTTTAGATCTCCATGAATATTGCTATAGAATACTGATTGATGACCAGGAAATTTTGTATAGCAAAACAGAAGTTGAATGACTGACTAATGATTAACAACAAAACTCAAACAAATTTTATAGACTTCTCAAAACAAAACTTGTCAGAACAAATAGGAATAAGAATAAAAAATACAATATTTGTAGCTTATATACCTTTGTCATCCATAGTCTGACTACCTATGTTAATTATTAGTTTTCCAAATTCTTTTAATTAGTTAATCTCTTTTAGATTTTTAATTACAATTTAATCAAACTTATTATTTAATAAGTTGGAAATATTAATTTCTAATAAAACCAATTTCCTTCTAATCATATAATTTACACAAATTAGAGATTGTTAATTCGATTGCTAATTAAATAGTTTCAATTATTGTTTATACAATGAAATTCTTTCAAAAGTAACTTTATTGTTATTTTTACATAATTAAATTTATAATTTATTATTTTTTATAATCCTTCAGAATTCTTTTTGTTCTTCCAGTAAACAGAGAGCAGATAAGTGTTTTTTTAAAATATTAAATAAAAAAATCCCTACATTTTAATAAGCTTTACTCACCTTCTATTGTTACCTAATAAATTAACTGCCTCCTTTTATATTTTTATTAAAAAAATGTTTTTCTCTTTATAACTTTTATTTTTAAATCATTCTATATAACACCAATATATGTATGTGTCACAATATTTATATATAAATTGGTATGTTTTTAGGTGTGGAGAAAACTATTTTGATTATTAATATAGTTTTTAAAATATATTATAATTTTATTGCCTTTTTTTTTTTAATAATTTAATGGATTTTAATTAGTTACATATTAAATTATAACATACATACTCATTACAATAATTATTTTTAATATATACATGTAAATATATTTTAGAATTTTTTTTAGTTATTAAAATTAGCATAGTCTGACATTTTTTTAAAAATGGAATTTATTATGTTTTTATTATGAATATAAATTTGATTGAAATATTATTGAAACTATTGAAAAAAAACATAAAAACTAATCATCACTTGATAAACTTTCTTTTCTTTGTACAGGTTATTATTATATGAGAGATTGCTTATTCTTATATTCTCAGACTTTATTAAGGCTTGGTTTTCTGACAAAAAGTTAGTTTTATAGTTGCTCCAAATAAAATAAAACATTATAAATTTTTATAATTTTATGTATTAAAATATAAGACATAATCTCCCATAATAAACAAAAATCAGATAATTCTAAACATTTAATAAATACAGCATCAAACATATATGTAATCACATGCTAGAAAACCAATATCTGTAAACATGCAGTACAAATATACATAACCAAAAAATCTAAGAATAAAATAATCACTATTTATTATTGTATCATCAGAATTTATAAGATTTGGTTTTCTGATAGATGCTAAAATAAGTATATATTTCAAAATTAAAAGATGTGAATGCAGCCTTAACAATTTTAATTTATAATTAAATATACAATTGCAAAAGATATATATATATATATATATATATATATATATATATATATATATATTATATATATATATATATATATATTGTGCCCTTTTCTATAGGTCAATGATGGTTATAAATGGTCAATTACTAAAAAAAATTTTAAAATTAATATTATATAGTATTTAAAATTATAGACTATATTAAGCAGTAAAAGATTAATATGATATATTTAATAATAAGTATTGTGATGGTGAGAATTGTATCTAATTCTATATTTTTCTAAATTGTTTTTCAAAATTTTACATAATTATTTTATATAATATAAGTAGCAAATTTATTAAGACAGATAAAATTAGACTAAACACCGGAAATGACTACGTGACTGTCTGAAATATTCTATGTATAAGCACCAGTTTAAATTAATACTAATAATTAAAATATTTAAATAGTATATTATAGAAGTGGATGGAATTGTCACACATCATAATAAAAATAAGTAGTATACACCTTTATTAATTATTGTTTCAAAATTGTTTTAAAGGTAGTTAAATTGTAATAGATAATAATTGATTTAAAAATAATAATGAGTTAACATTTAAGTCTATTACGTCATGATTTTAAAACTTTAGAAATTGTTTATAAATCCAAGTAGGGATTGACCAATAAAAAATAGATCTTGGCAGACAACCAAAATCGCGCCAACTAATTGTATAAACGAGGGAGAACAAAAATGTGTTGACTCCAGAGCAGAGGTAAAATTTTAAGCTCTCTAAATTTTTTTTTCTTTCTTCAATTTATTAGTCAATTTTATTATAATTTTAATAATATCTTTGAAAGAAACCAACTGACAATTTAAAAATCATCCGAAAAGAATCTTAGAATAAAATTTAAAAAAAAAGTTTTTCATAGTAATGTTTCACTAACTTTACAGTAACCTACCAGTGGATTCTATTGAAATATAATCGGAGTTTTCAATAGAAAATGGATAGATTCTTAAAACCAAGTTGTAAATTTTATAATATTCCAAATATGTTAATATTATTCGTTGATATAGTTTATATAGCGTATCACTATGAAAGCTGTTTTCGTGTGTATAAAATCAATGAAAGGACATTGTGCGCAAAGTTAATGAAGATAATGGAAAATAAAAATAAGTATTATTCATATAAGAATAAATGGACAAAAGGAATTGTAATATTGAAATAGTTTGAATTGCTTTCTTTAAGATGACTTGAGAAAATACTCTAGAAAATAGTTAAAGATCGAAAGTAGTGTATATAAAATAATAATGAATGAAAGTGAAGTTTACCAAGGAAAACACTTGCCTAAAGAAAAAAAAAAAATTTACAGAAGAGAAATACAAAATATTGGATCCATGGAAAATGCAATTGGTACCATAATTATTAAATAATTGTAGTTTAACTAGAAATAAAGATGCATCAACGCGCCGAGGTAATATTCACCAGAACATTAAAAAGCTTCGTGGGATAACTAAATAAAATGTTTTCTAATAATTTTGGATTAAACACTAAAACTAAAGATCGTCTAAACAGTTTATTAAATGAACTAATTTATTTAAAACTTTAATAAGCAAAAAGGAGAACATTCGGACAAAAGAAGAAATAATAAATATTATGGGACTAACCAAGATTTACCGTCAGAAAAATATGTGATTATGGTTTGAATTATTTTCTTTACTAATCTAAGTTAAACATTAAGTTTTAGATAGCGATAGGGAAAACAAAATACATTAATTCGTGATATAACATATTATGAAATAATATGTTTTGATTTTGAATTTTAAAATAAAATTGTATGTATGTGGAAATTTGTATATTTGCGATGCTCGAAGAGAAAGAAACCTACTACAAACTCTGATAGGAAGATAAAGATTGTTTTTGGTAACATTTATAATTATTAATGATATAATGTATGTTTTATTTATTTACATCAGCTGAGAATCGAATGAATGTAGCGCAAAATTTTATTGTTATTATTGTTGTAAAACACATTTTTGAAAACAACACTCTAAAACACTTTGAGATGTGATTAGATTTTTAAAAAATATGCATACGATAATCATTTTATGTGTTATTAATATAGTTCAATATAACCGATGGTTATGTGATATTTTCTGTTAATTTTCCGATTGGGATATTTAAATGTTATTTTAACAAAACGTAGATGTTGAACCTACAGTGTAATAAAGCAAGACAAATTGTTCTTATGGAATAGGGAAATGTTTTATATTAGCGAATTTTGTTTATTGTTTTAAAAGGTAGTTAGTATTTTATCGATGTTGGATACAGTAAAAATCTCGAGAGATAGTTTGGGTAGTGACTTGGTAGTACGTGGTGATTCGGAAACCAAGAGGATGTATTAAAAACTAGGATGCTACAGGGAGTGAAATAATAAGTAGTTTAGATGTTAATCAGCATAGTTAACAAAGCCCTACGACTGGTACACATGTTGTCTTGGATAGTGGTATTTTATATATTTCTTGTGAGTCATACTAGATGTTTGGTAAAGCTGAGTAAATAGCTGCCACATCATGCTTATCACCCAGGGTTATTAGACAATGAATGTCGGACCTATTCACACTGTTCCATACATTTTTGAAGTATATTGCGGATAAGTTATCTATCTATGTTCCCGATATCCTATACATCTTTCGCTATATTTATCTGTATTTCTTGCAACTACATCATTATATGATAAGTCTATTAAAAGGGAAACAATAGATATTTTAGAATGTATGTCATGCTATTATTTGGAATAAGAATAGTTAAGTATTAACGAAGAGTAGATTATGATTATTGAAAGAAAGATGCAGATATCCTAAGAAGGGAAGGAGTTAGAGAATTATTTTAATTTTTGTTAAGAAATGAACTATAATTTTATAAAAGTATATCCAAAATAGAAATATACAAAAATATTAAATATAATTTCACGTTTTCTTATTGTTAATTATATTTTTTAAAAAATATAAGTATTGCATATTTAGAAAAAAAATACAATAACATTCGATAATTATAGTATATGTGAAACTGTAACAGGTGATAATTAAACCTGTGTTATAGTATTATACATGAGTATGGCTTATGGAATAAACATATTATAGTTTACAAGCATTGGAGAACAAACGTTAAAAGTAATAATAATATTTGAATAATATGCGGAGTGACTTATATAAAGTTACAAGAAAATGTAATTTTCTTTTAAAAAACCATATTGATTGTAAAATTATGATGTTATAAATGATGTTTATCCACATAGATAATTTATAATACAGTAACTTTAATATTAAAAGGTAAAGGATGGTGTTACCCATAAAATAGTTAAAATAAGTGATATGATAAACCTAATGAGAAATAACTAAATAACTTTTAAAAGGCATAATAAGTTTAATTAATGATAAAAGAAATATAAATGTGTATAATTCAGCTATTGTAGTGTAAAGAAAAATGAGTATATCCCTTGTAAATAGATGTAGATGGATTTGTTTGTTTATTTATTTTTTATTGATGTTAATAAAATTTTAAAATTTGTTTATTAAAACTTGTGTCTGAGTTTTGTTTTCTCTACATCATGGCATGAATTCACAGGGTATGTTCACAACCATTAAACTAAATATATGATTGTTTGCACAAAAGATAAATAGAGAAGTATGTTTAATCTTAAATATTTATTGATGTTCTTGTAATTAAATAATTATAAAATTGCATTGCGTTACTGGTCATCAATCCATTATCATAATATTTTGCTAAATTATATGCTATTAGTTGCCACTTGCTTTATTTATCAGATTATCTAAACACTGCCACTTATTAATTTATTTTATTACTTAAAGATAAAAAAAGGGGATATTAGATTATTAACTAATTTATTACGGTTATAAATTTGCGATGAAAGAAAGCTGTACTAGTTGGATTAGGCAATAAAGATTGTGATTATTATTGTTTTATTATTAATCTAATTTCAGAGTAGTAGATTATGACATAAAATCCCTTATCATATTTTGCTACCATATGTTATTAACATATGAATAAATTTAAGAACCTGAGATTATTTCATTTGAGCTAGATGATTACTATTATTGTTATTAGAGATAAAAGATTAATACTTTAATTGTTAAATGAGTCTTAGTGATTAGAAGTTGTGGAAGTCATAAGAATACTATGCAGTTATTATATGTAATAGTAGTATAAGGGGGGATAGTGTTCTTATGTTATTGAGGTGGTATCCTGTGGGATATTGTCTCAATGTAATCTACCTTGTCACCTGTATTTCCACTTCTAGTCTCATGAATTCCTGAATATTTATTTGAGTTAGTTTAAAACAGAACCTAAGGTAATTTTAAGAAACTTGAGCTAGTAAAGCATTTAATTGAATATTTCATTAATTATTAGAGTTAGAACCCGGTTAGGTGATTTTCACTATATTATATTTATTTTGGGCGAAGTGGAGATGCGAGAACAGGGCGGTTAGATTGGCCTGAGGTGCAGTGGAGCTACACATGCGGACAAGGCCAGAATATATATATAAACACAGTAATTAGATAATTAACATTTTTTATCCACTTAGGAGCACTTTCGATTATTCTAGTAATCTTTGTCATAACACTTTGAAAGGCTAACCCTCTCACAATTCTGTGATTTTAACGTTTGCTGCCAGCCTGTTCATTAAGTCATGTTTGTATTTGTATATTAGTATAGCTTCTTTTATTTTTCTTTTATTGTTATTTTTTTCAATTTGCATTATTTTTAAATTAAAATTGAAGTCAAAACCATAAATACATGACTTATTATGGTCATAAAAACAGATGCTGAAAAGTTATTATCTACTTTACAATTTTGTTTCAATTTCTGAACCTATTTTAATTATCTAATTACTATTATATATATTGTACCATATTTGTGGTACAATATGTAGTGGCATTTTAAATTTAAAAGATTAAATTTCGAGAAAATTATAATAGTTATTTTTGTAAATTTGTTTTGTGTGATTTATTTTAGATACAATAGAAATTGTATTATCTGTATCTATCTTTAGAAAAAAAGGGGAGGAAATAAAAACATACTTCTAGATTTTACTAAGATAAAAATGTAAATTCAAATTCAAACAATTATAAATACTTCAATTACAAATACAGCATTCTTTTGCTGCTAATTAAAGATAGCCACTAAAAGAGGGAAAATATAACTTTGTAAATTAAAAAAATGGAAATAAGGTGTGAATTAGTGAAAGTTAAATCGGGGATAAAAAAAGAAAAGGTGTAAACAGGATATGCAAATTGGACTTGAATTAGGAGGGATATAAATAAAAAGACACAGTTGAACAGATGTTCTTTCTTTTCATTTGTGGTCTGTTGTGGCACCATATAGAAAATTGAAATAATTTGCTCTTATTGTATGGAATCATGATAAGATATCTTATTATATTCTTACAAGTGGGCCCAGACTTTGTAAAATATGTAAGTAGAAAATAGTACATTTGCTAACATTTTCATCTTTCCTAGAGCCTCCACAATGCTGTTATTCAATCTCATCACCTACTTA
The DNA here is from genome assembly GCA_028023455.1 of Epiperipatus broadwayi. Lineage (NCBI taxonomy): Eukaryota > Metazoa > Onychophora > Udeonychophora > Euonychophora > Peripatidae > Epiperipatus > Epiperipatus broadwayi. The sequence continues at coordinate 1,000,674 of JAQFVV010000234.1, read as the reverse complement.
AAGATTAGAGAACTGGATTGCACATCCAGATACTGTAAGAAGGTCACATGACAGATCCCAGTGAAGACAAAATCATAAAAGGTAATTTTCTTGATGATAGAAATAACCATTTAACATTTATTGGTAAGAAACTCTATTTTGTGTTATATGTGATTACATTAAGTAAATTATCAGTACTGTTGATATGTTATAATAAATCTTATTGATGACTGAAATAAAATAAACCCAGAGGACAGCAATAATTGACTTTCAAGAAATAAATTAGTTTTGATATTACAAACTTCAATATTCAACCTTGTAAGTTAATTTATATGTATTATATTTAAACAGTGTGCGCTTTTTATTGTTCTTTATATTATTATTATTATTATTATTATTATTATTATTATTATTATTATTATTATTATTATTATTATTATTATTATTATTATTATTATTATTATTATTATTATTATTATTATTATTATTATTATTATTATTATTATTATTATTATTATTATTATTATTATTATTATTATTATTATTATTATTATTGAGGAATATATGGTAGAGTTAGAAAAAATAATAAATCATAGCAATATAATTTTTTTTGTTATTAGTTTAATTTTTACAGTATTACTAGCTAAGTCTGCTATAATTTGGTCAATTATAAATGCCAATGCGTTAACATAAATTACAATTCTCCAGAGAGCAGTATTTATCATCATGATTGTTGTAGATAGGAGGGGAGGGGCGAGTTTGTGGATTCACCTATAGAATCTTCATGACTATTTATGTGAATTTGCACATTTCACTAGTCACTATTGTATTGTCTGATGGTGTTTGGATTTCAAGTGGCCACAAGTTTTGATATCTCCATAGCAGAGTAATTTCATTTCTACTTAAATCATGCAGTCGGACTCACTAAGGATTGTCACACTATCCCCACCCTTCCTGACACAACTTGGAATTTGAAAAACATTGGGAAAAGGTAGGGTCGAGCATGATTCGGCCAATTTCACATGAAAACTCATGCTTTTGCAATAAATTATACAAGACAAATAAAATGGCATACAAATTGCACCACTTACCTATGTCAGTCAGGCTCCTGAAACTGAAGGTATTCGATTCCTAAAAATAAAATATTAAAGATGTAGTAGGAAAAAATAAAAGGATCAAAAAATTTTCTGTAATAGTAGAGGCAAAATAGAAATAATGTAATACAAATCACCATATAGCCAAAAAAGAAGTTGCCATGTTTTAAATCTGAAAAAAAAAATGTATAAAAGTCTGAAGTTTTGATGCTGTTGTAATTTTTTGTGGTGGTGTGTTGAAATGATCAAAAAATGTAAGTAATAGGATAATGTTTTTTAAAAAATGGCAAAATAGACATCGCGTAATAAAAATAAATCCATAAAAATAAAATTGCCATATGGTTACCATAGTCAAAAGTTTTGATCTTATTTCAATTTTTTTTTTTTGGGGGGGGGTTTGAGAAATATCTTGTCTTCACTGAGACAAAGGATAGAGGCAAAATTTATTTTTGGTTTGTTTTTTATTTGTAAAAAAAAGGTCATAAAAATTGGTTTTAAAAATTAAAAGTTTTAGTATATCAGCAGTATACAAATAAAGCCAAAAAAAAAAAACATTGCCTTATAGGCCAAAAAAAGTGGCTGTATTTTTAAACAAAAAAAAGAAAACAAAAGTTGAAAAAGTCAAAAGTTTTGATCTTGTTTGATTTTGGGGGTGGGGTGGATTGAGAAATAATTTGTAAAGGTTAGAGGCAGTAGTTATTTTTTGTTCTTATTTTTAAAAAAAGGAAATACAAATTTATTTAAGAAATAAAAGTTAAAGGCAAAAAAAATTGTATAGCCAAAAAAAACCCCTAAGAATGAAATATTAAAGATGGAGTAGAAAAAATTAAAGGGATCAAAAACATCATGGCCTGGTAATGTTTCATTTTATTGTTTTAATACATAATTGACATCATCAAGTGGCCATGACCAGCTATCAAAAGACTACCCATTTTACTTAATGCAATTGCCAAAACAATAATATTCTCGAAATAAAGTCACCTCATAAAATAAAGTTTTAAACTTTTTGATTATCAATTCTTTTTTTTATTATTAAAAAAAATATTTTTATTATTCTAAGGTTTTACATTTTACTCAGTGGTTATAAATGTTTACAATGTATGATCTGATATCTATATTATTAGTTTTTATATCTATAACTTCAGTCAATCCGAGATGAGATTCCAAAACAGGTTAACTTGCGTCTGCTAAATCAAATAATTCCCATGTAGCTTTAAATATTTCCATTGGCACTATTGATCCTTGAATTATTTACAATTCACATGGTAGAAGGTCAAATGAAAAATAAATGTATATCTCCTTTTATCAGACAAAATGACTTGGCATTAATATAAGAAAGGTTTGTATTTGCAAGTTTATTTAAAAATGTTTCTTTTAAACCTGCTTACAATTTGTTCTAGTAACCTATTCGGGTGGACGTGATAGACATGATTGTTCTGCAAAATATTTATATTTATAAATGTAACATATTTGACCAGGAGTAAAAATCATTTACAGGTATTAATATATATGCAAAACAAAGCATATCTTAAGAATGGCATGACATATCAATCATTGTCTTAATGTTCCAAAACTAGTTATAGCCATTGTGATTAAAGTTTAATTTAGCTAGATATTATTGTTAATTTATGGTCCTAATTAATATTTAAGAACTTAAATGTGGCTAAAAAATTGATTACTTTTTTCATTGAATTAAAATTAGCCTTGATATTAAATGGTATGACTGAATATTTCAAACATCGATTGACGAATAATGTGTTTATATATAAAGATTTCTTAAGATATATAAATAATAAAATATATCTGTATTTTGAAACTAACAATAACTTGACTCTCATCTGGAGTTAGAGGCTAAAATCAAATGTCTTTTGTTATATTAAGTACGAGCATCGTTACATCTATAACAGTTCCATATTTTTTCTTTTATTAACATACTTATGAAATAATAAAACATGTCTTTTTGGTGTGAGAATTTTTGGTCAACAAATAACACAAAATAAAAGTTTAAATAGAAGCTATAAATAAGCAAATTCCTATTAAAAATATAATCCATTTAATTTTAAATAATGACTACAATAGAGCTAATGCTAGAGAAATGTTCTCTTTTAAAGTAAAAAATGTAAAGAATAAAAAAATAAAGAATAATAACCGTTATATTTAAATATCAGTTACATTTTTAAAATTTATTTATAAATGGACAATAAAAAATAAATGATTAAACATTTTTTACATTTTTTTTTAGAAAAATAATTGAGTGGTTTATCTTCTTTTGAAATTATTGCTAGCGCTCAAAAAACCAAACAATAACAACAACAATAAAAAAAAAACATCAAGTACGAAAGTGAAAATATTTGACAATCTTGTGAGCTAAATCTAAATATATTGATCAATAAGTTTAATTGGAATATTTCAAGCACACAATTTTATACTTATTAAATCTTGATAAAAATATTTTCTTAAAAGTAATTTTGATGATTTTGGGTTGTATTTTATCTCAGGTATGACTTCTTTGTTGTGAATCCCAGATTAGTCCCATGGACATTGGAATTTCACTGGATGCAGTAACACATTTTTGGCTATTAAGTCCTGACAAAAATGCTCACCAAGATCTCTTGGTAGCCAAAATGTAAGTTTTTGAAAACAAATTCAAAGGTTAAAAATAAAATTTTGAGGTCATGGTTAATCCTATTATTAGGAAAGAATTAACCAGATTATTCATTGTTTATTAATTATTTTGTATTGAAACTTATAAAAAAATGTGGCTTTGAAAATTTTCAACTTCATTTGCATTTCTCAGTTTTAATATTGTGTGTGGGAAACCAATAATATATATATGATCACAGATGGAGCTTTACCAATATCTCTGAATAAGCTTGTGTTTACATAAACAGCAAAAGAGAATAGAATTCAATATCTCTTTCATTGTCTCCACCTTCAGATCAGCTGATTTCAAGCTAATTGGCTATCATCAGTGAATGGTAGGACTAGAAACTAGACCTAAACACTAACTCTAAGAGCATTTATGAAACATGTCTCTATCTGTTTGCAAGCATGAATTTTTTAGATACATAATATCTTCAAATTCAAGACAGCTGATCTGAAGGTGGAGACAATGAAAGAGATATTGAATTCTATTCTCTTTTGACATTTATGTAAAGACAAGCTTGTTTGGAGATATTGGTAAAGCTCCATCTGTGATCATAAAATGCAAGCTATAGCAAGTTATGTGATTTATAACTTGTTTTGTTTATTATAAATGCACCCTTGAAGGTTTTTGCAATGATATATATTGTAGAGGCTTTTACTATGTGGTGAAACTGAACATATTTCAGACCCACATAGCTACCTTTTTTGTTAGGCTGAATTTGAAGACATTATGTGTCTTAAAAAATTCATGCTTGCAAACGGATAGAGACATGTTTCATAAACACTCTTAGAGTTAGTGTTTAGATCTAGTTTCTACTCCTACCCTTCACTGATGATAGCCAATTAGCTTGAAATCAGCTTATATGAAAGTGGAGACAACATAAGAGATATTGAATTCTATTCTCTTTTGATGTTTATGTAAACACAAGCTTATTCAGAGATATTGGTAAAGCTCCATCTGTGATCATAAAATGCAAGCTATAGCAAGTTACATGATTTATAATTTGTTTTGTTTATTATATATACATATATATATATATATATATTGTAATGATATATAAATATGCCATTACATTAAATTAAAATAAAAACTTTTAAGTTCGCAAATAAAAATAAATGTATTAAAAAAAAAAACTAAACGCTAAAATTAAAATGTTTATTAAACGTATATATTCGCACAGATTCAAAACTTTAAAAATATTTTTTTAAAAAAACAAATAAATAAGTATTTGAACGTACTTTTATATAAAAAAAGTACAAGATTTAAAGATAAAATATTTTTGTAGATGGAAATGATTGTTTATTAATTATCCAAAAGCTGTGTAATTAAAAAGTCAGATGAAAAATACATAAGAGAATAAAGAGATTTTAGCTTGACCAATGGAAGCAAATAAAGGCCTGGACCATAATGAAAAAATGGAACAGTGATGTCTTTATTCATGGAATCCACAGGAAGACTATAAAAAGAAAAATATTGAGTTCCAGAGAGTTTTCCAACTTGATTTGGTAAGAAGAACGACAAGACACACTTGTCATTCTCCATCACTTATTTTAAAAATGAAAAGCCTGATACCAGAATGGAACCAACTAATGTCACCTCCAGAACATTATCTTCCAATGGAGATGTTGCGGGAATTTAAAAACAGGAACATGGACTCTTCTACCATAAACTATATGAACTGAACAATTGTTAAAATCATAAAATTAATTAAGAACTTTCATCAAGAGTTGACAAATTAATAAACAAGCCAACTTAAATGTTAAAATGGACTCTTATCTGACTTTTGTAAGTTTTTAGATCAAATTAATAATGTTTAAATTTATATGTTTTGCATTGATAAACATCATTTCCATTATTTTTTTTCTTATTGTATAAATTATTTAAATGCATGAAATTTAAGTTGGGACGTTGCATGGATTCGTTAACGGTTAATTGTGTTGCTGTTTCATATTCGATTGGAATATATAGGTCATTGGTGTCATTGTGGCATCTTATGTTGAATGCTACTGGGCTTCTTGTATTCCCTCTGCAATTGACGTTATCGATGACTTTGTATTTTGATCAGTTATGTTTATTCTGGAACGTTTTGACCATGGAATCTATGCCGCCAATCTATACCCAACATTATAAAACAAATTGTATAAAATTCATCTGTGCGAATGTATCTAAATGTTAAATTTAAGTCAGGCATGAATGGCTATATAGATTTGTAAAGTTATATATATAGTTTAAGGGAGGGTAATCTTAGGTTATTCATTTTGTAGTTGAATTGGCTCAATGGATTGGATATATTTGTGTAATTAGTAGATGTAGTATGAGATCCGCTATGGGCAGGATTGCATATATACACCGCCCACCTTCTGTTTGCCTATGGATGGGTTTGTAAGTCAGCAAAGGACCGCAGTCAATTCCTATGGAGTTTTTTGTTTATTGTTCTACTCGCCAACAGATGTAGCATTCCTGTTGGTGGAGAGACAATGTCTTCTCTAATTCTACTTACTGTTCAGATGTACATTCCTGACAGTATAGTATTTTGTGTTGTTGTATTTTCATGCTACATTGAATACATAAATGTAACAGATGGATTGGCGCCAGTTTGACTGCGAACTTTTGGCCTAAGGTTAAATAAGGGAAAGAATATTTTCTTTTCAAATGCAGATCTATGTAGTCTATTCATACTTGACCCTCTAAATAAATATTAAACTCATTATTGCAATCTATTTAAAATTAAAGGTTATATAAAAATATAAAATGTTAAATGTATTCCTCAAAGTTGTTTATATGTGCGTAAATAAATATTTGTTTGTTATTTACTGGCAGTGGCTTTTATTTATATATATATATATTTAAGATGCAATTAAACAAGTTATTTATTATCTCTGCATCTCCATGAGCTAGTGACTTGGGCTAACGATCTGAATATTTAAATAAAGTGGAATCTTAACAGCACGTATCTGTCTACTTTATAAATTTTTCTAGGCTCAAATACCTAGATGGCGCCTGTGTAGTGCAGATATCGTAGATTGTGGTTAGATTCAATCTCCACTCTCTTTTCGATCGTTATAATATATATATATTAGACTATTTGCTGTTAAAATTATCTGCACTTTTTATTATACACATATAGAAATAACTTCATGCATAATTAGAATTGTACAAGAAGCAGGATAACATTTTAGATTTTAGATTTAATTAAGTGCTATTGTAAAACATCTTTTCTAACAATCCAAGAACGGAACATGCATATATATAAACAGAAATGGTCAAGATAATTTTCATTTTCATTTATTTTTCTATATTTTTTCACAAGATTTAGATTGATATAAAATAAACAAGTTATATATTTTAAGAATAACAAAGAGTCTGCTCACAATATTAATTTTAATTGTAATAAGAATGTTAAATTTTGATGAAGCCTGAAATGAGACATTTTGATTGTTTCTATGATTATCACACTCACATTAAAAATAATAAATTTCTGTGTAACCAAGATTGTAAAAAAAGTCCAAAAATTAGAATGAGATTTATAAACCAACTTATATTTCATTATATACTGATATCAATTTGTTTTTTTACTAGGAACTCTATGCTATATGATTCTGCCTTTTTGCAATGTATGTATTCAGTTCAGTAAAGTAACCATTAAGGACTCCACTAGAGTCCACCAGATGACGACCAGTATTTCGTCCTCTTTTACTTTTTGCTCTTTATTTCTAATGGATATTTACAGTTTTTCAGCGGTTTTCTGAAACATTTTACAGAGTTTAAACAGGTGATCTCATTACCTTTGTTTTATATAAAAAATGAGTGAAGCTTTCAAGAAACTTGGAAGTGGTAAAAATATCAAAATTACTAACAAAGCAAAGATAAATAAGACCATTATAGAATTGGAAAAAAGCCTCAAACCTGATCCACTCCCGGAAAAAAAATAAATTGTCCAAAAAAAATAAATAAAAATTTGGATGAACGTTTGATGTTAAATGATAGCAAATAAATTTCTAAAGGAAAACACAAAAAATCCTATTGTGGAAGTGAAGTATGAAGCCGATTTGGAGATTCTCGCTATTTCTGAAGCTCCAACAAAGTTTGAAATAACTAACAAGCATGAAAAAGTTGTGAAACGTAAAATTAAATCAAAGACCAAATCAACTGACAAACAAAATCGGAATATAACATTAGATATTGTAAAAGAAGACCCTAAAGCCAGTCACCCAGTTAACTTTGGGCAGAGATAAAATATAAATCAATCTGTTTGTAATGACCGCTTTCTTGCTTTCAAAAATAAAAATGTCTCAGATGATTTTACAGATGTAAATGTTAAAATGCAAAATAATAAGACCATTTTTTTATAATGATAAAAATAAAAGAGAGGTGGATTGATGAAGTGGGTGTATTGTGTTACTCTAAATGATGAAATATTTATTCCAGAGTTCATCTTGCTGTGACATTGGATTATGAATTCATGCGTGGTAGGCATTTGACTAGGTTGAGATTCCAGAGTAGGGTGGATGTGGCTTGGTAATAATAATTTTTGAGAAATTGTTGTAAGCATGTCAGACATCCACATCACAGGATAGTTGTTACAATTTTGTGTTTTTAAATCTAGGTTTTAAATGTTCTTGGCATTGATTGTCCTGAACCTACAAAATGGCTTATTCATTAATGGACTTGAAATATCTTTGCTAAGGCTGACACAGAAATTGTTCTTGAGTATGCTGGCATATTTTTTTTTTCATGAAATAATGCTGCAAATACCACTAGGTCATGTAGTTGTATGCCACCTAGTGGTTGTTTGATAGCCATTTTGATTGAGTTTTACAATTTACAAATAACATTTTTAAAAAAAAAATCTTTTGTAAGTTCAAAATTATTTTAGAAAAGATGTTTGACATAGTTGATTATTGATAATTGATTGAATATATGTTAAATTTATCTGAGATATTGAGATTTTGAATGAACTTTAGGGGTTTAAACATAGAAAAAAAAATTTTTATTGCCTAACAATACTAAGGTTTACTGCCACTAATGAAATATTTTTTCTTGCAAATTATCCATTACACACCAGGAAATTTTTTATGTACCTACGTCAAATTCAGTCTCTTTGATGACTTGAAATTTATGTTTAAAAATACTAATATTATGCAAATTCTTAAAATATGAAACAGGAGCTATTCTATTCTATTTCTTGAATAAGATTTTTATAATTATTAACAAATCTAAAGTTATTATTTTGTATATTATTATAGTTATTAACCGTTATTATAATTTAATATATTTATATATATGTATGTGCATTAGATTATGGTTTTTCATAAATTTATTATAATGTAAAGAAATAAAGTTTGGGGTCATTCCCATGTAAATATATTACCATAAAATTGTATTATAATTCATTTAAAACTAGAGGGATTCCATATCCCCCAAAAGATCAATGTACAGCAAAATAAAAAATTATAATTTTAATTTCATATTTAACTACTAAAAATATTGATTACCTTTCGGAATGCCTCACAAATAAATTAAAAAATAATTTTTTCAATAGCTGAAATATATTTTCATACTTTTTATAATTTATGTGATGTAAAAATGTAATATCATTTTAAGAAACAAATATTTTATGGAATATCAATGACTATTCAGAATAAATGAAAAAGGAAAATAAGATTGTAATTAAGAAGTACACATCACAGAAAACACTGCACAAAAATAAATTTACAAATATACATAATAAGACATTTATTTTATATAGCACAATGTTTTTTATAAACTGTAATACCAATAAGCCAATATGCTAATGCACATGTGCTTTGCAGATGTCACTATATAAATGAATACTCATGTTATCCAAATTATGTTTTATTATTTATCTTATTTGATGAATACATTTATCATTATACCAGAATCATACATACTTTTTCTGCTTTATAAAGTTTGCTTGAAAAGATGTGGCAATTTATACTAAAAATAAAAAACATGAAGCTAAAAATTATATTTACTAAATAGCTACACCACTAATAGGAATAAGCACATTAATTGAACTAAAAGTCATTCAGTACTAGAGTTATTGTTGTTATTATTATTGTTGTTGTTGTTGTTGTTATTATTATTATTATAATTATTATTATTATTATTATTATTTTATAACTACTACTACTACTACTACTACTACTACTACTGCTGCTGCTACTACTGCTGCTACTACTACTGCTACTCCTACTGCTGCTGCTACTACTACTATTGCTAAAACTGCTACTACTACTACTGCTACTACTACTACTACTACTACTACTATGGCTACTACTACTATGGCTACTACTACTACGGTCACTACTACTATGGTTACTACTACTATGGCTACTACTACTACAGCTACTACTACTACTACGGCTACTACTACCATGGCTACTACTACCATGGCTACTACTACCATGGCTACTACTACTAATACGACTACTACTTAGTGCAACTAATTAAAAAAGAACTTGAATGTTCATTTTTAAAAAATGTGATATCCAATTATATCAAATTTACTAAATTCATATAAAATAGATATACCATTTACAATACATTATTTTTAAACAATTACCGGCTTTAATAATGTATTTATTTAAAAGTTTATTCTAAAATATTTAAAATAATAAACATAATTTATGGAGGTATTAATACTAGATAACTCACTGATAATTGCAATTAATACATTGTCTAGGAACATTGCTTCTCACTTTTCTAACATATTTCTGTGTTCAATACTGGTTACTTCATAATAACATATAGGTTGTTTATAGTGTGATGTTCATATTCATTTCTTTATTATGGCAAAATGTAATTAGATTTTAGTATTTTCCTAAAATTTGTGCTGATGGTATTTTAGTTATATTTATATATTGGACTAGTTCCATCATCTAATATAAAGTGGTGGATATCTTTAAAAAATATTGAAATTTTCAAAGTACATTCAACTGTTTATAATAGCACACAGATTACTATATGCAGTGCATTTTGAGAGGATTTTCCTCTCATCTTCAGGTGTTGTTGCCTGATCAGTGACAGTACTGGCATAGAAATTGAAACCTGAATCCTTAGATTTTTGAACATTAAATTTTAATGTAACATTCTCACCAACCGAGCTAACCAACCAAAAGCAACAGTCAATAAAAATTTTATATATTTATCTATAAGTTTCCTCTTGATTTTTCCATTTTTTTCTAAGAGCAAAGTTGATTAATGGTTTCCATATACTGGTATATTACACCTCCAATAAACAAATAATCCTATTGATATTTTAGCAATAGACTTTTATGGTCCATAGACAACTTCTAGAAGGTTCAAATTGATCTTGGTGACTTATGATGTTTTGTCAAATTTTGTTAGTACATACCCCATAATGAAAGCTAATAATAAAAATATAGTCAAATACCTACAAGAATATCAGTTTATATTCACTGAAAAGTCTAAGGTTATGCTGACAGATCATTATACATCATTTTTGTCCAGAGAATGCAAAGGCTGGATAAAAAATAAAAAAAATTCATTACATACTGTGTTTTATTACAAACCTATAATCTAATCCATGTGAGAGAATTATGCATAAATTGGGTAGTTAGTTTAGAGTATATTTAGAAGATAATGATTGAAATTGGGTAAATAAGTTGAAGAAAATAGTTTATTATATAACTATGACATAAAATAAATGAACTAAATTTGCCCAAGTTCATCTTTATTTTGGATATAGAGAGCTTATACTGATGAAGACCCAAGCTCACTATATCTGAAAAAAGACTGATTAAAATAGGGATCTTCTAACAAGTCCTCTGTATTTAAAACTGGGGATTATATTTTAGTAAAAACTCCCCAGATCAGTGATCTACAAAAGTACAAGTTTAAATTCTTTAAAATGTATATGAGGGGCCATTCCAAATAAAAAGAGAAGTAAGAGAGAATTTGGATTTTACATAATTATCACACAGGAATCATTAATTATTGAATTGCCAAATCAGATATTTTCTTTAATTTCACTATATATTAGCATTAACTTTGATAAATATCAAAATGGTGTTTTATCTAATTCTTTTTAAAGAATTATTATCAACATTTTAGAATATATAACAATTCACAATCTATTTCCTTTATCTTTTAAAAGATGCATATATATTTGCTTTAACAAAACAGTGATATATATATATATATATTCTTAAGTTCTTATAAATAAATAATGAATCACATTTTTTTTAAAATTAAAGTAACAGTTTTGATCTATTTTATTTTAGTATGCCTTGTAAGAAAGAGTTCACAGTTTTTTTTTGTTTTGATTTGTAATGCAAAACAACAGACATTAAAATTTAGCATTTTTAAAAAAAAAGAAAAACAGATTGTCAAAATAATATTACTAGTTTCACATGTATATTTTAGTAAAGGACATTAATAAATAAGTAATAGGTTACACTCTCATGTGCATGAATCTATGTGTAGATATGCATATAATTGATATTTTAAAATTTATTTATTTGTAATAATAATAATCACTTGATGAATTTTCAAGATAATTGGCTTGTGCATATTAAATAACAACAATTATAGATATTATGCCATTCAAATAAATTATCTGGAAGTTCATGTTGTCAAACAAAACCCCTGCATTTTTATTATTTTTTTAAAAATTTGTTCATTTCATATATATTGAAACAGACATGTTGTTTCACGTATATAATTTGAATCCTCCCCCCCAAAAAATTTAAAACTGTAGAGGTAAAATAAAAAAATCTGATGCAGTTTTCAAAAATAAAAGTTAAAACAAAGAAATAAAAAGATGACAGCAATTTAAAAATGATTATTTTAAAATATTAAAAGTATTGTTAAAATGTAGTATTTTGAAAATTTTAATGTTTATAGATTATCAAAAAGAAGGCTGTAATTAACAGTTAATAAAAAAGATTGCTGTGGGCATAAATATCAATAGATGTTTTTCAAAAACACCAGATAAGAGTCTTTAGAATCTGTTCTCACCAAAAGTAGATAGCCAATGATGAAAGAAAATAAACACACAGGCTTCTGAGAAGGTTGGTACTAGATCAATCTATTAACTTATAGATAAAAAAAAGTGTAAAGAGATAAATATGAGAGTAGACATTGCTTAGGGGATTTTGTAGCAGATACATTGTTAGAAAGCATCAAGACTGTTACTAGTGAAATCCAGATTATATAAATATTGACCCAACAAAGCTTGGAGCACCAAGAATAATAAAAAGAAGGAACCTGCAATTAATAAAATATTAAATGAAGAAACAAGTGGTTAAAATATATCTTCAAATGTCTGGGTAATAGAAAATAGTTTTTCTCTCTCCTCTGCCTTCCGTTCAGTTATGAAGTAAAATAAAATCAAGGCCTGTGAACTGACCATTGACTTGTTAAGCTCTCAGAACCCCCCCCCCTTATTGATTGGAAAATTTATAGTGAACCACCAGCAGATTCAGGTTCAGATAGGGAAATTATATGAATATTTACTTTTTTTAAAAAAATGATTGATTGTAAAAAAATATATTTAAAAATGGAACACATTGAAGTAATAGATGAATTAAAAATATTTTGTAAGATGCATTTATTAAACTAAATATACAAAAATGATTTTGCTAATCTGAAAATAATTCTATAGTGAAATTCATGCTAATTTATATCTACATAAAATAAATTATTGATAATGAAAATGATATTTATTATTTTACAAAATGCTTGAATAGAATTAATTAAATCTGGATCCACACACATACAAATTAAGGAAATGTTTATGTAAGTAAATAAGAAATTATAGATTAAAAATTGTTATAGGCATGAACAATGATGAATAGGTACACACATACCTAAAATAGTAGATGTGATTTAATAAATATTAAGAAAATGCATCCAAATAATGACTTCACTGATATGATGAATAAATGGTTCAAACCCACAGCTATATAATATATTATTATTAATAAAAAGTGTCCAAATAATGACTTCAAACAGCTCTGATATGATGAATAAGTGGTTCAAATGCACTCCTATTTAATATACTAAATAATAATAAAATGCATCCAAATAATGATTTCAAATGGCACTGATATGATGAATAAGTGGCTCAAAACCTATATAATATATTAAGTAATAATAAATCTCTTCCAAATAATAACTTCAAATCACATTGATAGATGAATAAATGGTTCAAATCCACACCTATTTAATATGTTAAGTAATAATAAATCTCTTCCAAATAATGACATCAAAACTGCATCTATATAATGGATAAATGGTTCAAACCCACAATTATATGATATGTTAAATAAAACAACTACTTCAAGATACCTGAATTAAAATAAATACTTCAAAATACCTGAATTAAAAATATTTCAAGATACCTGGATAAATTAATTCTTCTATACCAATGGATATATATCTATACATATAAAGTAGCTTCAAACCTAGAAGAACAATTTCTACTCAGGAATGATCAGAATAACATCCATAATATGCACATGGACATGAAGACAGCCAGTATAGAGACTGTCAGCAACCTTTTTCTTCTTCTTTAAGAACTTTATAAGTAATATTGTTATTAAATAAAATTATTGTTTCAAAATAAATAATGCCTTTTGTCAATTACATTTGCATTATCCATCCATTTATGCACTGGTTCACAAGAATCTCATATCACCTGAGCTATGTGGAATAACTCAACATAGGTAAGTAAAGTTGTAGTGAGATGAAACTCTAGTGGCACCACTTGGGAAAACAAACATAGACATTTCTAGATGTTTCCAGTCTCTATGGTGCTACATCCTCTGATGAGCAGGAAATATTGCTGTAAGTGGAGTGATGCCAGTATTGGGAAATGCCAATCTATAGTTCCTTCCTGCAATATGCTCTTCAGAAAATAAAACCAACAAAGAGTAGAGTTGGTTGGTATGTCCAGTTACTATATATATATATATATATATTGAAAGAGATTTCACTTTTAACATTTCATTCATTACTAACTGTAATGTATGTATTCATGAAAATTTGTATTAAAAATAATCTATAATATGAATTTCAGATAATAAAGTTGACATTTGCTCATCAAAACAAACAAAAATGTAAAACAAAACTTAATAACAGCTGAAGAATATCTACCATTGTGTTCAAGAAAACTTATATTTTATTTACTGCAAATATTTTTTAAATAAAAAAATGCTTATTTAATTTTAAATGTAATGTATATGCAAGTGACTGAAAAACAGTATAAATACCTGTGGATAAATTCACTAATATTGCTAAAGATATTAAAGTATAATTCAATGTTTAAAGTTGGAGAATCAGTTGTTAAGGAATGTCAAAATTTTGACTTTCTACATTCTTGTTATTATATCCTCACAATTCCTATTAGAATCATTTTATTTCATGCATATTGACAATAGTTTTATTAAATTCACATAATGCTTACATGTATATTATAGTACTCTAGGATTATGTTACATCTATGGAATAACAATTATTTGGGAAATAATTTTTGACAATGAAAAATTGGGTGTGTTTTATAAAAAAATAATAATTAATGGTATTCAATGTTTTATATGCATGCCACTAATGGAACTTATACTACAAAATTGCATATTATGTGATAATTACCCAAATGGATTAACATATCCAAATACTTTTCTAATAAAATTATATTGGCAATATAATTGGAGTAAATTACAATATTACTTTTGGATCATTGCTGCACACAGATATTAGATATTTTAATGGATTATGAAATCTTAAAGTGCCATTTGACTATAAATATTGAATATATCACCATTTTTGCAGATCGTTCAGTTCCATCTATAAAATTTTATATGTATGTCTGAAAGGTTATATATACATATGTGTGTGTGTGCGCGCGCGTTTGCTTGCTAACGGTTAAATGACCAAACATATACATAATTAGAGAAAAATAATAACAATTAGTCAAAATTATAAATAATTATTAATAAAATATCATCTGAATAATTTATTTAGATCCTAATATTGCCTTAGTAATAAATCCTAATAAGTTAAAGAATCTTTATAAATAGTATTGCTTCAATATAATTAACATAGCTACATATTTTTTTTTGTTCTGAAAATAAATCTATTGTTTAGCATCACCATAGATATAAATATTTATACAATTATTACAGATTGAGTTTTATTGTTAGTATGCCATAAATTTCATTTATTATTTAATAGTACTTGGTGTAAATAGATTTTTATCATTATTTATTAAATCAGAAATCCTGAGTTCACTTACTTTAATTAATTAAGAGACAATAACTATAAACGGTATTCCATGGGATATCGATAAATGAACAATAACTAGCATATGGTTTAACATTATTATTTCATACTCATTTTAGTTAATTAATATCTAAATCATTATTTTAAATTTACATTATATTCATAAGAGCTAGCATTATTTATTATTTAATCTATTTTAAATTTGTATTGGTACTGATATAAGATCTTATCATTTAATTTGCTTCAATTTTCTTTATAAATTAGAATTTAATTTATTTTCAGTAGAGACTCTGTCTCTCGGGCATTACCCTCTTATTAATCCCATTTACGCCATTTACAATATATATATATATATATATATTCAAAAAACAATACAATAAATAATGCAGTAAACAATATTTTAAAAACAAATATACACCATAATTTAATAGAAGTACTTCTAACTATCTAAGTAGTTGTTATCAACTATATTTAAATTTTATTATAAAACCATTATAAATGTATACAAAAACAATTACTTCATACATT
Source organism: Epiperipatus broadwayi (assembly GCA_028023455.1). Classification (NCBI taxonomy): domain Eukaryota; kingdom Metazoa; phylum Onychophora; class Udeonychophora; order Euonychophora; family Peripatidae; genus Epiperipatus; species Epiperipatus broadwayi. The sequence goes on along the minus strand of JAQFVV010000234.1, from coordinate 984,159 downwards.
AATTTTCCCACAACTCATTAATTTTTATATTAGCAGCCTGTCTTTTTATCAAATGTTTTCTATTTTTTATTAACATAGCTTCTTTAATTTTATGCTTGTTATTATTTCTTTCAATACACAAAATCTTAACTTTATTAAAATCAAAATCAGAATCATAATTACATGTAACATTATGATGAAAAAATACTGAAGGTGATACATCGTCATTTCTAACATTCTCTTGTCCTGATTTTTGCACTCGTTTATATAACAACCAATGTTCCTTTGATCTTTTGCCCAATGTACACCGAGATTCACCTATATATGTTTTTTCACAAACACACAGCCATTTATATATTCCACAACTTTGATTTAAAGTACTTCATCTATTTTTTGAATTATTTGTCAATCTATTTAAATGAGAAGTAGTATAAAATGAGACTCTACATATATTTTTATATATCTGTTTTATAAGTTTCACTTGTTGATTACAAATAAATGATATTGATATCCATATATATTTCATTTTATCAATATCTATATCACTTAAAATATTACCATTATTATTAAACTTACTAACAATATTATAAATTATATCCAATATTTAATAAATCCATAGTAAATACAATTATATTACTTATTTTATCAGAATTATATTTACATAACTTATTATTCCTAAATAAAAAATGATTTTAAACCAGATAATTTATGTATTATTGGCACATTTGAATCTCAAAAAATATATCCTATTTATTCAATATCTTTTATTACCATACAATAATCTAATTTATTTTTATTATGAAAGTTACTCGTAATAAAAATAAATTAAGTTATTGTATAATTAGATTATTGTACGGTAATAAAAGATATTGAAAAAAGAGGATAACTTCCTAGGGATGCAAATGTACCAATAGTACATACATTTGCCCTAATCTGTAACAAGACAATCTGATATTACTCCTAATGCTTCTCTTTAAGAATTTCAAAATGTTACTCAAAAACGCATGCATTTGGCAGAGCATTATGTAGATTTTATCATAATTTGAAAATAAACATCCTGTGCTGAATCATATTAAACTCACTGAACTTTGATATTATTCTTGCTATGACATATTACATTTGTGACACATTTTTCTAAGTTTGTAATATGTTTAAAATAATGTCTCCAAGGGGAATGCAGACAAACTTAATAAGATAAACTTTGTCTTCAGATCCCATGGAGGTATTATTTTAAATATATTACAACCTTAGAATAATATCACAGAGGTAATAAAATCATACCATATGTAAATTTTAAATCTAAAAAATAAAAATGGTGAGATATATTCATTTTGGAAAAGAGAAAAAAAACACATTGTGAAGTTTTAGTATTTTTGTGAATTTTTATTATGGAATTTGATACCATCAAAGCCATTCTTTCCTTTCCCAATATAATAGGGCACTTTGTGCCATCATAAATACTCAGCTTGTGTAGTACCAAACTTAAAATCTACAAAAACATCTTATTTCCAATGATGGAGAGATATATTCATTGTGAAAAAAGGGAAAATCTGAAAAAAAATCCAGAAACGTTTTTTTTTTTAAGTTTTTAAAATGGCAAGCTGTAGCTTTACGTTTTTTAAACCTAAATAAAATGGTGAACTGTAAGATAAAGTTTTAGCTGAATCTAAAAATGGCGAATGATAAGTTTAATCTTATGTTTTAATTTTTATATATATATAAAACGTATAAAATTTTAGCAAATAAGAAAATAACAAATATGTAAGTTTTATTTGTAAATGTATTTTTAAAGATAAAACAAAAAGTACAAATGATGGAAGATATAAAAATTGTGTGTTTTTTTAAAAATTTGGTGTTACATGTGCTGGGTGTATATGATGACATTATTATGCTGGGAGAATTCAAAACTCACATGTATCTATCTTTATTTGGTATCCTAGTGTGTTTTTTCCTCTTTCCATAATGAATATATGGCTCCATTTTGATAGCACAAAATCACTAAAAGTAAAAAGCACAAAATTACCCATCAGTACATTGGTGATGTAAAGACATGGATTAGTCATAAACATGCCAGGATTCTAGAATGACATGATATTCTGAATGGAAACTTTGAATAATTATTTCCTGGATTTATACATCATAGCAGAAATAATACCAAAGTATAAACTTATTAAGTCTAAGTAATTATATATGATTGTTTTATGGTATCATAACAAATAAGTAAAACTCCTATAGACTTTACCAATAATCACATTTGTTTATATATCTCAATTTTCAAGTGAATAAATATTTGATTTCCACATATTAATAATTGTTCACATGACTCACATGATGCAAATCATCTAAGACATGAGCATTTTATAGTCTACACATTTCCTCAAGTGGAAATGAATATTTTATCCAAATCAGAAAATCAGTTTGGAACTACTGCTATAGTGTAACTACATTCATTTATAACTCCAAAGATCATTTAACAAATATTATCTGGCATAATATGCATATATTATGTTAATGCAGACATTTGTTATAACATTATTCTTGACTCAGTTACATAATCTTATTTAAATTATTTAATGATGTTCTCTCTCAAATGTAAAGAAATGTTATAGGCTTCTTATAAAAATAAATAAATTTTTTTAATCATTGACTGCTCTACTTTTAGTACATTGTAATATAATACCCTTTTATTCTAATAGACTCATAAAATATCATCTAATTATTAATCTCTGTCCCAAACATAAGAATCAATCAAACACCCATATATTAAATGAAGCTTCCATTCTCTGTTATTATATGTTGGAATATTAACTTGAATATTATCATCTCTAACATGTTTAATTAAAATGCATAATCCAGAAAAAAATCTTTCAGATTTAGGTATGAGTTTGACAAACAATTTATACCCTTGCATCTATTTAAATATTAGTACATGTTATACCTGTTATTTAGCATAACATAATAAACTTTACTGACATCATTATAGTTATTGGAGTATGTTGTTAAACAAATAACACATTTAAAATTTTATTATTATTGTTTTGTTTTATTTTTTTTTATTTCAAAAATATGTGACAATTTTTCTTTTAAAAGTATTTAATAAAATATAAAATAATTATATGCATTAAACAAAATATATAATTGTTTGTATATAAAATTTATACCACTAAACATCACATGATCACCAATTCTCTTTGCTTACACAACAAAAGCCATAAGTGAAAAACTACTCTGGGGATATTGGAAGAATAGCCTCTACATAAGGATTTTATGCATAAATCTTCCTACAACTTATTGATTACTCTTGCTTTCACTGAGTGTCATTATTATATGGAGAGTTTTGCTTCTGTGTAAACAGCTTATGCAATCAAAAAGAATAGTAATCATGTGATGTTTACTGGCTTAATGCCAATCTTGCCCAATATAATTATGGTGACTGTGGTTATTAAAAAAACTATGATACCAAAAAGTATGGATGTGGAACTGAATTCAGATCTATATACATACTCAAACTAATGAGCTTGAATTGAAAACATCATTGTATTTTCATTTAGAACTCAAAGTTTTATAGTTAGTTAATAAGATAATCGGTGGCTGCTGGGTATTGCACTAGATCCTAAGAGCGTTGCATTAGATCCTAAGACCTAGATGCAGTACTCTTAGATACAAGGCTTTTCATTGATGAAAGCCACAGGCTAGAAACTAGTTTGGGGATAATGGATGAGTAGACATTAAATCGGGATTTTATGCACAAACCTTCCTCCATCCATTGATTACTCTGATTTGCAGTGAGTGGCGCTATTGTATGTAGAGTTTTACCTCTATTTAAAATTAATATCTTTGTGCACTATATGTTTAGTGAAAAGAAATGTTTTAGCTATTGATTTCTTAAGAGCACATAAATACTCTAGCCTATAAAGATAGATTTTCTAATATAGTTTATAAATGAAATCTAACTATTTCACATTACGTGTAGGTAGAATCAGTTTCCTAGTAACCTTATTGGGAATTATTTTCTTTACTTTTTTACACTAAACAGAGATTTAGTTTATTATCTATTTACTTTTGTTTATCTAATTACTAAATAATGATGAAATCTGTTAGACTGGAAAATTCCTTTAAAGATGCAATCCTGGAAAATCTGTCTTTTTTCCTGCTTTGTGTTGATTATTTGGTTTTACAACTTAGTTTTCAGCACTCCTAAAAATTTTGAAGAAAAACAAGTTTTCTTTCATTCTTCCACGTGTAAGAAGCTACCACTAATGTAAGATTTTTTGTTCATCATATAAAAAAGATGAAGAAATAAATATGTAATAAACTTGAAATCAGAAAATCCACATCTCTCCCTTCAATTCTATTCTCCTTTTTTATTTATTAATTAGCAAATTCTTTTTCTATTTTCAAGTCATGTGCTCTCGTATTATCAGTTATAAATCTTTATTGAGAATCCTTTTATCTGTCAATAACTTAACTTGTCATTAATTAAATATTAATATTAAAAACAATCATAAAAATCATTTAATCATTTTTTTCTGAAGATTTACAAAATTGACTTTAAATTGCAGCAAATTTGTAGATAATCCAAGATCATTAATTTAATTCATAAATATCTTCATATATCAATAATTTACTTTTAATGCCTTTTCTTTTAAATATTAGCTTAATAGAGTAATTTTGTTTTCTTTTTAAATGTCAATGTGTTTTTAAAAAAAATATCTTTCGTGCGCACACATTTATAAATATTATTTGAAACTGTTTTCTTAATATTTTATTTGTCTAAGCTACTATTTAATTCATGTATGCTTTGACATTACATTAAAAAAAAATATCACCTTCAACTTCATATCTTTCAGTCCTCTATTTTTTCCCCTTAATTCATTTTGTCTTATATCAAAACACATACTCTATGACCTGACCTAAACACCTACTTACGCCTGCCTATTATAATAAATCGGCAATGAAACTATTAATTCTATATAAATAATATCAAACGAAATAAATATAATAATCAAAATATAGAATAAATACCATACTAAAAAATTCAATAAGCTTATATGAAATAAAAATAAAATCGTCGCTATGGCCACATTACTCGCATTTTATGTCATCTTGAGTAGCGCTATTTACTGGCATTTTACACTATCTTGAATAGAGTAGTGCTACTCAAGATGGCATAAAATGCGATAAACTGGCTATAGCAAAGATTTTATTTTTATTTTATATAGGCATATTGAATTTTTTAGTATTTATTGTAGAATATTTTGATTATAATAAACATCTACCATTATTATATGTAGTATAAAAGATAATATAATACAGTATATAATTTAATATTTATATTAATAAATATAGTGGGCTGTCAGTGAGTTAGTGTCCTTCTGTAATTATACTACTTTTACTAAGAAATATAAAATTAAATATTCCATTAAATCATTTTTTATATTATGTATAATATTGTCTGTTAAAACAATGATATTGAAAATATAAAAAAGTAAAAAATATTTTGTTATCCCCTCTGGATTAAAGTCAGAAACATGTAAACTAGTAAGATTATTTAATAATCTTAAGAAATGGTAAGTAGTCACTCTATATCCAACTCAGATAATCTTCAAATCTTTGTTGAAAAATGGCTATCCAGATGTTTTAACTATAAAATAAAAAGAAATTATTTAAACTCTAAATCCCCAGCTATTTGCAAACTAAGTAATTATTGATAATTTTTATCAGTCATTAATTAGATTAGAGATTATCCAATAATGAATAATATTTCTGTAGTGTAATTTCACTGCACCACTCTAACATAAAGTAGGGACTGACATCTACCCACTTTTTAACACTTTGTGGAGGTTTGTAATCTAACATATGACCAAAGAGATGTGAAATAAATCTATCACCCACAAGATGCACATTTCATATTAAACTGGCATTCATCAGTTGGTCCAGACTGTAATCTTCTACACAAAACTTTATCATTGTTCAATATATACATATATATATATATATATATATATATATATATATATATATATATATATATATATATATATATATATATATATATATATATATATATATATATATAGAGAGAGAGAGAGAGAGAGAGATGGAGAGATAGCAAATTACTACAGCCTAATTAATGTATCAAATATGATGTCCTTATAACTTTGACACAAATCACTATATGAAGGGATATTAATATTTTTATTAGTCATTCATTAGACTAGACATTATCCAATAATGAATAAAAATTCTGTAGTGTAATTTTCACTACTTCTCATGCAAGATAACCATACACATATGACCAAAGGTAAATGTCAAATGTAAAAAAAGTCTATCATTGTTCAGTATATATGCAATCAGTAGTCAGTTGTATAGATGTATGGGAGATTATAATCTGTTCCAGCTGATGAGTGCTGGTCGTCCATGAAATATGCATATTGGGGATTATATATATTATAATGGTCGCTGATGAAACAGTTGGTGTGTTACCGTATTTGCCAACAGGGCACCACCAAGCATTTGGAACCTGAAAAATTTATATAGTAGTCAGATACATAAGTTAAGATTCACAATTTTTATATATATTTTATTCCGACCATCAGCCCTAGTCACTAGTTCATGGAGACACAGAGATTTAATATACAACTTGCTTAAAAGAAATATATATTAATATTAAACAAAAAAATGAGATAAGCCACTGCCAGTAATTAACACACAAACATTCATTAATACACATATAAATAAAATTGAGGAATAAAATTTATTATTTAGGTTGGTTATTAATTTTTAAATTTAAATTTTAATTTTAAACAATTCACACAGATGAATTTAATAATATTTTTAAGAGTTTCAAGTATGAATAAACTACATAGATTGCATTTGAAAAGAAAATATTATATCCCTTATTTAATCTTAGGCCAAATGTTCACAGTCAAACCAACATCAATCCATCTGATATATTGATGTATTCAATGCAGCATGAATACGACAGCACAAATACAATACTGACAGGAATGTACATCTGAACAGCATAGTTATAGAAGACACTGACTCTCATCCAGTACAGGAATACTACATCTGTCTGGTGAGAAGAACAATAAAAAAACTGTTTCATCAGTGACCATTATAATTGGCCACCCAATGTGAACTGATACACTTTAACCACAAATACCCTGAGAATTTTAAAAATAAATCATGCCAGTAACATTTTTTCTGAAAGAAATATATTTTTTGTATTAACGTAAAGTTACAGTTTGAATTTTGTGTAAAAAATACTGCCAGTAAAAAAAATTGTGCCTATATAAAAATAAATGCGAGGAATAAAAACGTAATAGTTAATATAAATAATTAAAAAAAAGTATTATTTGAAATCCAACCATTTAACTTGCTTAAGTAATATTTAAAGTAGAAGAAAAGAAACTTGGGTGGGAGGGAACAGAAATTTAGCTGGTAGTAAGGAATCAACAGTCAACAATTTTTTTTATCATTATATTCGTTTTTGTAATTACTGACAAAAGTTTTATCTTTTTTTTTTTTTAAAAAGTTTAGTATATAATTAATTTGTGTAACATAATTACTAACACTTTTTTTTTATTTTGATGTTTTTGTTTTTTGAGGAAGTTTACTGATATGTAATGGTATAAAATATGTCATTAAATTAATTTAAGATTAAAATAAAAAAGGTAAAAAATTAAAGAGTTGTTAAATGTACTTATATTCGCACAGATGCAAAACTTTAAAAGCATTTTTTTTAAATAAAAAAAAAGTATTTGAACATACTTTTTTTTTTTATAAAAAAAAAGATAAAAGATCTAAATATAAAATATTTTAGTAAAAAGGAACATAAGTAAAAATAGAAACAGGTATTAATTAATTCCTGAAATCTCAAAATGGAAATGATTGTGTTATTAATTATCAAAAAGCAAACTAGCCCTTGGGGATCTTATATAATTAAAAAGTCAGCTGAAAGATATAGATAAAAATTAAAGATTGTTTCCCACTCTGAAGCAGAATGTCCAATAGAAGCAGAAAACCAAAATGATTGATTGTTCAGTGAATCTGGACGATGTGTATAAAAAGAAAAATATTAAAATTAAGGACAGTTCCAGCTTGATTTTTTTGAGAGTAGTGATAAGATGCACTTGTCACTCTCTCTCACTTATTTCAAATGAAATGACTGTTGAATTATGAATGGTACTGTTGCAGACCCTGAATAATATGGGTACTGCAATTAAATAGTACCAGGATTGAACAAGCTAAGGCCACCTTCAGATAGACCGGTCTTCAAATAAAGACTTTGTGGGAATTGACACCAGGAACCAGGACTCTTCTACTGTAAGATATGAACTGAAAAATTAAATAATAATAATAATAATAATTGAGAACTTTCAAGATTTGACAAGCTAAACCTAATTTTTTTTAAATGAACTTTAATCTGACTTTTCAAATCAATTATTAATGTTTAATTTTTATACATTTGTGTTTGCTAATTTAATCATTTCCATTTTTTATTAATATTTATTGAATAAATTATATAGATGTTAAATTTAAGTCAGGCATGAATGGCTGCATAGATTTGTAAAGTTATATTAATTAATTAAGGGAGGGTTAATCTTGGGTTATTTGTTTTGTAGTTAAATTGGGTTAATCGATTGGATATATTGGTGTAATTTGTAAATGTAGCATGAGATTTTCTATGTGCAGGATCCTATTATACACCACACTTGGGAAAAATAAGTCCCATATCTCACTGACCATCAGAAGCAGATGGTATTCTCTGCTCCTTGGATCACCCCTTTTAGCCTATGGAATGGGATAGTAAGACGGAAAACGCAGTCCCTTCCTATGGAGTTTTTTTATATTGTTCTTCTTGCCAGACAGATGTAGTATTTCTATACTGGATGAGAGCCAATGTCTTCTATAACCATACTGTTCGGATGTGAATTCCTGATAGTATGATATTTTGCTAACATCAGATAGATTGGTGTTAGTTTGAATGCGAACTTTTGGCTTAAGTTTAAATAAGGGATAAAATATTTTCTTTTCAAATGCAATCTATGTAGTTTATTCATACTCGACACTAACAATAAAATATTAAATTTATCTGTGCCGATTGTTTGAAATAAAAATTTAAATTTAAAAATTAATAGCCAATCTAAAATAAAATTTATTCCTCAATTTTATTTATATGTGTGGTAATAAATATTTGTGTGTTAATTACTGGCAGTGGCTTATTTCATTTTTTTAAAAATATTAATGTATTTCTTTTAAGCAAGTTTTATATTAAATTTCTGTGTCATGGTCGGAATAAAATGTATATAAACATTTTGAATCTTAACTTGTGTATCTGCCTCTTATAAATTTTCCAGGTTCCAAATGCCTGATGGCATCCTGTATGGCAAATATGGTAAGACTTCAACTTCTACTTCTCCTTGACCATTATAATATATATATATATCTTTTCATATGTGTGTTTTCATGTGTCCTGGTTGTTTGAGATAAACTTGATGATGAATAGACCGAAAAGTTCTGAGTTCAAATCCCTTTACTTCCATATGTAAAAAACATTTAGTATAAGCCAGTTACATTTTGCCTTACAATTACATATTGCTTGGGAAATGTGGTTTAAGACCTGTAGATGTCCCTGCATTTTTATACACATGTTCTTGAGGCTACAACCGTAATAAATATTACATCTTAGTATACGTTCAGTCCACCTTCTTCTATTAATATATATATATATATGACTACATAATAGTCTGATTATATAAGAGGTTAGATTGATGTAATGTCTACATGTGTATTACTACAATATTAAATGCAATAATGTCTTTGAGAGTTCTATCTTGGTTTTCCAATGAATGATTAAATAGTTGGAACTGTGAAAAGATTGAAGCCTGTCCAGTAAAGTTATAATTGATATTTTAATATAGACTGAACATTGATTGTATATATGTGCAGAAGATTATGATTTGACCCAAGATGAGTGCTGGTTCCGCGTAAAATATGTATATTGGGGATCATGTTTTTTCACATGTGTGCAGTCATGCCTATTAGTTGCAGGAAATGGATGGGAGGATAAATAAACTAAAATCCTAAGTTCAAATCCCTATATTTACTTATGTAAAAAATATTCAGTATAAGAAAGTTACCTACTGCCTTATATATATATATATATATATATATTCTGTTTGCTGAGATATTATTACTTTTAAATAAATAAAGCCTATTTTATATTTAAAAAAAAAAAAAACAGTACTCTTTATAAATTATAATTTATTTCTATCAGGAAAATAGAAATATTAAGTTGTTTTTCAAATTTTTTCCCAATATTTTTAAAAATATGTTTTTTTATAATAAAAACAAGTCCTGTTTTATATTTACATATTTAATAAATGTCATCAGGACAACCAATGTGTAGTATAAAAAGATTACAAACTTATTATTTTTTGTCAAAAGCCTAATAATGAAGATATATACATTAATCAGTGTTTTCTTTATTCAATTAATTGCAGCATTTCCATCTGATTTTCTCAAGGTATAAAATAGTTTAACTGAGAAATATATATAAAAAAAACATTCTTATTTTTAGCATTTTGCAATATATTTAATATTATTTTTTGTTAATTTTAGAAAGATGTTCACAATTTTTTGAAAAAGCAGTATTTTTCGGAAAACCATGGATTTGAAACTGGTAAGCTCATATGACAATTTATTTCTCTTAATCATGTTTGATATCTACGTTATAACAATATTTATCATATCACTCTGAATCTTTAGCATTTTAATTTCCTGAAAGCATTTACTTATTCTCTCAATAATAACAATTGTTGTTCTTTATTAATTAGTGTTTCAACTATACTGTATTTGATTGCTTTTTAAAAATAATTTATCCAAATTTAGTTATACCATTTTTTTATTATTTTTATTTGTATATAACTTTCCATCATTTTTACGAATCATTGGAAATCTATCTTATATAAACAGATATATTTCTTATGTTTCCACACATTTTTAACTGTAGGTGCTTGAACAATTTTATTCTATGTCATAAAGAAATGCCCAAGATAATCCGATTATTTGTTAATAATAAATAAAATAATAATAAATCTCATCTTTTTCTCAAGTTTTCTGCCACACACACTCCTTTAAGATTCCTTATTGTTTTCCATTTTATATCTCTATTTATAGCAATATTTTATTGTTGGGTATTTATTATATTTTGTATTAAGCAAGTTTTAATAAATTTACCCCATTAAGATTTTATATTGATTTATTTAGTATTTTAGATAATATTATGTACTGAACTGACATATAATTCGATAAAACACTTTACTATATTTGAAGTGCCATTTTAGTTACTGGTTTAAAGTTTACTAAAGTGTTATAATAATTTAGTATTAGGTTTCTGAATTTATAAACATATTAATTTTTTAATGATAATTCCAAGTTTATAATTTTTTTTTACTGGCGAACAGATCTTTTTCATCACCATCATCACATGTTTATTTTTTATCGGTGCACTATAATAGAATGTACTGAATGATTTAGGAATAATCATAGCTCATATGTACATTGGTATTTTTTATACTGAATAAATTTTGGCTTAAAGTAAGTATCAAGTTACAACTATTCAAACATATTTAGGACCAAATGTCTATTAAAAGAAATATAAGACTAAAAAGTTGTATAACAGAAATAGATATATTTGATTGGCAAAAAAAATATGTCTTACAAAATATAGAAAATAAATGAGTACTAGAATAATATAAAATAAATTATTCTTATTTACTAGGAAAATACTTCATGCTAATATTAATATAATGCATATATAAGGTATGTCAATTATACAATAAACGATTTCATATTTTCAACTTCAAAATTAATTTACACATCGGCATGACCTTATTTTAAATAGTGAACTTTTCAATAATGTTCTTACATTTATGTTAATAACCTGAACTTATTTTAGAAAAGTTTCTTAATTTACTATATTATTTTTTATTATATTTGGATTATTGTTCTGGAAAGTTTATCAGAAATCTATTATATATAAATATCATTAAAATCAGTCAACATTTAGACTATTCCAATGTCAATAACAATATATATATATATATGAAAAACAAAAAAACAAGTTAAAAACTTTCTAACGCTTGTATTTATGTCAACAGATGGCATTCTACCAAAAATACCGTCAAGCTTATGTTTACATAAACGTCAGAGCATGCATTCACTATCTCTAACTTTAATTCCACTTTCAGATCATGATTTCAAGCTATTTGCTATCATCAGTGAAAGACAGAAATTTTAGAAACTAGATCTAAACACAAACTCTGAGCATTTATGAAACAGTTTCTATTCAGCTTGCAAGCGTGAATCTTTTAGACACGCCATCTGTTGACATATATATATGTGTGTGTGTAAATTTATGGGAAGATTGACATCGTGGAATTATGGTAAAGCTGACATTTTTAAATGTGATAGTTGACAAAGCTACAAGTTAGTTGAAAGCGCTTCTAAGTGACGGTTATACATATATTTTTTACAAACTATTAAGTATTGTATTTTTAAATATTTATTTATAAATTTACGTATATTATTTTGAAAAAATACAGACATCGATTTGTAATATTATATATATATTGTGGCAATTAGTTGAAGATGACAAGATTATAAAAGAGAATAATAATACAATATAATAACAAATAAAAGTAAATGAAGTATTTTACTATTTACTAAGTATTGTTTTAAGATAATAGTCATGAAGATAGACAAAACATACAGTATAATATCTTATTGCGGATAAATAATCTGGTCATAAAACGTGGGGGAGTATAGGTGCGTATGAGGATAAATGTAAACAAACATTCACACATCAATGTATTTATTTGTTTATATTGGTGAAAAAATATATTATTAATAATTATTCATAGTAATAAATATAAAAATTAAGAAAATAAATCATTTTTATTAATTATTAATATTTTAAAAGGAAATTATTGTGGTTTAAAACTTTATTATTTCTATTTTTGTTTATTATAATTATTTAAAGACATTTTGCTGGAATGTGGGGAATATAGAAAAATTATCTCAAATTGAATAGTTGATAGAAGAGCTGAACAATATATTCGTAAAAAAGTTTGTCTCCTAATTTTATGATAAAACAATAATTAATTTCTTTATTATTTTGGAATTTATGGATATAATGAAATGGTACGTGGGGTATTTTCTCCCATCAGCCCATAGTTGGATTAACGATTATTGGAGTAATGAGTTAGCTTAAGTTTATGTTTCTCTCTCATCTTATAGTTCATTTAGCGAAGATTCATCTATAGAAACAAAGCATGAAATATTCAGATGATGCATTGCTCCAAATAAAAATTTCAATTATAAAGCAATGTCAAAATAAGCTATGCCATTGGATTGGATTGTAAATTGGACCCGAAAAAAAGAATACATTATGTTTAGAAAAATGGTCTAAACAATTACATTTTTAATAAACTTTTCAACACATTAAATGATTTCAAATAATAATATTGTTTATTACTAATTTCTTTATTTTATTTCAAAATATTAATGAAGGAAATGTTAAAGCATTCTACAAATAATAATTTTTAAATTTTATTTAATAATAATTAACTTGTTTTTTTTTTTTTAAAGTATTCAATTTAAAGAATTATATATTTAAAAACAACAACAACATAGATATAAATGTTTTACTGATTTTCTATACACATACATTTGAATGTATAGTTTTCCAAACAAATAGTTAAAGAAATGTATGTATATTTATAATTTTATAATTAAATAATGTTTATAATCTAACAGAATATGGAGAGTTGAATGGAAAATATAAATATATATTTGTGAACTACATACATGTACTTTATTTTGTGAAAGTAGGCTGAGCTTTTAATTTATTTTATATAGCTTGGTAAAGAAATTATTTGTTATGACGTTGCAGTTTGAGTATAAATTTGTATTAGAACCATACATTCTCGGCTTCTGCGCATTAAGAAAATATTTTATTGTATATACGATGTAAGCTTAATGAAATATTATTTTACTTATGATGATGTTGATGATGTATTAAGCACAATAATGTTGCTAAAGAATACAGTGATGTTTTATGTTTAATAGAAAACATATATAAATAAAATACTTTATGAAAGGTGATGGGTATATGTTTTTGTTAAAACAAAAACATTTTCTATTCTAAAAAGCATAAAAATAAATAGCATCAGAGAGTGAATATTTTATAAAATATTCAGCTCTGTACTTTAGAACAAATTTTGTTAATATTAATGCTAATTTGATATACCATTTTTGCTCAAGTTTTATAATTGAAAAATTTAGTAAAATAACATATATTATAAATGTTAAGCAAACACACAGAATGACAATGATTACAATTGATATGCTAGTCAAAATAATGTAGTTCTTTATTTAGAAATAATTACTTTATTTTACATGCAAAAATGTGTTTTAGTATAGAACTACATATTTATTTTTAGCTTATCTAAATAATTTTTACTAATATTTATTTATCTATTATTTCTACAAAAGAACATAGAAATACAGTTTTAAGAAAATTAACTACGGATTGTCTATTTGATGATTGGTAAAATCATAATGTCGAATGTTGTGGTATCAGATAACGTATATAATTATTGTTTCATTGATAATTTGATTTTGGTATTATATTTTGTTAATATATGTATTGTAATAAAATATATTGTTCTTATCAATTGTCATGATGGTTGTCTTAATTTTATTTTTGCATTTATTTTATTTTGTATCTAATACATATTTATAAATGCTAGCTATTGTAATTCATAATGTTTTCTTCATTGTAATAAACATCAGACTTAATATTTGTAGTAGTAATGAATTGACCATTAGACTAATGTTAAAAAATAGGGAGGTATAGCATAAACACATAACGGGTAATCAACCTGTCTCGGTTGGGATGGATTTTAAATCAGTTTTCAATTAATAGGTTTGTTTTATTATTACAATTTGTCATCTCATTCAGATCTCTTGAGTGCACTTTCTGACCATTGTAATATATATATATATATATATATATGCTTTTAATGTTGTATATTGTAATGGGATGAGGAGGTAGGAAGACGCTGTAAAAAAGGAAACTTAGTGAACCTGGGGTGATGGCAAGTCATCAAATAAATTTTTCAAAAAGTAATTATTTAAGATATGTTTAAAGTAATGTTTGAAGTAAGAGATGTCATTAAGTATAAGGAAATACTAGTAAGAGATATTATAAAAGGGAGTATGAGATCAGTGAGAAACTCTGAGAGATCATTGAGAGATCAGAAGAGCAACTACAAGGATAATTAACCATCAACTAGCATTATAAAGTAAAAGTAGTTGTAAGTAATACTCAAAATAAACCATCCATCATCATAAATAATCCACAATAAAATATAATAAAATCAGTACAATAAATCAACAGTCATTCTTGTGATTGGATTGGAAATAGGTCTTCTGTAGACCAGGCTAACTATTGAGCCTTTACCAGCTTGGGACAATTATTTGACCATTAATTTGGAGGCACAAACTAAATGTGAATCCATCAGAATACATAACCAGAAAGATATAAACAATAATGCTGGGATATTAAAACATGCTGATCATCATACCATTAATGTAATGTCCAACTATAAACTTAAATTTTTAATAAGACTAAACTAAAATTAAAGGTAGTGCATGGGCTTTATAGGGTATTATTGTTTCCACCAAGCAGGATGGTGATTGATCATCTCTGGATGCGCAAAACCATTAAATACACATCCTTATTCATATATTCATCTCATGCATGAATCTATCTCAGAGAACATAAGCTCTACTACTGTTTGTGACCAAGAGATGATGAAAATAATTTTTAACCGTTGAATATAAGTTTGTTAATTAAAAAAAAATTGTAATTAAGGTTTATGTGGCTCTACATATAAATTAAGTCTTTTACAATAAAAATATTACATTTGTGATTTATAAAATTATTATACAAAATTAAAGTTATTTACATTAATTTATAATACTGCTTAATAGGTTTCCGTAAATGCATAGATGTGATTAATACAAAATTCAAGTTATTACATGGTTGCTTAAATATATATGTGCACAATAATAGTAATAAATGATTATAATTTGCATATATGTCCTATTTTAATTTATTACAATATTATTACATTTTTCTAATTAATTCCATTTGGAAAAAATACAGAAAATTTCACACATATACGCGTGTATAAATGAAATATAGATATAATTTAAAATCAGTTATCAAATTCTGTTACAACTTTCTTTTATTCTTATAAAAAAGAAAAGTATAGGCAATTTTTGAGAGATTAGAAAACTTTTATCAGGTTACCTCTTAACTAATTATAAATGTCTTTAAATTTAAAAATATAGATTTAAAATGTCTATTAAATCAATTTTTTAAAAACAACTCACCTTTGTATAAAGTTTAGCTGTACTTCTCTGCATATAAACACATTAGCATACATATAATTACTTCTTTATTTGGCTTGTGTTTTTCTTGGGAAAGCTAGTTATTTGGTCAATCTAGGCAATTGTCATCATCAGGTAAAGATATATAATTCAGGTATGGTTAGATTTCTCCCTTCTGCAGTTGGTTTCACTTAGACTTGGATTTGGTAAGCTTCAGGTCAGCAAACTGTTTTGTCATCATTTGTTCTGGCCATTGATTCAAAAATGACCAAGCTTCAAGTAAATCAAAACTTCTGTGAAGAAAAATCATAGCAGCTCCTGGATCTAATGTCCTGTCTTTAGTTACATCAGTTCATGGTAGCTATTCTGCCAGTCATCTCTACAAATAACTTTATTGTGGCCACTCTCTGCTACAGTTACCAACAGTTCACAAAATATTTTAGTCAATTTTACAGCTAGCTCTTCTTCTAATTGCTTCTCAGAAATATTAAAGCCAAAAGTGACACATTTTTATTAGTACTTTTTATGACCTTGTTTGGGTCAGGTGAAAAAACAAAAACATAGTACATAATGACTGTTTTCAATTAACTTTAATTCTTTGGAATTTGACCAAAGGTGTGATCTATATACATGTTATTATTTTGATACCAATTAATTAAAAGATTTCAAAAATAGACATTTTTATAATTATCAGAAAACATGCTTATTTTTAAATTTTTAAAGTCAGAATAAAAATATTAATATTTATTTATCAGATCTTTTTATAAATATTTAATTTTATAATAAAATATTATTAAATTGAGAGAAACTGCAAACCTCTCATGCTCATTAGTATCTAATAGCTAATCACATCGTAAATACAAATATTATTTTAAGTCCAGAATTATTTAACACTTTATTTATTATTTTTATTTCAGTGAATGTAGAAAATATCTATTACAATTTTTTTTTACTTTATATATATATATATGTGTATTATTGTGTGTTATGTAAGCTAACTGTTTACAATATATAGAAAAGAAGTTAATGATATTAGAGTTAGCCAAAATCATATGAAAAACACATGCAAGAAATTAAAGTGGAATTATAATAAAAGATAACAGATGTGAAACAGAAATTTCAGGGAAAGAGTCAAAAGGATAAAACACAATTTTGAGATTTAGAAGAGGATGTAAAACAAGTAAAAAACAGATTGACTCCACGTGAAAGTTTAACACAGAGAATTTGAAGATAATAAACAGAAACAAATATAGTCTCAAAAGAAAGATGCTGCACAATAGATACAGCAAAGTGAAATAAAAATAGTGGTAGAAACAGTTGGAAAATTTGAGGGCTTGCAAGAGAAGATAAAAAAACCTTGAAAATCAAATGAGAAAGCTAAAGTTACAGCTATGTCTAGGTATGTTAAATTCTAGTGATCTGAACAGGCTTCAAAATAAAAATTGTATAACAAATGATCAAGGATTGCAAGCATCTGGGCTTGTAATTGGCACCAATCAAATATGGTAAATAAATTGATAAATAGTAGAATATAGGAGTAATCCAGTATCCAGGAGATGGCTAAGTGATTTCAGTGTATGTATTCGTGATGTAAGAGGAAGTCCTCTAGCCAACCTTGAGAGTTTGAATTGTTTTTTCTCTAAATAAAAGATTGCACTAGCATGCAACCTTTTACAATGAGCCACCAGAGACTGATGGCATTGCTTGAGCTTTGAATCTCAAATTTTTGGAGACTATTTCATAGCCTTGTTATGAAGTTTTTGGAGATAGAAAGGCCAAGATTATTCCAGGAAAGATATCATATAACTGCAAGTGAGACACACACATGATTCTTTTCTAAGCAGGTGTTGAAACTTTGATTGCTGACAGCATTCCTACTATCAGAAGTTCAAATTATAAGAACTATAGGGTATAAGATGACAAAACCAATTCAAGAGTTCATGCTAAATAGCAATAAATACCGTATTAAAATGGCTGAACTGATGACTGCCATTCATAGTGGGGACATTGCACAAGAGACAACTCATAAATTAAGTAAGATAGAGCAACCCAGGCTATATATTGCAGCAATACAGCCTGAATATTTCCCAGCCAGAAAACAGAGCACATGGATCAAGAAAATACTAGCAGAACAAATATTTGGAGAAATTTGTTTCCTTTCTGATTGAAAATTGTTTTTACTTCTTGTTTGTATTTTTTTTTACTTCTTTTCTCTGATAGATTAATTATTTTTTTATCTTTCACACAATTATAATAGCAGGGTTATTTTTTAAAATAGTTTTATTTGTTTAGACAATGAGAATATATTGTAACAGTATGGTCGGATATACCTGGATGTGCCGGTCCACAAATACATTTGAACATACAGTTCAACTTCAACAATCAGCTGGTTCGTCCATAACATATAATCAACTTACATCAAATCTAAAAGTGCTGGTACACCTATTTTCCATATCCTAAAGTTGATAATGCCAAATCAACAGTCTGGTCCATCCACATATATAAAAGAAAGAGAGCAAGCTCGCATCTAACTACTGTTGGACCTAGGGTCTTCATGTAGGATGCTAGAGATACCATGATGAAATACCTGACTCATGATTACATCTACCTTTAATAGACTAGCTTAAGCATTAACTATCAAATCTATATGTAATTCAAGTCAGTTCATCTCACATCTCACCACTATTTTTCAAAACTGTTGCCTCAGATATTCGAACTCAGGAAGAATTCGCATTCGACTCTGTTAACAGGTATGTATCTATGCAAACTGTTAATCAACAACTAAAATCATACATCCTATCTATTAGAAAGAAATAACCTTTATTTAAGGTTCTCTCACATGCTTATTAAACAATAATGTGGATGTGTGCATGTGTAAAATATTGGCTATAAGATGGAATGTAAATGCTGAACTGAATGTAAATGCTGGATCAACAAAATTACACAGATCTTGTTAATTAACAAAACTTCATAATACACACATATATATATATATATATATATATATATAAATATATTAAGAATTTATTTTATGTTTATATATATATATATATATATATATATAAACATAAAATAAATTCTTAATCGATTTCGAAAAGAAAAATTTCAAAAAAGAAAAATATTTACAAATGCCCATAAATTACTTGGATATCTCCCTACAAGTACTTACAGCTTTTATGTCTATGATGAGTATTTATCATTTCTTTACTTA
This sequence comes from Epiperipatus broadwayi, assembly GCA_028023455.1. Classification (NCBI taxonomy): domain Eukaryota; kingdom Metazoa; phylum Onychophora; class Udeonychophora; order Euonychophora; family Peripatidae; genus Epiperipatus; species Epiperipatus broadwayi. The sequence goes on along the minus strand of JAQFVV010000234.1, from coordinate 964,499 downwards.
AACAATTTAAAACTAATCACCCTTATTTCCAATGATAGGTACCCATAATATAGACATCTGTTTATCCAAGATAATTAAAAAAAATATTAATTCAAAATGGGATTGCTAACTCAATGAATATTTAAATGCAACCTCAGATATAGTATGCAATATCTAGTGTGGAAAAATATAATCATAAAACAACACATAATATGATGGAAAATGATAAAGAATACTATTTTAAAAGTGTTACTCATTTACTCATTATATCATAAGAAATACTATTAGTAAGGCATATATAATAAATAGTCATGTCATGTGGTAACATAGGTTATATCAGTGGCTTTAAAAAAACTCTTCCCATTAAATATTCTAGTGAAGCACTTAATTTTTTGTGCATATTTCAGTCCCAAATCTCTTGGTAAAAAATAAATCACCTAAATTTTATTAAAAAAACCAAAAAAAAAAAAGACTTTTCAACCTTCCCCCTGCCCTACTCTCTTGATATTTTCTTATGTTGGACTTTTCCCTACAGAATTAGAAATAGCATGTTCCAAATATAAGATGAGATAATCAATAAAAATAAAAATACAGATTTATACAACAGAAAATAAAACATAATTTACAATCTTCTATGAATCAATATGTTAAAGCATAATTATTTTTTTAGAGTCCTCCTTACACAAAGTTCTTATGGTAGATGCATTTTTTATAGATGTTGAAGAACTCCTAATTAATTTTATAGAACATATCCTGAATTTTTTTAAGTTGGCAGTAGATGGTTTTATGTTACTCCTCATGTAGATTTTCATTTTTGTATATCCCAACTTCTCAGGCAATTAAATTGTAGACAGTTACATATTTATACTCATATGGTCATAGTGGATAAAAAAATGCCCCATCCCAATCACAATTAAGCCCTTTAGCCAATGTATTTCATACTTTAACTATATATCTAACTTTATATAAATATATATGCAGTTTGCATTTAAGAAAATATATTTATAGACAAAATAAAGCTCTTTACTATTTGTAATATTGGCTATATAAACATTAAATTAAATCAACTGTCCTGATTTCTTTTTTCAGTTTCTTTTAAACAAAAATCATATTACTTTTCTTTTTTAAAAATTAAATTGATAAATTATTTCCACTTATCTGCTTAATAAATTAGAATAATGTTCCATTCATTTCTTTTACTCTTTATTCAAATGATGAATTAATTAAGAAAACATTGATATTTGTCTACTTTACTAAAAATGTCCATTTTGCAGAAAAAGTATTAAAATAATAATTCCGATAAAACTAGATTGTCAGATCGAATGCGGAGCAAGAATAACCAAATGATTTTTAAATGTTTCCTTTTTATCTTGGTGGTATTCCTATGGTTTAAAAACCAGCATTCCAGCATTGCATCTTTTAAAATATTTTTTATATCAATTCATTAAAAAACAAAACAAATTATAAAATAAATTTATAATATTATATTCTTACCTCTCTTATATTCAGATATTACTACACTTGATTTATTTTTTTATTATTATAATTATTATTTATTTAAGCCATTGTCTGTTTAACAAAACACAGTACAACGATCAACATATATATATAAAACTATGTACATTTTTTTTTTATCAAGATTGACCTTTTCTTAGTAATAAAATTTTATTACTAATATATATATATATATTTTTTATGGTCAATTACGCATCAGTCTTAAGTACTTAATAAGTAGATATTACAATGTTTAGAAAAAAATATTAAAATTATAAAAACTTTAATTTTTTTCCAAAAGTGTTCTAGCAAAAACTTTTTATTTATCTTTCAACTTGCTAATTAAAAAAAAACAACAATCTATTATTTCAGATGCCTAAGGTATGTTGTTAGAGTAGCGATTTTAGCTATCTTCACAATATATATATATATATATATATATATATATATATATATATATATATATATATATATATATATATATATATATAAATATAATAAACAAAAACAAAAAAAAAAAAACAAAAAAACAAATTATTATTTTATTTACTTTATTTTTTGTTTTTATATATATATATATATATATATATATATATATATAAGGCTGCAGAAAGGAGTTTGCTATTAACTGAAAGGAGACCCTTTGATTCCTCTTGGAGGCCTTAAAGGAACTGAGCAGGGCAAATTGCTAATGTCCATTCCATACTTTCTTGTCATTGCAGCTGTTATTAAAATGTGATTATTCATATAGTATACAAACATGGATGGGCTGCTCACCAACACGCATTAGCCAGCATGGTGAGTTTATTGGCTTTTTACCTCCGAGTTTAAGAATATTTTTTCAATATATACAATCATGACAGACAAAAGTAAATCATGACCATTATTCCCAGGAGGCTGTAAAGTCACCAACCAAAGCAACGGTTGGTGGCCAAAGGTGGAGGGTGCTAAAAATCCCCTGATCGTGGACTCAGGCTGCCATTTGATGACAACTTTTTATTTAGGTACTTATAACTGCAGATCACTTTCAAGTGAAGGAAGATTGCAAGAGTTAGAAGAAGAACTATCTTATATTAAATGGGACATTATTGGACTTTGTGAAGTTAGAAGAAAAGGTGAAGAAACATATGATTTAAAAAGTGGACATATACTCTACTATAAAGGCACAAATATTGGAAATACAAGTGGAATAGGATTCATTATAAATAAAAAAATGGAAGAATAACATTGTGGAGATTGATGGTGTATCAGACAGAGTGGCAAGATTAGTTTTACAACTTAATAGCAGATACCAAATGCAGATAATTCAGGTTTATGCCCCAACAAGTTCTCATAGTGATGAAGTTATAGAAGATTTTTATATGGATGTACAAAAGGCTTTTGATCAGAGTAAACAACATTTTAAAATTGTTATGGGAGACTTTAATGCTAGAATTGGTAAACAAATGAAAGATGAAAATGCTGTAGGTAATTTTGGTTATGGTAATAGAAATGAGAGAGGACATAGACTTGTGGAGTTTGCAGAAAAAGAAAAACTTTATATTATGAATTCTTTTTTTGAGAAAAATGTTAAAAGGAAATGGACATGGAAGCATCCAAATGAAGGTACAGCAGAATTGGATTATATTTTGACTAACCAAAAATACATATTTCAAGATTGTAATGTTCTTAATAAATTTAACACAGGAAGTGATCACTGATTAGTAAGATGTAAGATACATGTTAATGCAAAACTAGAGAGACAAAAATTATTAAGGAAAACAATATTTACAGTTGATATTCTTAATCTTCAGAAACATTCTAATGAATTTAAATTAGAACTTACAAATCGGTTTCAAGTATTAGTAGATTTTGAACATGATTCAGATTTGAATGACATTAATAGGAAAATAAGTGATACAGTTTTAAAAACTGCAACAAAGATAGCTGGTAGAAAAAAGCAGCCATTGACCAGTAAAATTTCTACAGAGACTAAAGAATTTATGAAGAAAAGAAGAAATATGAGGATATACAATAATGATGCATTAAAAAAGATTGAATATCTCGAATTTTGTAAAATGGTGTAGAAAAGAGTTGAAAATGATATAAGAAAGTATAATTGTGAACTAGCGAGGAAAGCTGTAGAAGAGAATAAAAGTCTAAAGAGTGTAAAACAACATTTTGGTATTGGTAGGAAATTTATATCTGCAATAAGAAAAAAAGATGGCATTGTTACTAAAAAGAGAGATGACATCATAAAATGCGTAGAAGACTTCTATCAAGAATTATATAGTAATAAAGAACAAAGTGCCTCCTATACATATTACATCTTCCGATTGCCCAGAATTTTGAATGAGGAAGTAAGACATGCAATTAAATTTATGAAGAACGGGAAGGCTCCAGGTAAGGATGGAATTGTAATTGATATATTAAAAGAAGCAGGTGAAGCAATAGAAACAATTTTAGCAGTTATATACCAAATGTCTAAATGATAAAGATGTACCAGATGATTGGAAGAATGCAGTATTAATAGTAATATTTAAAAAAGGTGATAAAGAAGATATTAGAAATTATAGACCTATCAGTCTTTTATCAGTTTTATACAAAATTTTTACTAAGATAATTACAACTCGTTTACAGAAAACACAGAATTTCCACCAACCAAGAGAACAAGCTGGATTTAAAAGTGGTTTTAATACAATAGATCATATCCAGGTATTGAGAGAAATTATAGAAAGGACAAATGAATATGAGTTAACATTATTCTTAGGATTTGTAGACTATGAAAAGGCATTTGATTCTATAAACATTTCTTCAGTGATTAAAGCATTGGATCATCAAGGTGTGGATCCAGGATATTGTCATATTTTGAAGAATATTTATAAAAATGCAACAGCAATAATTAGATTACATAATGATAGTAGGAAAATCAACATTGAAAAAGGTGTAAGACAGGGTGATTCCATATATCCTAAACTTTTTACAGCAGTACTGCAAGAAGTATTTTGTGGATTAAAATGGGAAACTAAAGGAGTTAAAGTAAATGGAGATTATTTAAGTCATTTAGATTTTGCAGATGATGTAGTTGTTTTTGCAAATAATGCTTTAGAGCTACAGGAAATGTTGCAGGAGTTATCAGATGAAAGTAGGAAAGTAGGACTAAAGATAAATGTTAAAAAGACTAAAGTAATGTTTAATAGATTTTCTCAAAATATGAAAATAAAGATTGATTATGATGAGTTAGAAGAAGTTAACAGTTACAAATACCTTGGTCATATTATTAATACAGATGGAAATATAATGGATGAAATTAATCATAGAATTAAACTTGGTTGGAGTGCTTTTGGTAGAAATAACTTGATACTAAAAGGAAATATGCCTATGTGTTTGAAAAGGAAGGTTTTTAATAAATGTGTTTTGCCAGTTCATACTTATGGATCTGAGACTTGGACACTTAATAGAAGAGCAATACAGAGACTTCAGACCACTCAAAGAAGTATGGAGAGATGCATGTTGGGAGTAACAAGAAGGGATCGAAAACACAATGTATGGGTTAGAGAACAAACAGGTGTTACTGACCTCAATGAAAAAATTAAAAGACTGAAGTGAGTTGGGCTGGACATATTGTTAGAAGAGATGATAACAGATGGACAATTAAAATTTTAAACTGGATTCCAAGAGATTGTAAAAGACCCAGAAAGAGACCACATGTGAGATGGATGGATGAAATAAGAAAGTGTGCAGGGGTGATGTGGAGAAGAAAAGCTAAAGATAGGACAAGATGGATTGAACTTGGAGAGACCTTCATCCTCCAGTTGATTGATAATGGTTGATGGTGATATATATAATATTTCAAATCGATGTCTGTATTTCTTTAAAATAATATATGTAACTTTATAAATAAATATTTGAAAATACAGTAATTAAAAATCTATAAAAATTATATGTATAACTATAACTTAGAAGTGCTTTCACAACCTTGTAGCTTTGTCAACTATCACATTTAAAATGTCAACTTTCCCATAATTCAATGTCAACTTTCCCATAATTCTGTGATCTTAATGTTTTCTGCTTGCCGATTAATTAAATTTTTCTTTTATTTATATATTAACATCGCCTTTTTAATTTTTTTTTTATTATTATTTCTTTCAGTTTCCAATATTTTTACATTGTTATAATCAAAATCAAAACCATACATACAAAATTTATTATGCTCATAAAAAACAGAAGCTGATAAATTATCACTATTTTTAATATTTTGTTTTGTATTTTGAACCCTTTTAAATAATAATACATGCTCTTTTGTTCTTTTTTCCAATGTGCACCTCGATTCACCTATATATTCACTACCACACCAACATGTCCATTTGTAAATGATACTAGAAATAAGGATAAACTGGATTACTATATGACTCTTAAACCAATAGAAAAAAGAGGATATATTCCATATGAATCAAAAGTACCAATGTCACATAAAATGGCAGGTTTGAAGTCCTTTTTATTTAGAAATGATAACCTTTGTAAATATACATCAGCTAAAACTAAAAATATTGAAATTTATTGTAATGAGTTGTTAAACATTGGATAAAATTATTTATTTTGTATATTATACTGTTAAAAATTTTACTTCTAAATATAAAAATATTAATAATAATGTTAATTTTTCTGATAAAAGTTGTGGATATCAGTACCATATATATCTAATCAACAGGCAAGTTTCATTAAGAAAATTTATAAAGGAATATGCGATATTGCATTTTATGCACCACCTACATTAAATAAATTAATAAACAATTCAAAAGATAAAACTTTATTGACAAATAAAAATGGTGAATCGAGGTGCACATTGGAAAAAAGAACAAAAGAGCACATATTATTATTTAAAAGGGTTCAAAATATGAAACAAAATATTAAAAATAGTGATAATTTATCAGCTTCTGTTTTTATGACCATAATAAATTATGTATGTATGGTTTTTATTTTGATTATAACAATGTAAAAATATTGAAAACTGAAAGAAATAATAATAAAAGAAAAATTAAAGAGGCGATGTTAATATATAAATACAAGAAAAATTTAATTAATTGGCAAGCAGCAAACATTAAGATCACAGAATTATGGGAAAGTTGACATTGAATTATGAGAAAGTTGACATTTTAAATGTGATAGTTGACAAAGCTACAAGGTAGTGAAAGTGCTTCTAAGTTATAGTTATACATATAATTTTTATAGACTTTTAATAACTGTATTTTCAAATATTTATTTATAAAGTTACACACACACACACACACACACACACACATATATATATATATATATATGCTTCAATTTTCATAAATTTAACTAAAATTATTTGTTCTGTGTATATGGGCATGAAAGGAGTCATGTGAACTGCACATAAATATAATATATCACTAAGTATTATATATATATATATATATATTGTGATGAAGTGTTTTTACACTTGCTCCAATCCCTGACCTTAGCTTAACCAATTTGCATGTTTATCTGATTTCTTTTTTAAAAAGTTAACTTATAAGTAAATTGTGTAACAAACAATAGTCTTGTTGTAAAATATTTTAATACAACTTGTATATAAAGTATTTTGTATTACTTTTATATCTATTTTTAAGTATAATAGTTAAATTTCTTTCAGTAATAGCAGTTATTAATTAAATAACTGTCTTATATTGTTGTATGTGTCAGAAAATAATATTTAGTGATAGTTTAATAGTTAGAAGAGCAGATAATATCAAATTAGTTTAAAGTTAGCTTTTATTAATTTTTAGAAAAATAGCATAAAAGTAAAACAAATATTAGTTTATTAGAAATCAGTGTTAAAATTTATTAAAGTTAGTTTAGCATTAAATATCTTTAAATGTTCTATTAGGTCATTATTATAAATTACAATTACTTATTTAAAAGCAATTATTAATAAGTTAAGTTAAAGTTTAGAACATTATTTCTTTGGGTCAAATGTGTGTGTGTGTGTGCATGCGTGATTGCTGGGAAATTGTTTTATAATTGCTAAAGTAATTTATTTTGAGCTATTTAAACTCATATTTAAAATTATAAATAAATAATTATAATATTAATTATAATAATTCAGTAGATAAATAGTTATTGATTTGAGTTTTAGTTAAGAAATATATTAAGGTAATTCAATCTTTAGAAAAAATAAATGTGATTTATTTTTTATTTAATTTTTTTTTAATTAGTTCGTTGGAGCACATGTCATTTTTATTTAAAAAATGTAGATCAAAATGACGTCACTAATAGATTGGATTGTCTTGTGATTGAATTTATATATATATATAAGTTTTGTTGATTGGGCATTTTAAGAAATTGTCAGCATTAAAAAAAGAGTAATTTAAAAATACTATAAATAAAGGATTTTCAAGGTGGGAAGTGCTTCTTCTAATTCTTCTTCTTGAATCATCTTGATTTCGTGTCTGATAGTTTTCTTTCTCACACCCATTGGCACAACAAGTTAATTTGTTGGGTACTATTTTTAACATTTTTATTATTTGCTTTTGTAAAAGTAGTTAACTTAAATTTGGTTATTCTATAATCAGCAATGTACTCCGAATAATCCTTGTAAGATATTCCCATTTTTTGATGCCAAGTTGCAATTAAACTTTCTCAATCAAAAAAAAAAAAATGCTCCAGAGAAATTTAATTTTTATTAGCAGTCAATTAAATAAATTTTGCTTTAAAATAAATTGTAATAACTTGCAATTGTTATATTCATTGATGAACAATTTAAAAATTAAGCAGAACAATTTCCCAGTTTTATTTGTGTTTGGTTTGTTACTAAACAGAAGTTTTAAAAGTTTTAAAAAAAGATTAATATGTATAGACTGAAGAGCTATATATTTCAAGCTTTAAAAAAAAAGAAGAAAAAATGCACTGTATTAATTCACCTGTTCTACTACTAACATTTGAATTACCACTGGAATTGTTCCAAATAATAATTTCAGAAATGCTTAAATAATTATCTGCTTTAGAATAAAATTATTCACATGATAATGATGTTCAAAAATGTATAACTATGCTAAAACTTTTCAATTAATATCTTGGAGAAATATAATTTGCAATTTATGAAAAATATAAAATATTAATTCATTAATCTATGCCGTATCTTTAGCCGAAATATTTTATAGACAGTTGATATTCTAAAGTATTCCTTGTTAAAAGGAACAAAAGTGCTCACAGAATTATTTAAAAGAGAATAGCTTAAAAATATGACCTGGGAATGTCTTATTATTTTACGTAAACCATTTAAAAAAAGTGTCTAACAAATTTCATGCTTCAAATATGTGTCCTTAAGAAAAATTAAAATGAAGCTACGTTTTAACTAAATTAACCCATGGAATTCCAAAACGTTTTTTCTGTCAGCTGAAAAGTGATTTTTCATTGTCACCACAAATTATTGTTCGAATATGTGTATTTATTGTCTGTCTTATATCTTAGAATTGCTTAAATTCAGAACTATTTAGATATAAGAAATGCTTTATGTTTCATTTCATAAATTCTTTTCCCATGCTTGAAATATTTCTTGGACTTGAAGCTTCACAAAATGCCTACCTGGCAAATTAATATTAAATGCACTCAACAGATGTCATCATGGGAAGATTGTTGATCATGAACTAGGGTTATCTTTATTGATTTAAAAAAAAAGAAACAAATTTTTATCCGATAGTTTCTTTTGAAATTTTTGATATATTTTATGAATATTATGTTATATTACAAGTGCCAGGTATTTAATTTGTGTAAATTTAATTTTTATGGGTTCATAAATGTGTAGATAGTCTACACATTAATAAGTAATATTTATTTTTAGTTAATATGTGCTTTTACAAGCTAGAATATTACTTTGCTTATTCTAAGTCAGTGGAGATTTTATCTTTCAGAATAGATATTTTAAATATACAGTATTTTTACTTCATTATCTGCCAAACAGCCCAAAAAATAGTTATCAGAAATTGTTATTTTATATTTTTGCATAAGTGAAATAGTAATTTTATTCATAAATATTTTATGATTTGAAATTTATTCTCACATTTTATTCACATTTCCATTCATGTCCACTAGTTATTATAGTTTTAAAAAATTAATATTCTATACTTGTATGTATTGATACTTGTGCTAAAATTTTATATGCTGTTAATTAGCTTTATTAATGTTCATAGTCATTTGACTTCCAGAGTGCATTTGTTGGTTCAGACATTGTTTATTGTTTATTATGTTTAAAACTTTGAATATAGCTTTAGTTAATCATTGTGATGTTTTTATCTTGGTATTTTTAGCTATAGTATTGATGATCTTATAATGTCAGGCCTTACTTATTATATTGATTATTGTGCTGGATGGAATGGATAAATTCCCCATCTGTATTTCATTCTGTTCCATGAGTTGGTAGTGCCTATTTTTAGTGATTGTTATCACATATTTTAAAGGTGTTTAAATCCCTGGAGAGGATCATATATTTCTTGGAGTATCTGTCCATATTTTTCTTATGTACTGTGACAAAGTCCAGGTATCCTCTTTTGCCTCAGATGTAGGTGTTTTAGAATCCACCATATTTAGAATGTATTCATTTATTTATGCTAGTTACTCTGTGGAGTCTTTGTTGGTCTATCACTCATGATGATGTGTTTAAAATTAATATTTCACATAGTAGGTGAAGTTGTGTGTGTTTTAATATGTAATGCTAAGATAAGTTAGTTTGGAGGATATAATTTCTTCAGGATGCACTTGGTTATTATAGTGCTTAAAAGTGTATCATGTCTGCTTTGTGTTGTTATGATTCTATAATCATCAACAAATTAACCAACAATAGCTAGTAATTTTAGATGTTTAATTTATAAGCATATGGACAATAAGTGCAATCCACACATGCTATGTAGTTACTGCAATTATCCAGAACATCTCCAAAGTATATGTAAGTTATTTATTTTCAACATTTGATGCAGTTTATATTATGTGGACAATAATTTTATAATTTATGCATGCAAATGACTTCTGATGAGTGGCCTATACATTTACTAATTTATTTAGTTCTTTATTTAATTCATTCACTCAGTTATTTTACTAGCTTAAAAAATAGCTATTTGTAATATGAAATGTATTTCTTTAAATACATCAGTGTTCACATAGAAGTAGTGAACTGATAATGTCAAATATTAGTAGATCAGTTTATTAATCCTGGTTACTTATTGTAGTAATATGTTAAATTAAAATGGATAAATCTAGAGCAATTATATGCTATTAAGATAGTAAGTAACTCTACTTAAAGCATATAGATTTTATGATACTTATTATTCTTTGTAGGATGATTTATTTTAATGAAAGTATGTAAGAATTGGCTAGTGCTAATTTTCTATTCTCATTACTTAGTAAATAAGGTGATCATGTAACTTTATTATTGTAATAGAAGCCTTAGCAGATAATTTTTAAACAAAAAAAAAGATTTGTAGATACTGTCAGTCCAATGATTATTATTTTGTAGATACTGTCAGTCCAATGATTATTATTTTGTAACAGCGCTATCTTGACAATTGTTTTTCAAGTTTATGTAAATCAGTGTTATATTCATAGAATTGTAAATAAACCTATTGATTCTTTATTTAAATTTTATTCAGTTTCTGTTTATTTCATTTTTTTATATGCCATTGTCTTGGATTCTCAATAGTGTTTATTAATCACAACATTAATTATTTTCATCTAATTAAAGTCAAACAGTGTATTTTATTTCCGTAGAAAGAAAAAAAATAAAATCAAGCATTTAATTCTGATTTTTAGATGAAATCATTGTGACAGGTAATATCATATTTGCAGATACCCAAATATAATATTTAATTTAAGAAATATTTAAACTATGATATCTTCTAAGACGAAGATTGCATTTTTTGAAATGAAGATTATACATGCTATTTTAAACTGCACACTATTATATTATGTAAATGTCAAGGTACAGTTTACACTTAATTATTTATGGAGGTTGTTTGTGAGAGGGTGGAAGGTCATAAAAAGCACCCTTGTCTTTCTTTCATCTGAAGGGATATCCTGGGTAAAAGGCCATAAGTAGTTTAAATTGTGAATATTTTAAATTTTACAATTAAATATTTAAATAAATATTTTTTTAATTGTGATAAACATTATTATCTTATAATAGAATGTGATCACTTCAAGTTAAGTGGTTACCTCCTATAGTTGACCCAGGATATCATTTACTTATCTATTTATCTATTCAGTTGCTTAGCAAACAATGTCATATGTCAGTACATGTCACAAGAGTTGCAGTAGGAGCCCTGAGAACATTTACTCTTATTGATCTTCCAGTATCTTACACAATTTTTATATATTGTGATATTAATTAGAACTCATATAAGATGTAGCTCTTATGATTCCCTATGTTAGAAGAGAAGCCCATCTGATGGAAACTAGTTTTATTGAATTTCTTATAAATCATGTTGCTAGAAGTGATGATTGAATTATCATTTAATTCTGAAACATTAGAAAAGCAATTTTATTCGGAAAGATTTTTATTTTTGGTAGAGAATATGATTTGATGGATGGTTAATTCTTATAAATATTGGGTAAAAGTGGAAATTTTTCTTCAATAATTTATTCAAAATTATTGTTGTGATCTGATTATTTGGTAGCACTGTGATTTTTTCTCCATCTCGTGTCTAGCTGAAGAGTCTCTCATTTTATCTCTAATTTTTTCTTAATCTCTCTTCTCCCTCCCCCATCTATTTTTTAAAGGTTACTATATATATATATATATACTAACTATCGAAAATTTGCCAAGTTAAGAGATATTCCCAAATGTAAATATACGGAAGATATGTTCCAGCTATAACTTATTTTATAGCCTCCAAGTTGTAGCCAATTCTAACTTAAATGAATTTGCTAGGGGATTGAGATGTTTAACAGGCATCCACGTTGTGGGCCAATTGTAAGTAAAATGAATTTGCTAAGTATCAATTAAATATGCAATGTATAAATTAAGTAATTTCTAAAGTACAATGTACAAAGTATAATCCCCTTCATGTGACTGCATTACAAGCCAATTGTAACTAAATAAAAGTCAATTCTAACAAATGAAAAGTTATGCTTTACTTTGTTAATTTTATAAAAACATAAAATTGACATAAAACACATTTTGTAATCTTTCGATCTGTCATCCACATGGTATTTCAAATATAATTAAAATGATTGGGAGAGCTTACAAATATCACATATATTATTGGAACATTTAAACTAATTATAACTTTATTCTAACCAATGAGAATTTTTTATTCAAATGGTCACACATCCACGTTATGGATTGATTGTACTATATTTAAATCTCTATGGCATTTAAACACTTGCAGCTAAATTGCATGCCAATTATAACATTTTACGGATGGATCGATGGATGCTTCATCACTCCCAGCTGACACTATTTCTAAAGCCTACTGGGGTGATGATGATGGTACAGAACCCCTATAATTTTAATTGCCAGGGCACCAAATTGCAACTTTAATAAAATATAAAGGTTAAATCTCCAATAATTTTCAGTAATATTTAATGAATGGGTTAATAAATAATCAATCGATTCAGAGGGCACTGAGAATGCATTAAAATCGATAATATTAATATCTTTGGAAATTCTTGGTTATTCTCAGCACACTCCCCATTCACCATAATTAAAGCTACAATTAAAATTTTATTCTAATTACAAAGTTCTATATCCATCTCCACCTTCCTGATCCACTCCTCCATCAATTTCACATCCATAGGTCTATTACGCTATTATTTATTTTATTATTAAAATTTACAGCTTTGCTAGCTCATTTTTCCCATTATAATCTTTTCTCAGGGTTTTTCGAACAATTAGGTGTGGAAATCGAATAAGCTGCTACAGATCATTGGTGATAAACACTCCTCTCTTGATCACCTCCAAGGTGATCTTGGGCTGTCTTTAATGTAGTGTAATATCTATTTATATTAAAACTCAGAATAATTTAAGCTTATTAATTTTTTTAGAAATACATTATAAACCTATTCACAATTATAACAAAATTATAAAGTGTGTCTAGAGAGGTGTTTGAATACAATGGAAGGAGAAAGGATTTTATGTCCACCCCCTGCATCCTTTATCACTCAATAACTATCTCTATTCACAGTTTACATCTCAAATATATTAAATTATTTGGTAATTCTAAGTATCTGAAATTAACCATTTTAAATAATTTTACTGGATATTATTTACATACATGATAATTCAAATATTAATAATAATATATTGATGTATGATTGGATTGGAGATGTCTAGATAATAATAACCCACAAAAACATTGAGACATATGCAAATTTTATTTAAAACAAATAACAAATTTTATTGATAGACTACAATTCCATACATAAAAATATATCCATTTGCTTGATGACTCGCATGGTTTTCCTTTGTTTTATAACCGTATTATAAAAAAAATCTAAACATATAACTATCCCTAAATCAATGGCTAATATTAATGGGTTAGGATAACAATATACCTTTCTTCATTATCAAGGGATCACGCTTACAATTGAGTAATAAAAAATAATATTTACCTTCACATATATATTATATTTTCGCTTTCATTTTATCTTATATACAGTGAATACCAAATTTCTTCCTGTGTTTAATGCTTTTTCAATTACTGATTGGTTTTAGAGCTAATTTCTCCCCTAATTAATTTAATACTTTTATTTAACTATTTTGAATTAACCTTCCTTCACAAATTTCTTAATCTTATCCTATCACTCTGATTGAACATTCTTTTGCCCTAATCTTTACACTAGAGATACTTTATGAATGGTGGGATTAAGTCAATGCAAATAAATCGGCTTCTAGACAATCATCATCATAGTGCACACACTCTATACTCATGTTCTTATGACATAATATTTTAACAATATTACCTTTCCAGCTAAGTTCTCAGCTGTCTATGTAAATATTTATTAAATAATTTCATATAGACATTGCTTATGCTTAAACATTCATAGGTTTTATTTAACCCTTAATTTCACATTTATTAACTTTATTGCTTTTGGCTCGAATGATACATTAACTAGAACAACAAAACAATATTCAAATACACCAATCACACATACATTATCTGCATTCATTCTGACATCAAATTGAGTTTGCAACCTCATATCTGACATTTATCAAGGATGCTTAATATTAACAGCTATCTTTTTTCATACACCCATAAGGAATATCAAACATTAATATGAGGCAGGCAGTGACCTGAATAAAAGAAAACCTTTTCACTAAGGTTGAGATATGCTAGGATTTTTATTGCTAGTTATACAAAAAAACTTAGGTATACCTATTTCCTCTGGCCATCAAAATAAGAAACATTCTTACGGTGTACAGAATACTCAAGTGGGAAAACTCTTCCACTAGGTTCAAATACTTTATGAATATAGTATAAATATCTTAGTGAGCTAGACTTCACTGGCTTTGTGGAGACTTTTGTCCATCCACATCACATACAGGTCGAAACATCAACCTCTACAAGTAAAACTTTCATATCTTTAATATTCTGGTGAATTAGTGCACTGGAATATGAGGCAATAAATTTTCCAAGCATTAATCAGTTTGTATCTGATTTTAACTTTACAATAACAACAATAAGAAATAATAAGAAATGCGTATTATAATTTTAAAACTATTTCCATGCACTTTTATATGTAAATGATGATGTTTTAGCTCAATATTCATGCAATTTTATAAGTCTAAGTATTTGAAAATAACTTCTGATATGACTCATTCAAACATTTCCCTTAATAATAATATCTCTCAGCGTTTTTTTTTTTTTAAAAATGTTTGTAAAGCATTTTAAATAAGGCACATCAGAATGACATCATATCAATTTCACCTACCCCCAAAATGACAATGATAGCAAAAGCATTTAAATACATACAAAATCATCTGATATCAAGATCACCTACCCCCAAAATAATACTATTATAATTACAACATGAATTAATTTTAAAATGGATTTACATATTCAAACATAAAGAAAAAAATATCTTTTTTATATTAAATGTCCTAAATAAATAGAAAATAATAAACAAAAAATTATACTTATATATAGTTCTTTGGCATGTGTCCTCCAAGTTCCTAGTTTCCATTTTTCCTTTTTCCTTTCCTCCTTAATCGTTTTATACGAGCACATGAATCCATGTATCAAAAAGTTCTTGTGATGGGGTTTGATTCCTCTACTATCAGATATACAATTGTTCTGCCACTGAAATGAGTTTTTCATTTTTAATTTTATGCAGATTACAGTTAAACAGCATTCGTTTAACTTTTTCAAGATATAAGTCCATTTCTGATTGTCTTTTTTCATCTTTGAATTTATTTTATATTCCAACTGACCGCTTATATATTCCAACCAAGTAAGTTTATTTATTTATGCACTTTTCACCCAGGACACTAATTTTTCAGGTTGTTTTTAAGGCAACCAAAATAAAGCAACATATCCATTAATTTTCCAATATGATCTAAAATACCTTTCATATAATACAATTGTACATTCAATTCTCTTAAGCCATGCCACGATTGTAATAACAACAATAATTGATCACTTATTAATTTAAAGAATAATTATAATAATATTAATCTCAGGGTTCTTTGTTTCATGTAAGGAAATGCTCGGCAGTATTGTGTTGTCGCATATGACTGGGATTCTGGTCGGCTATAGGAAACATTTATTTTACTTAAATTCAATGTGTCTTCATCTCTCATATCAACTGCTATATTATTTAAAGAGATGATAATTCTATTCAATAATGACGTATAATTTTGAATAACACAGCCCCTTTTTTTTTTTTTTTCAGAATCTCAGTCAGAATAATAAAAAGACAAGGGTGCTTTTTGTGTCCTTCCATCATCCATGACAACACAATAATATAACTAAGATTTATTACTTAGACAATTTAACTAAATGGGAATGGAATAATGTGCAACCAAAGTTAATGGTTTGGGAATAAATTCATTTTTTTTTTTTTTATACAAAGGTGAATGTTTAGTCTTAAGTTTCAACTCCATAAATAACTATCATTAAACTAAAATATAATGACATATTCCGATCTGCTTAACTTTATTTATCTGGTATATTAAGTTTTTAAGAATTTGGAATGATTTCGGACTCAAGAAAAGGTTTTGCAAATATTGTGCAAACACTTATATTTAGCATATAAAAACAAAAAAAAAAATGAATCTACAACAAATTTTAACAAGACTATAATTTATTATTATCACAAAAAAAAATATATATATATGAACATTTATTCAATAATCCCATAGTAATACAAAAATATAAAATATAACTGACATTAATCTGTATACTCTTTTGGTTATGGACTAGAGGTTACTACTTCTCCTGTATGCAATCATATGGATTGATTAACTAAAAGTACATTTCATTACCAATACATTGTTTATTAAATTTTGGTAACCTTGTAGAAGTTTTTATTCAAAATTATTGACTAACTATTTTTTTTTTTTTAAATGATTAATCCCATCATATGCAGTACGCAAAATATTAAATTTATTTCTAATACATTTACTTTATTTATGGTCTTTAATGGGATAACCTATTCTAATTATAGGCCAGTTATCAGAAGTTACACTTACCATCTTACATTTAACTTAATGCTAACTTAAGTTATGATACAAATTTTATTCATACATATAATTTTAAATATGAGTATTATTTAATTACTAACCAGAATTAAATATTGCATTTGAATATTCCTTCAGTAAATAAGCGTTTTAAAACTACGCAATTTTGATTACTTTCTCCATTGATTTACTTGTCAAATACTAGCAATATTTAGCAGCACAATACAGATATTGATCTTAGTTACTAACACACTATTTATACTAAAGTGGATCTTGAGGAACTAACACCTCCAATATAACCTTTATCTTGCCCAAACTTTCAAAATTAAGCACAATAATCAACACCTTCCATGGTGGAGCTATCTTTATTTTCACATGAGGAATATGGAATAACCACGAAGGTCTGTAAAGTAATCTACTACATTAAAATATTTTGGTGGTTTCTTGCCTCTTACTTGGGCATACAACGAACACACACCAAATACAATCCTCTCCTGGGATTTAAATGAATGAAGCATACTAAATGCTAGATAAATTCTTGATCGTCCTATCTATGAGAATCGATCACTTGGGCTATAAACATACCCGAACATTATATTTAAAATCTTCCTCTCATGGAAAACAAAGCTTTTGGGGAGATCATTTTTCATCCCACAAAATAAATACATTATAATTATTACCTATGCAAATCTTAAGCATATACCAATGCTATATCTGGGTAGGATAAGTAAATACACTGATTATAATAAACTTATGTTACCGGTATACTTTGATCAACATCTGAAATCAATGGACATCATAGAATAAAAGTATAATAATTTTAATTTTAATAAAGGAACATTCAAAAATAGTTGGTAGCATACTATCTTAAACTAAATAAAGTGGATGTGTTCTTTAAGAATAATTAGGAATAAATTCCTCAATTAATACAGTATAAATTCGTATCAAAACTTTAACAAGAAATATTTTGTTATAGCATTTTTTTTTTTTTTTAGTTACTTCTGATAATTTTCAATATTTATTTTACCCCTTAAATATCTAAATATTTTTCTTTTAAGTATCTAACATACAAAATTTCTACCTACAATTGTATGTAATAATTAAAACATATTTTATAGATTTTTTTCTTTCGTGTTAAATATCAACTTAACCTATAAGAATTATATTAAAACATACCTTTGTCATTATAAGGCTATTAAATATCACTTGACCATACAGACTTTAACCTATGTGATATAACAAAAAAATACATATCATTTATAACTTAGTTTTAAACAATCATTAATTAACAAGTGCATACTCTCTCATTAGAAAATGTTTTTCTGTTGAGCAATTGGTCCAGGTGAAGAGCTTTATCCAGTCGTATTTCATGAAGCAAGTTTAAAAACAATAAACGCATGGTATTATTTCCTTTAAATAAAAGTTTTCTCTTATTTTGGGCGTTTAATAAATTAGGTAAAGAAACATATAGCAGAACTGAAGATTAATTCTTACTTGAATTAAACTACTACAATTTTGGGATCCAAGAAAAAAAAATAGACTTCTAACATAGACGAATATTTGACTATAGACGATAAACATACACAATATTTTTTTTTTATTGACGATACGTATACTTATTAGCTAGCTTACTTATGGATGAAAATGCGCAATTTTCCGAGAGATTATTATGATAATAACTGCAGCTGATTTACATGTATAGGAAGTTTTAATAACTCCAACTGATGTGTAATATAATATATCATTTATTTTTATCATTAAGTCACTAAGATATTTGGTTTTGTTCATCCTTTAGGAATTATAAATTTTTTTTTTTTTAACGGTAACTTCTCCGTAAGAATGCCCCTATATAACTTTTTCTATATTTACTCTGAGAAAGTTTATATATATATTTATTTATTTATTTATTTTTTTTTAAATATACAGGTGCATAAAGTAATCTTATTTATCATTATTATTATTTCCAGACAATTCTTGGTGAATAAAACATATTTTAACATATGTAACTACATTACTTGTAAAGGCAGACAATATTGAGAAAGAGCGCGAAAATGTTTCTAGTTGATTTTCCTTGGTCTCAAATATTTCTTTCAATTATTTTTTTTTCTTTCTATACCAAGAAAATATCAATAAATGACATAAAGTTAATAAATAATTATTTCTCACTTGGAAATCATTTATCTTCCTTAATTTAGACATAATAACAATTTTCGTGATTCCCTTAGTTAATTCTGTCATTTTTAACTTTTGCGTGAGACAATAAATTTTTAAGTATAAAAGGTCTTTAAATAGGTAGATGGCAAAGAAAATCAGGATATCTTATCAAAAAATTTTAGCCACACATTATATTATTAAAATTTTACTTTGATTACATTTATTTCTGCAAAATAAAAATGAAAAAATTGAGTTACCAAATTTCAGCACTGTTCCTTCCTTGAAAACTAAAAGCAGACTATATTTTTTTTTTCAAAAAAAAAAGATCTTGATTATGAAATTGGTTGTTTCGTTTTGTTGTTTTTTTTTTTTTTTTTTTACTTTAGCGACCTCTTCCAGAAAAATAATCATTTGATTATAACATAAACAAAAGAAAGGAAAAACCTATTACAATCATATAGTTTTAGTATTATTTACCTGGATTACAAAGTAATTTGACAATATAAAAAAATAATAATAAATACATTAAATTAACAATCAGTGATGTATAATTCTTTAAACATTATTTTTTTTTCTTTTTTACAAAAAGAAATTACCAGAAGTTATTGTGCTTTATGATAAGACACTCATCCACTCTCCCCTCTACCCATCCAAAATCAGTTACTGTTTAGCTTTTATACCATATTAATTTGCTCTAATTATTAATATCTCAATTAAATTATTCATGTTCTCTCTTTAAAAATGACATGGAGTTATTAAATCTATTAGTTATTCACCCAAAACATGCCAAAGTGAGTGAATAGCATACTTTATTAATCAATTATTACTATTGTTATTTTATCTTTTTATTTCTTTAAAGAATAGCATTGTTTTCCTGCAGAAATAATGCCAAGTAAACCAAGTGTCAATAACACTAGGTTACAATATATATGATATCAAACTTCTGGGTTTTAATTTTTACTATTTGCTGATCCAACCATGACCACTGGCTAATAACTTTTGGAGAGTAAATGTGTGTGCCCACTTAAAATTTATTCAATACACATTGTCTTTTCTTAATACAATGTTAAATTTAGCAAAGTTATTCTTAAGAGACAAAAGAGCAACAATAAATGATTTTAAATTTTATAGCACAGTTTCTCTTTAAGTCAAAAAAAAACTTGCAAACAAAAAGTTTCAAATAGAATAGCCCACCTTCTGCTAAACAACTTAGATTTTATAGAGTCTTCCATTTGGTCATTCTTTTTCTCAATTAATTGATTCTTGTTCTCTTTTCCTCTGGATAATTTTAACCTTTTGCTCTTTTAGAAAACTAAGCCAAATTCACTTCTGCATTCTAACAGATGACCAACAATTAATTTTGCAATTCAACAGATATAATTGCCAATTAATTTGACATTCAACAGACCATCTCCGTTAATTGTATACTTAAATTTCTTGATGAAATTTATATCATTTTAATGGCTCTGATAATTTACTGGATAATATAACACCCATGAAACCCACATTAAAAGTAAATAACAGAACAGCTCTCTTCCCCCTTTTTACTTTCTCCATTAAATAATGAAACAAATATATATTACAGCCCAGTTTCAAATCCAGACCTTTGAACTAAAATTTGGCTGCGAATATTAAACTTATTAAAATGACTTACTTTCTTATTTAAAGATTTTTTTACAACATGACAAGAAATGATTATTAATTACAAATTTTACAATTAAGATCCACAATTAGATTATACACACACATGTCACATGTATACATTTCTTTAATTAACTGATTTAATACTTTAATCCTTATAACTATTATTATTTTTTCCTCATTTAATCTCATGAATTATTTATTGCTAACTTATTATTATACAGTTATGACCATTCATGATCACTATCTAATGTAGTTTTAAGAGTCATACATCTCCTCCCTCTTTTCAGTCAACTTAACTAATGTATAAATCTTGCTTTTCTAAATATATTTTTAATACTAACTTGACCCATACTTTAAAATAAAATAATATTTTGGTTTTAAATATCTTAATAATACATTTTCAGATTGCTTACCAAGTCAAACGTATGCAATTTCTATAAATATGGGTTTAAACTTAGTCCTGGGGAAAATTTTGCTTATTAAAGAAAAAAATATATTAACTATGAGGAAAATTTTTATTGAACCTTATTTTGTATAGTTAACTCAAAAGAAAATGGAGTCTTGGACAAATCCAAGGGCTACAATATATATATATATATATATATAGTAAAGTTGAAAAAAAAATAGAAATAAACACAGACAAAAATTTTGTAGATATATTCTTAATTTCCCTAAAATAAAATCACAGTAAAGGGTTAAATAATTTTTAATATAAAATAAAAGTTTATTTTAAATTAATCAGTTAAAGAGATCTACTTTTTGCCTATGGAAAATTAATTAATATAGCAAATAATATTTCTATGCCATTGTTTTTCAACTGATACATGACAGAAGTAGCCAAAGACATATACAGGGTGAGTAATGTGAATGTTTGAATGGAATTAAACAAGATTTGAGTGTAATATAAAGCTTGAGAAAGATGCAAATCAGGCTCCATAAATTGAAGATTCTGATGGCTTCAGATAAATTTCAAATGTATATTGTAAAAGGGAAGAATTAGCTAAACCAGAACTACATATAATTTTCTATACTCATGTACTACAGATGAGAAATTATTCACAGGATTACTCATATAAGATGTGCCATATCTTGAGATTAAATGGCTTGCTAATGAATTAATTAATAGGAAATACAAAGTCTGGAACTTGGATAGATTTATTAAAGTTTCTGGGTTATTGTCCCTAGTTCTATACATGATAACATTACCTAAACAATATGCTCCCTAGGTGTGACTTAATGTCCACTATGGGTGATGTTAGCCAAAGGATGGGATGGTCTCTGCTCTTAGCCCATGAAGATTAGCAAGACACTATGTATAAATACATACTTCCTAAATACACATCTGCAATGCACAAGGCAAAGTGACAATATATCAAACTTAAACTAATTGTACCTTAATTAGATAGCATCTATCTGCATTGCCAAAGAAAGCCAGTTCATGAAATTAAGCATCTAATTATAATGCTATAATAAAAAAGGCTAAATTATTAAATTAATAATCTCATTTAATAGATAATTAATTTGCATCCTCAATTAGATTCTACAAGGAGAAAAAATATATTTGAAGGATTAAGTTGAATTGTAAATTATAAAAAATTCCTTAATACTACATCTCTATGGCTAGGCCTTTACTATCCAATAAAATGACTCTTAAAATCATAATTCATAGTTATAATATGGCAAACCAAAATATATTTATTACTAAGTCAAATTTATATTATTATAACGATTTCACAGTGATCAGATATTATTCTTAAATAATATAATTTCAAAACAGCAAGTCAGTTCAAGGTGAATAGACATTATATCGTATTTATTAAGTTGAATTTATAAATAAAGATATCTTTAGTACAGAATTATTCTAACTAATGCACTCACTCTTTTGAGGTGTATTTGGCATATTATCACACATATAAGAAAATGACATATTTATACTTAAAATGAATAAAACACTAGAGACTTTACCACAAACATGAAACAAAAATATAGATTTACATTAATAATTGATTATCGAATTTTCATATTAGCATAAGTAATATTACAGAGTTTACATATTTAACTTTACAAAGAATTAGGGAAGTATTTATCAGTGGCTTTACATTTAATTCAGATAAAAGTTTTAGAAATTATCTTTGAACATTCATTTAAATTTAAGAATAGCTATAGATTTGTAAGTTAAGAGTTAACATTCATTTTAGAACTCTTGATGGTGATCTTAGGATGGGACCTATAGTTTGATAGCAGCTTGTCTGCTGGCACTTCTTCATGCTAAGTACTGTAGCAATTCTTGTTATCATGATAGGCAGCATTATTCCAGTAGAGGTTTCAATGCAGTAAATTATTAACAGTAACACCATCCATTACTATTGTGGCTATATGCCACATTGGCATATAGAATAGAGATAATCATTTCCCAGGTTTGGTAAAAAAAATTCCCACCTGCCCTACACAGCCATGTTAAAATTCCAACTGATATGGATTATGCTAGCAGATACTTCCTAAATTGTACAGTGTTTTTTACATAGAAAAACTTAGCCAATTTATATTTGCTTGTTCTCAAGTTATAATTTTAGTAACAAATTTTCTTGAGTGAGACAAGCAATTAGCAACTTTAAAATTTTATATTTTAAATTATCAAAATAACTTTTATCTTTTGTTGTACCCCCTGAAGAGGATATTTTGAAAGATTTGGTAATTTACTTTTCCTATAGGATTTTAGCAATAATTATGGTTCTCTAAATCTTGTTCTCATCATGAAATATATTTTTGACAATATTTATTGTCAAAACAAATTTTAGATTTCATCATCATGTGCAAAAACAGATGTGCATGGCATGATTTTATTTTGAAAATTATTTAAAATTAAATTTAGAAAAATATATTAAATGATCAAATTATATGATGATGGTATGTGGAATACTTCTATATGTATGCGATTAAAGCATATTAAAATACAAATTGACTTGTAAATGGAATTAAATTATTTATAATTATATATATTACTTTTAAATAAATATTACTATAATATATATCTAGCAATATAATTACAGACAGCAACACACACATGCACACACACACACACACACATATATATATATATATTGTACCAAGCTCAGGAAAAAATCCTATGTACCAGTCAAAACACGTTTATCCATCTAACATGAGCTGGAACTCACAAAATGTAATTCAAACCCAGTCAAGCCTGAGATTTAGGTCAGGAACCAGCCTGAATTCAAACCCACTCTCTAAGCCCCAGATCAAAAACCTAATGGATAACATAACAATGATGGCACATGAGAATTAATTCTTAATCTGGCCCACTAGCAAAGCTGAGAATACAATGAGATATCTATTATTATGACTAAAGTAAAATATATATAAGCATAGCTGTACGTTTGGAAGTGGAGAGAAGAGGAATTCAAACTACTCAAACAAGTTGGATAATAAAAATTAGTTGAATATAGTGACAAATTGTTTACATATATTTATAAATTAATTGCAAACATTAGTATGTGCATGAATGAGCAAGCAGTAGATGATTACATAGTGTCATTCACACTATTATTTCTCATATGCTCTTTATTAGCTAAATAATATATTACAAATAAGCACACATCTTTGGTTGGTCCAATATTAAGATGCCAATCGACTATTAGAAATAATTTACATAGAATTGCTATTAATGCTTTTATATACGGTTTTGAAACATGGTGACTAACATTATATTGGGCGCATTCCAAGATTCATTACAGATATAATACAAACTATTTTCATGCCATTATGGTCATGAAAATAAATAAAATACATTTGAAAATATATTTGATTATATGACAAAATACTTAATGAAACTTCTTTTAATTAGCGCTGCTAAGAAAAATGCTTTATGTTCACCAAGGGATATAGATACTCTTAAATACAGAAATAAGTTATGATGGTGGGATTGTATATGACTGAAATAAATTCAATTAATAAAACTAGAAGTAGTTGACATTTATATATATTTTAAGCAGAGCACAATTTTAATATTAGAGCATTAAAACTGGATCGTGAAGCAAAAGGAATAATAATATGAAGAAGTTTGCAGTGCTGACATAATTAGCCAAGAAATAATAGAAAAAGTTGTGCTTCTGTATGAAAGATGAAATCTAAGACCCCCTTCTTGGGCAGTGCTTAGAGAAAAGTGAATAAGGCATGCCGTGGGAATTGTTGAGGTGCAGACCTTTGATATGAAGAAAGTGGATAGGCATAGCATGTGCCAGACTTATGGGAATCACAGCCAGAGGCCTTTTATATGAAATACATGGTCCTGGGAAGATCTATGTGTTCGAACTTGTCATAACCCCCAGATTAAAAAGCACACTCATATATAAGCATAAATATAAGGTCAAATGTTAGTAAAGCAGTACTGGTAGATGTCACTAATGATATTGAATATGATTTATTGCTCTAAAAATAAATGACCCTAGTTTGAATGCCATAATTTATATAAATAAGATGCTATGCCACTAGAATATATATAGAGAGATTTAGATTTCATTTAATAAAATATACATTATGATTTGATCCCCTCCTTTTCTGCTATTTAAAATAAATCAACCCCACCTTCATTGATTTTATAATAACTGGAATATTTAAGTACTGTATTTGATATTTTAAGAGTAAATAAAAAAAACTATCAGTTATATAGAAAACAAATAATTGATCACCTTTTTAGAATTGAATAACATTTATAAAATAAATAAGGTTTCAAAGCGTTAATTAGCTTGAGTTCTGGATTCACCCCGGGTAGAAAATCCAGAGTTAAACAAATATTTTTTTATACTTAAAAATAAATAAAATGTTGGCTTGTAAAACAATCTGGTGAGTGTATTAATTAATAATGCATTATATTGTAAGGGGATTTTAATTCATGGAGGTTTACTTAAAAAGGTAAAGATTTTAGAAATTCAACTCATCAGATTGTTGAGATTGGCATATTAATAACTAAGATAGACATATAACATCAAGTAATAAATAACTATAAATAAATGACTGCATCAAAATTAAAGAAGTGAGAGCATATGAGAGAAAATTAAATATATAAAAATCATTTAAGAGCTAATTACATTTTATATATTGATTAAAAAGAGAGAAAATTGAACAATATGTTAGAAATCTTGATAGCAGGATTTGAGATTAGTTAGGCTACATTTATTTTCAAATAGTAGCCTAAGAGTTACCTTGTGAAAATTTAATAAGAGTCTATTTTCAAAGTACAGCTCATGCATGGCTAATTGAGGATTAAATAAATTCTTGGTGACATCAAGTATCTATTTAGCATCCCAGAGTTCCTTCTTTAGGCTTTTACTTTCTTTCAGGGCAGCAGTTAGATGGTACATTAGCGGGAAATCACCCACCAGGATCAGAAATCTGGTGGATATACTACTATATATATCATTTTAAATTTCAAGCAACATGTAATATGTTAACAATACAGTTCTATCAATAGTAGATAATCTATCTGTTGGTGATTTAAACTTGGCCATTTTATATTCTGCTCAAGTATATCTGGAATGCTTTTAATTATTTAGTTTTAGCCTTAAAATCTAATCTCTGATCTAACATAAATTTTACATTTCTTTGTCCATTGTTTTGAAAGATGCAATGTTAGATAACATCCAAAAATAAATTCAAATCTATTTCCAGATTAGAAATAGATTTGACAAAAATGTTTATAACAAAAGAAAATCTTTAATATTAATCCCATTTTAAGTAAAAACTTTATTTAAAAACACATTTCCCAGATTAAAATAATAGTGTTTCCAACCCGTTAATTATTTTTGGACACTCAACAGTTGCATCTTCCATCTTAGATTTTATAAAATACAGCTTAATAGGAAAAAAATACTTTAAAAAGAAAAAGTTGTATAAATGACATATAATAAAATATTTTAAAAAATTAATATTTTGTTAGTATTTTGCCACTATATATATATATATATATATATATATATATATATATATATATATATATATATATATATATATATATATATATATATATATATATATATATATATGTGCCCTTGTCTGTAGATCATAGGTAGGGTAGAAAGGTCAATTATGAAAAAAATTTTAAATTTTAAGTTATATTTAAGTGATATAAAAGTAATAATAGATTTGTAATACAATTTTAAGCTAAAATACCTAACAGATAACAGTATAATAAAGTATTTTAAAAAATAAACAGTTAAATAAAGTTTTAATATCATTGCTTATGGTTGTGAAAGCTGGCCATACAAAATAACACAGCTATAGACAGTTAAAATTATAGTAATGATTAGAATATAATATTTTCAGAATTAATAGTTTAAATAAATGAAAGATAATATTATAATTAGTCAAAATTAATAGGGTATATTTTTATTAATAAACTTCGGGATGGTGAGAATTATATTTAGTCCTATAAGTTTCAATTTATTTTTCAAAATTTAGAAAATACATTAGTTTTGGTAATTTAAACCGAGACATAAATAAAAAATTATTTTTTTTTGTAAAGTTAATAGACACGTGATCGTATATTACATGCTTTCACGCACACACATACTTGGTAAATAATAATAAAGTTTGTGAATTTAAAACTAGATATAATTGTCATCTATCATAAAAATTAAAGTTTAAAATATTATAGATTGTCTTAATAATTATTTTAAAGATCAAATAATAATTTTATCAAACTATGATTAAATTTAATAATATTAAGTTAAAGTAATATTCCAGACATTACGTCATAAAAATTTATTTAAAAAGTACAATTTATCATCCAAAATAGAATGACTAATATTGTTCGCGCTAAAAACAAATATTGACCAATCAACGGATTTAAATTGGCAAGAAAAAAATCTAAAATAGACAGAAGCGGGAGACGGAATGTGAAAGTTGAAGAGGACGGTAACCTTTTGAATTGCTTGTAACATCAAAGCTGAAAAAGTAGTTTAAATTTATAAATTAATAATTATTCTAAGTTAGTCTTTAACAGATAATATAATCTTGTATCCAGAAAGATGATTTGCTAATTTCTACGTGATCTTACCAGTGGATTTATTCAAATTTGACCATTCATACTACAGTAGAGATGGAAATACCAAAAATAATAATTGAAATAATTATTGAAAGAAAAATGAGTGAAAATTGTATAAGTTTTATGTTATTCGTGCTCAACCAGAAACTAAATCCTATAACGCTAAAAAAAAGAAAAGTAATACAAAGAAGATTGTGAAAATATAAGAAAGAAATTATTTATTATTGAGAGAATCTTATGACGAACATTTTTTTATAAATACTTAAAATAAGTCATATTTCTCTATGAGAAAAATCATAGTATGTGTTCAGTAAATATAAAGAGAATGAGGAAGAAAAATATGTTATATTCAAGGAAAACATTATTTAAAAATATAATTTCCAAAAGTAAAAAGTAGGAGAAAAGCCATAGTCCTATATAAAGTGCTATATAAATTTACTAAGAGGAACCTAGATTTTATCTCATCATAGAAAAAGGAAAAGATATTAAAATGGAAAAATATTATTTAAACAGATATAAAATTAATCACTAAAGAGGAAATGGATCCATGGAAATAAAGAAAAATTTATTGAATTTTCTAAATAAAGTACAAGATGATGAGGGAAAACCAAGCGCGGGGAAAAGAAGAAAAATTAGCAGACTATATAAAGGAGATATCAAGAATAAGTGGGAAAATATGAAGAAAACTAAGGATCATCGTCTAAGAAGAATTAATAAACATAATTAAAATTTTAAATAGAACATTAAGTGACTAAAGAAAATAAAGTATATTTTTATTTAGCTTTGCAAGGAACGATTTTCCAAGCGAATCCAACAAAGATGTATCGTAAATATAATTTTAATATTTTTTTTATTTATTTAAAGTATAAAATTTGAATTAGCTTAGGGAAACATATAAACATAAATTTTATAATAGTTATAATTAAAATATGAGCTAATGGAATGAGAGAAATATTAATAATAAATAAAATGTGTATGGAAAATGTTAAATACCTACTAGAAGTCCTGGAATGGAGAAGTTTACAAATAGATCCAGAGGATAGAGATCGTTGGTAATTTTAATATTATTGATAATATGTAATGTAATTTTTTTTTATAGGTCATCTATTAATGAATGAGGTATGAACGATGTTAAAAGTTATAAGTACACATTTATCCAACATCAAACATATATTTGAGAGAGTAGTAAAACTTTAAAAATGTGCATGCAATAAATAATTTAAAATAATTAATAATAAGTAACATATTAATTATGTGATTCTTTTGAATTTTATATTGAAAATATCCAAATAGTTTAGAACAATAGAGATAGAAATGTACAAGAAGTATAGTAAAGAATTTTCTTAAGAATAGCTGTATAGTTATATTAAAAATGAATTTTATTATTATTAGCAAGATAGACAAAGAATTTGTCGATGTAATGTAGAGATGAATCTGAAGAAATCAGTCAGATAGTGACTTGGGAGTACTGATATCAAAGGAAACCAAGAGGATGTTTTGTTAAAATATAAGGAATGAAATATGGGGATCATAATAATTTGTGTGACCTCAGTATAGATAACTTTGCCCTATAACTGAGCACATATATTCTGGACAGTGTCTTTACATATCTTTGAAACTTTCTGATGTGATGAAGCTGAAGAAATAGCTTTAGCATCCTTCCAATATTAGAGGCAGATAGACAGATAAAAGTCACTCCTCTATGGCGTCCATAAATTCACTGTGCCATGATTGTTGAAGTTTTATAAAGGATAATATCTTGTTTATTTTGATCCAATGCATCTATATCTTCGCTATCTTGATTTCATGGAAATACATCGTCAGGGAGATAATTTTATAGAAATGATACATAAGATAGAAGGGAAGCTAGATAGTAGTTATGTAAGAATAGTTGTTTACTAGAGTAAAGTAGAATTGTATAAGTCCAAAGTGAAAGTATAAGTATTATAAAAGATGGAGAATCATATGATATAATTTAAAAAAAAAAAAAAAAAAAAACTTTAGAATTAAGTTTTAAAGTAATAATAAGATTTTAAAATATTGTACGTGATATTTTAATAGAAGAGATTGCACGTTTTGTGTGGCGAAATGATTTAAAATGTATAATAAAAAAATGTGTATTTGTACATGGTGTGTGGATGACGTTAATTGCTCTATGAAACGAGGAATAGGATCAATAATTCGACTGATAATTATTATATGATCGATGATAAAACTGAACATTAAATTGTCATAAGGATTAAATTCTGTAGGATTCCATACTAACAAGAATATAATTAGAATTTTGTAATTTTGTATAATTTTACATAAAAGTAAAGATTTTATAGAAATATAAACCTGAAATTATAGGGATATAAATGTCAATAGAAATTTTTAATAGATAGAATTTTGTGTATTAAACTAAGCTCAAAACATGTATCTGAAGATAATAATATTGTGAAATATATTCTTGTAATTATTAATGGTAAAAGGGTAAAATAAAAATTAGATAATAATAATGTTAAGACATCAACGGGTAGAAATAAAAGAGTTTGTAATAAGTAGATAGGGATATCCGCTGTAAATAATGTACAAATTGTTATTTGTTATAATGTTAATAAAATGTTATAAAATTTTATTAGTAAGCTTTGTGTCTTAGTTGTTGTTTTTCCTACACATGAAAATGCATGAAATCACAACGCACGTTTATAATTAAGCATATTTAAGATTTTGCACAAAATAAATAAACATTAGAAATTTTAATAATTTATTTTATTTTATTTACGTAATGAAATGAAAGAAGTATAATTAGAACAGATATGGTCATAACTTGATTGCCACAGTATTTAAGTCAAATATATGCGAACGTTACCACATAACTTTTGATTATCAGATTGATAAATATTACCACGAAAATATTTAATACATCTAGAAAGAAAAGAGGATTGTATTACTCTATTATTGTCATTGTTATTATTAATTAGTTATTCTTTACGTAGTGAATTATGACATAAAATTCCCTTATCATAGTTTACTATGGCAATATAAAATCAGTTTTAATTACAATTCATAAACCTGAGATTTAATTATTTATTTACTAATTGATTTATCTATTTGATTTGATATGATTAGATCAATTTAATTCTATTTTATTTAATTAATTTATTTTATGTGAGCTAGATTTTGTTTTAAAAATATTAAGATATGATAAAAGTTTTAAAAGTCGTAAGAATGCTATTAGTCAATTATTTATGATAGTGTTTTTATGCCATTGGGATAGTATCTCAATGATCTTTCGTCTTGTTCCTTTGTCATTGCTCCAGGTCTCATGGGAATAATAAAAGATATTTGTGTTGATTTATTTCATAGACACGATTAGATTTTATAAAATTCTGAGCTAGTAATTGTTTTATTTAAATCATAATAATATGTTTGATAGACTGAGCTGAAGAACCCGGAATTATTATTAATATTAATTGTTATTGACCAGAAATAAATAAGTAACGAAAATCCGGAATAGTTAGTATATTCTTAGCATGTTGTGGGTATTATTATTATTATGGAGCGGGGGGAAGGTTACAATATATATATATATATATATATATATATATATATATTGTAATATATATATATATATATATATATATATAGTGTGTGTGTGAATCTATTGGAACATATATGTAAATCACAATGTAATAACTTGAATTTTATATATTAATCAAAGTGATAATGCTTATATGTGTATAGCCATATTCTAAAGAGTGTAATGTTATATTTTATTGTTATTAATAAACATATTCTATTGTAACATTATTCCAGTGATTTAATGCTAAATAGTTTTCAGATTATTATATGTTTCATATTCTCTTTATCACAATAATAGTTATAGAGCTTATCTTCTCCAAGCTAAATTCATGCATAATGGTCTGATATATAAAAGGGGATTATATTAGTGTTGATGATGATCAGCATGTTTTAGTATCATAGCCTTATTATTTTTATGGTTATATATATTCTAATGGATTAGCATTTGAGTTTGTGCATCCAGATTAATGTTTAAATAATTGCTACTAGCAGGCAATGGGTAATAGTGGCCTGGTCTAGAGTAGACACATTTCAAATCCAGTCAAAATTTGACAGTTGATTTAATTTAATCATTCATGATGATGAATGAGTATTTCTTATATTTATTTATTATTTAATTATTCTTTTAGTTACTCTAGGCTGATCACAGAATGATCTCTCATGATTTTTCATGTGAATATATAATATTACTTGTATATTTTTTGATATTAAACATTACTTTATCATTATTGTATATTTAAATTAAATATTGATATTTAATTTTATATTTATTTTGAACTGGGGTGATGATGATTTGCCCTCAACTCATCTTCATCTAACTCCCATCCTGTCATTATATATATATATATATATATATAAGGAGCAGATAACAATTAAAGCCATATCTGTTTAAACATATTCTTTTAAAAATCTTAGTATTTATATTCTATTTTGAGGTACATAAATAATTATCCACTTTCTTTTGTCAATTTATTAAAAGCTTGGATAAGAAGATTTATATCTGTTTCTACTAAAAAAATAATATTTTTGTTTAATTGTAAACTAAGGGTTTTTTAATTGAATTGTAAAATATTTTCTTTTATCTTTATAGTAAAAGTTTTGATTTGGTAAAAACACGTATAAACCTATTCAATAATTATTGAAGTGATAAGTAAACAACAGGTGTCCAGAAAAATGAATAAATTCATTAATAAAAATAAGAAATTTGTATAAAAACAATAAATTTTAGTAAAGGTTTAGATAATAGGGTTAAATATCATTATCAACAAAAGTTTAACTAATTTTTTTTTAAAAAAAGAGATTAATCAGTAAAATTCCATAATCTGAAATCTTTTGTTTACATTTAGTATAAAAGTTTAGAAAATATGTGTGTAGGGGTCTTTTTCAAACGTTATGTTCTCTAAACCAGGTTTTCAAATCAGTCACAAGTGGGATGTCTGCTGAAACAAGCCATAAAAGAACTGCCAAAAATTGTATGGTAAACAACCAATTTCTCCAATCAGCTGTATCTTCAGATAAGTTTGGATCTACATTTCTGTATGAAGTTCACATATGCCATTGTTGCTAGAAAACCAGGCATTCATGTCTATGTTTTTTAAAACAGCCTGCCTTAACAATGTTGGAAAATTATGTCATCTGGTCATTGTAATTTTACCAAGAGCTCTGCAAGAATACAATGCAGTACTCAACCAATGTTCTGCTATAATATAAGGGTCCCAATTACAGACCCAAGTAATATAATCAAGTACTATGTGAATCAAGAAGCTCTGTCAGCAAAATACATTTCTAAAAAGTGAATTGAAAGAAATGCTCTGCAAAACAAGACATTAATTAATCTCTGTCTAAAAGAATATTAAAAAAAATTCCTAATGAAAATATAATCTCTAGAGAAGCTACATAAACTACTCATAAACATTGATATTTTTAAACTCTAAATGTCTGCATGTAAATGATCCAATATTTTGATTTTTTTTACCGCAGACTCTTGCCATGGAAAAAATGTCTATAACTTACTTAGATATTTTACTAATTTAGTCATAAATTTTCTAGAATTTATTTTTATGATATATCGTAATTTATTTTTCCATATTTGTATATATATATATATATATGTCAATGTCATATGGAGCATATTTGTATATATATATATATATATGTCAATGTCATATGGAGCAGTAAGGTGACATTTGTGTGATATAGATTTCTTACAATAGTAAATCTGGCAATCGCGATAAATTTATCAAGACTATATTAGAAACAAATATAAATTGGTTGAATGTTGTATCTCTTTTGCAATGCTACTCGTATTTTATTTTGCTTTTGAGTAGTTTTTCTTTTTGTTATATAATGCATTTATAAGATTAAGTAGAGTAAATATAAAATTCAATTAATACACTCTATAAAATCAATTCATATAAATTTTAGAAAAAGTCATTATAGTACATCTGATCAATTTATTTGTTAAAAGTTTTTATTTTTATCCATGATAGATGTAAGTATATATATTTTTAAAAAATACATTTATATGGACTAATTAAATTTTGGTATATTATTTTCTAGCTAAGTATATAAAATTACATTTGCACAACATTAGAAAAAGTGTATGTATCTATGTTAATATGCTTTGGATGGCATAGGGATTATTTAGATGAAGTATTTATATTATAGTTAGGGGAGATATTTCTCAGGATGTATGTTGAACTTACATTAGTATAAGGCATTTCATTATTAATGTGATATGGAAAAATGTTGTTTCATGTTTGAGACATGCAAATTTTTAATTCCTGGCCATTCATATAATATTTAATAGATTTCCATTAATATTTCTTGCTAGGCCATATTTATATTAGCATGGTAATTATATATCCGATGTGTTGTCTTATATATATATATCCACACAACGGCTGACATAATTGTGTATGTCTTATATATATATATATCCACACAACGGCTGACATAATTTGTAACAATATCCCCTCTCACAGCCTAGAATAACCATAAATTATTTTGATATTTTAGCAATATATTTAAAATGCCCTCTCTAGCCTTAAATATTATATAATTGGTTTAATTATGAAAATGCCATAATCGATAGGGCATTTAGCGATGGCGATTGTATCCACTAATGGATGTGATTAAATTATATGTATGTTGAATCCCAGCTTGGCTATATTATGCAAGTAAATTGTTTATTTATTAAAGACTTCCTAAGTAAAGCCTCACTATCCACTCAGAAATCATTGGAATGTGTGCTAATATAAATATTATCCATGTTTCGAACGCGTAGTAATAAATAATTTGTCTATGTGGGTCAGCAGTAATTTATATTTAAACTTGAATTAATAACAATGTTTACTCTAGAGGTTAAATTTTCAATTAAATATGCATTCAAATTATTAACTTGAATCTATTTTAATAATTATTCTGGCTTCAAATCACACGCATTGAAATGCATGCTATTTAAATAATTATCCTGGATTCAAAGATTACACAATGTTCCATAATCTTTTATATTTGTCGATGAAATGTAGTGCATTTATAACTTTGTTTCTCTTTTTTGTTGACGTTGTTATTGTTGTCATAATATAAATAAACAAAAAGTATTCATTATCTTTGCATCTTCTGTTATTTATCATAATCAATATTTACAGATTTTATAATTGAATTAAGACTTTTGTATCTCCTTGACCATAAAAGGATATGGGAAATAAAATAAATGTCAACAACAAGTGTGATAGCCAGGTGAAGTTCGTCTAAGGAATTAAAATGAAGAAGTGAGACAATCAATTAAATTTAAGAAGAATGGAAAAGCTTCACGTTGGTAATGATAAAATTGTAATTGATATTTTAAATGAAGCAGTTGAAGAAATAGAAAAATGTTTGGCAAAGATGTATATTAAATATTTAAATAATAAATATGTACCAGATGATTGGAAGAATGCAGTATTAATATCTAAAAAAAGTGGTAAGGAAAATATGCCTATCAATTCTTTATGAGTTGCATACAAAATTTTGACCAAGATAATTACAACTCGTCTATAGCAAACATAGAATATCAATCAACCAAAGGAACAAGTTGGATTAAAAAGTGGTTTCAGTACAGTACATCTTATCCTATTGAGAGAAGTTTTAGAAAAGTCTAATGAATATGAGTTGCTATTATACTTTTAGATAATAAAAATGCAAGCATTGCATCATCAAGGTATAATCCAGGATGATGTCATACTTAGAGGAATATTTATAAAAATGCAACAGCAACATTTATATTGTATAATAATACAAAGACGATTAACATTGCAAAGGGTGTAGGACAGTATGACTCAAAGCAGTTTTTCAAAAAATATTTTATTGCCAAAAATGGGAAGCTAAAGGAATAAAAATAAATGTAAATTATTTAAGTCATCTATAGTTTGTAAATGATGTATTTGTTTTTGAAATAATGCTTTAGAGCTTCAGTAAATGTTTCAAGAGTTATCAAATGAAAGTAAGATAAAAATAAACATGGATAATAATGAGTTGGAAGGCTTAGCAACTAAAAATATCTTGGTCAGATTATTACTATAGATGGAAAAAAGTGGATGAAATTAATCATAGAATTAAACTTGGTTGGTCTGCTTTTGGAGAAAAAAAACTTAATATTAAAAGAAATATACCTATATGTTTGAAAAGGAAGGTTTTTAATAAATATTTTTTACCAGTGTTTACTTATGGATCTGAAGCTTGAACACATAATAGATATAAAATATAAAGATTTCCGACCATTCAAAGAAGTTTGGATGCATATTAAGAATAACAAGAAGATATTAAAAACAATGCAATACATAAATAAAACAAAATGGAATATTGACAACATTGAAAGAATTAATAGAATATAGTAAGGTTGGACTGAACATATTGCTAGAAGAGATATTAAAATAAATTTCAAGATATTGTAAAAGAACTAGAAGAGATCATATGTGAGATGAATGTGAAGAATACAGGCTAGAAATCAGAAAAGTTGGACTGAGTTTGGAGAGATCTTCAATCTGAAATGGATTGATAATTGGTAAAAATGATATATATTAACAGCGTAATCTATTAAAATAGTTTCTTTGCTCACTTGATGTACGTTTCTTTTTTTGTTCATTCCTTTACAAGTTTCTTGTAATTCACTTGCTTCCATACATTAGATGACATTATATAAATGCATATGGCTATTTTATGGGATTACATGTAACGGAAATCATTTTTTTGCAGTCACAGGTTTCTCAAGACTCATTTGTGAATCCATATTGTACAATATTTTACATAATGATTTTAATTTTTATAAATAAACATTAAAATTTTATATAAGATTTAAAAATATATAATTAATAGTCTCCACACTGGTAATTAAAGATTTATAAAATAGTATTACTTAAAAAATATTCATCATCGCTTGCTTTAGTTTTGTATATAGGCACTACAGATGTTCAATATGTGATAAAGTGTTTGATCATTTACTCAAGAATAATAGTTCATAAATTAGAATTCTATTTTAAAATCAACATTAAATTCTAAATAAAATAAATAAATTAACAGAAATAAGATTTATATTTAAAAAATGATAAAAAAGTTGTATAATAAGAATAGCAATATTTGTTTAGCAATGTAAACGTTCAATGAGTACTTGTGAACAATGTGAGATTAATGTAGCTTTGAGCATGAGAAAAAAAACCAAAATAATTAACCTTAATACCAATTTATTGCAAATATTGGGAGGAAGGTAATCATTTCTAGGGTGTGGACAAATCAGGTTATATGTTTGGGAATAACTGTACTTGGAATTGTGAGAGAGGCAAATCTGGTTGCTGGTACATAGGATTGAGCAAATAACATTTGTGAGTTATGGTATTGAAGGAGGAGGTTGGTAATAGCTGCTATTAACTTAATGGATTTTTGTGTATAGAACCCTTAAATACTGTATAGGCCTACACTGTTGTAGAGGATTGGTGGTTGTGCCATTTTCTGAATATTGATATGGTTTTTGTAGTCCTAGAACAATTTATTACATATGGAGTTGATGGCAAAAATAAATATCTTTGAAAATTTGATAAAAGGTGCATAGTATGAAAATTTTGTCAAAACAAAAGTATTGAACAGGTGTATGTTGGAGTAAATTGATACATATGCCTTACAAAGTGAGTGGGTTATTTGCATTATAAAATCTTGTAACTTGGTTTGTATTGTGAGTCTCATATCAAGAGAGCCTTAAAGGGAAAACCTAAAAATGGAGTAGGTTTTTCTTGGAAAACATGGGGATATGATTTCTTTGAGAATATAGTTTACTCAGCAGTAAGTACAAATTATAGATTGTTGTGTAGTCATTAAAATGGTTTGTAATATGAAGAGTTGTTTCTGAGAACACATGAAATTAGTGATATTGTCTATGTAGGCAATGCAGTGAATGTATTTCTGGGTGGGTAGAATTAGGATTCTGATAATTTTATTCTATATTTGTTGTAAAAGTGGATTTATGTAGAATGTAAAAAGTAATGAAATTAGGAGTGGTCCTCATGAAACTGACTGTGTGGGATTAAAGAATGGATACTTTCAACCATTAAGAATGATGTGTAACTCATGATTCAGAAGTAGGTTTGAAATTAAGTATAACAGAATAGGCAGAATGGTGGTATCAGCAAGCATTTTAATAAGTAGATTAATTGAGATGGAATCAAAAGCTGCTTAAATGTCAAATAGGATTGCAATGAAAATGTGTTCTTTGAACTGAGCTTATAAATAAAAGTTTTGCTTTGGTGGAAGAGCCTTTTTTGGCAAACTTTAGATGAGATAATAATGAAAGTAGATGCTATTAATTTAGTCATTGATTACTTTTTCAAGTATTTTCATATCTAGTAGGCTAATGGAGATAGGCCTGAGGTTGGCTAGATCAGATGTAGCCTCAGGTTTCTTAGTGAAAGGCACTATGGTAATTGGATTCAAACATTTTATACTGTATATCCTCTGGGATAAGACATTGGGCAGATCCTGAATATACAGTCTACTAAAATATCTTAGCTGACTTAAGATAAATGAAGGAATTCAATG
Source organism: Epiperipatus broadwayi (assembly GCA_028023455.1). NCBI lineage: Eukaryota > Metazoa > Onychophora > Udeonychophora > Euonychophora > Peripatidae > Epiperipatus > Epiperipatus broadwayi. The sequence goes on along the minus strand of JAQFVV010000234.1, from coordinate 925,890 downwards.
AGGTCCAGGGTGACATGAGTTTTTAATAGTGTCAAGTTTGGCAGCAAAAATACTGATTTGGAAAGGCATAGTACTTCTGGTGGTCCAAATCAGTATATTGACGAAGTAACTACATTATGGATCTGAAGTTTATTTTTAAAGTGCAGTTATATAGGTTGGATCATATTATATTCAGTACATATATCAATGTCAGTTTGAAATGTCATAGGATCTTTGTTTGTATGCTCTTGTCAATGTGTGCTGCTACATTAGGCTTTTTTATTACAAGGTTTATAGACATGAATTTAAGTTTGAATGAGCCTAGTGGTAACTTGCTTATGACACTCATTAACCAATATTAGACAATGCAGAGGGTAGGGAGACTGTCATGTTAAGTGTTATATATTAAATGGTAATACATGTATGAAAGAAAAAATACTTCTGAAGTGGGCCTAAAGCTATTTGAGGTAGCTTGTTTAACATGATATAGTGATTTGGAAGACATGAACTCAATAGTAAATAAGGAAAGAATCACATGAATTGTTTTTATGTAATTTAATGGATGTTTTCTGGAGTTTATTAAGATTAAGTGTGACTGCTTGGGTAGAGTTATCTGAGAATGGAATGGGGTTAAATTTAAATTTTACTAGGTAATGAAACATTGGAGAGTAAAACAGATATCAATGGGTATGACATATTTTTATTATGAAAAGTGATTGAACCAGGTAGTAGAAAACCATTGGTATTCATTAGTAGAAAGTTTAAAATATGAAGCATTTATTTATAATAATTGAGTAACCCAGATTGAAATCACTTATTAATATGGTTGGCTGTGGCCTTGTAAGAACTAAATTGATGGCCTGGATGATGAAGTGATGATTGTAGGGTTGAGTGGAATATAGGCTAATGCTAAGTTGAGTGTTACAGTGTGGTGTTGAAAAGTAGTAATTAGTAAGTTCCCATCAATATCTGGAAAATTTAAATTAATTGAATAGTCAATTAAAGGAAATGAAAATACCTACTGCCTGTTGATGGCAAATAATTATCTCTGAAACAAGCACAGAAGCCATGTCTATGGAGAAAGTCATTGGAGTCAATTGGAAATCCTCTTAATATTTTGGTTTCCAGTAATTCAAGGAGATGAGGTTGAATGATAGTTACCCACTTCTCTGATGGGTATATTATGAGAGTGAATTAAGGTCACATACATTGACCCCTACTATTTTTAGTTTCATGGAATATACAGAGCATTAATGATGCCAGAGGGAGTATTTTTTAGAAATAAGAGATTGTGAAATGGCACTTGTTTCTGCTAATATGCAATAGCAATGGATGCAATTGTTTGTTGATAAATTGCTATTGAGGGTAATTAATCTATTTGGTTGAAGTGAGGTCATGTTGGAAAATATTGCTTCTGGTTTGGAGGTTGAGCAGAGTGATTGACCAGAATGATACTGTGAGATGGTAGTTTGCATGGACTTGAAGGGGTTGTCAATAATATCACTTGATAGTTATGTATCATTAATTTTTTTTGTTGGTGATTTTTCTTATGCCTTCCAGTTTTTTCTTGTATTAGGAGTTAGGTGAGAAGGGGGTGTAGTATTGGTTATGGACATGGTGCAATTGTTTCCATGATATGTGTTGAAGTTGTACTTTTTATGATGTGTTGATTCTCTGCTGTGTTTTGATATGGGTCCATTTCAAGAAAAAGCTGGGAATTCATGTTATAGCCTAATACTTTTGTTGTATTGGGGGTAACAGGTTGAATATATTTTGGATGTGAGGTTGACTATATATATATATATATATATATATATATATATATATATATATATATATATATGCAAACTAGTCTTTTCAATGCATATATATATATATATATATATATATGAAAAACAAAAACAAGTTTTATATACATAAAAACCTGCTATCGCTTGTGTTAATGATCAATAGATGGAGCTTTACCAAGACCTCCAATCAAGCGTATTTGTTTACATAAACGTCAGAGTCAATATTCACTGTCTCTTTCATTTTGCTCCACCCTCAGATCAGCTGATTTCAAACTGATTTGATCTCATCAGTGAGGGATAGGAGTTAGAAACTAGACCTAAATATTAACTCCAAACGTTTATGCAAAACGTTTCTATCAGTTTGCAAGCATGAATTTTTTAGATACCTAAATGTCTTCAAACTCAGCCTATCAAACTAGATAGCTATATGGGTCTGATATCAGTTCAGTTTTTCCACATAGTCAAAGCTTCTGTAATCTATATCATTGCAAGAAAACTTTAAAGGTACATTTATGAAAAACAAAAACAAGTTTTATATACATAAAAACCTGCTATCACTTGTATTAATGATAAATGGATGGAGCTTTACCAAGACCTCCAAACAACCATATTTGTTTACATAAACGTCAGAGTCAATATTCACTGTCTCTTTCATTTTGCTCCACCCTCAGATCAGCTGATTTCAAGCTGATTTGCTCTCATCAGTGAGGGATAGGAGTTGGAAACCAGACCTAAATATTAACTCCAAACGTTTATGCAAAACGTTTCTATCAGTTTGCAAGCATGCATTTTTTAGACACCTAAACATTTGATAGGCTGAGTTTGAAGACATTTAGGTGTCTAAAAAATTCATGCTTGCAAACTGATAGAAACGTTTTGCATAAACGTTTGGAGTAAATATTTAGGTCTAGTTTCTAACTCCTATCCCTCACTGATGAGAGCAAATCAGCTTGAAATCAGCTGATCTGAGGGTGGAGCAAAATGAAAGAGATAGTGAATATTGACTCTGACGTTTATGTAAACAAATACGCTTGTTTGGAGGTCTTGGTAAAGCTCCATCTATTGATCAATAATACAAGCAATAGCAGGTTTTTATGTATATAAAACTTGTTTTTGTTTTGTATAAATGTACCTTTAAAGTTTTCTTGCAATGATATAGATTGAAGAAGCTTTGACTATGTGGAGAAACTGAACTGATATCAGACCCATATAGCTATCTAGTTTGATAGGCTGAGTTTGAAGACATTTAGGTGTCTAAAAAATTCATGCTTGCAAACTGATAGAAACGTTTTGCATAAACGTTTGGAGTTAATATTTAGGTCTAGTTTCTAACTCCTATCCCTCACTGATGAGAGAAAATCAACTTGAAATCATCTGATCTGAGGGTGGAGCAAAATGAAAGAGACAGTGAATATTGACTGACGTTTATGTAAACAAATACACTTGTTTGGAGGTCTTGGTAAAGCTCCATCTATATATATATATATATATATATCAAGATAGACAGGTTTTTCTTCTGGTGTGAGTTTGGAATCCATTGACATGAATTGTACATATGGGTGGGATGGCAGGCTAGCTGGGAAGGTGAATCATCAGAATAACTGTTACTTCATGCCCCAGATAATGGCCATATTAGGCCATATTAGGTGGCTGGTTATTTTTAAATCTCCACAGGCATATCATTGGGATTTTATACCATGAATGTATAAACATAAAGTTGCCTCTAGGTTGAAAACTATGGGGATCTTATTCAGATCAATCTCTGGATGCAGTTGACTTTTGAATTCATAACTGTTGCCTGGAATAAGAACAGGAATATCATTAAAATAATTGATTTAAAAAATGACTTTGACAAAGGACTGCAGTATCCATTGGAAATCTTGTGGGTGTATTCAAAATAAGTATTGATGCAGTTGTTCTAATTTGGATTGACTGTTATCAATGCAGGGTTTCCAAGTGTTTTGACTTGACTTTGGAAGTGCTCCTTTTCAGCAACCTAAAAAAATTCAATTGCTAGGTCTCTAGCACATAGACAATCAGCTATTTACTGGATTGACTCCCACATCCTTGCACTGTAATGATGTCATAGAGAAGTTGCTAAAAACTTGTAGAGATATACATTCATTTCGATAACTAATAGTACCAGAGACCAAGATGAAAAAAAATCATAAATATTTTTATAACAACTCCAGGACATAGTGTTGAAAAGTATGTTACTAATATTTACTAGTGTTTCTGATATCCAGTAGGTGGATGGATCTGTCATAAATTTAATCCAAATCTTTGAAGACTTGAAAATAGTTTTGCAAAAATAATGGTATTGATCATATAGTGTTTAGTATTATGTTGTTATTAGTATGAGTTGTTTGTATGTTATTGCTGATGACATTTGCATATGCTTTTTGACAACTTGTATTTTGACTTTATATCCAGTAATACCATTTGACCTTATATCCTAGATAACCTGAAAAATATATGAATCACTATTAACATTTCCATCTGTTTATTTTGAATTGGACTTTGGTTTCTTAAGCTGTTGGTATTATTTGTGCTAATATTCTTATTGTTGTAGGGATTCTTAAATTTTGTAATTTGATCTATGGAGAAAGTAATGTTATCCAGACCATACTTTGCTTACTAAGGAGAATTTGTTCATTACTGGTGATGACATTTCTGTATTTTTGCTTAGAATTTGGATTTTTTTCTGAAGCTGTGGATTTTATTAGAAATTATGTCCTTGTTACTATGAAAATTTCCACATCATTGCTAATAAAGTTATCATATGTTTAATTAAAATCTGAACTCGAATCTTGAAAATTCATAATATTAGTGAATATATTCGATCATATGATAGCTCCATCACCATATTTGACCTAAGTTAAATGATTAAATTTAATAATTTTTATTAACTTTGTAATAAAATAAATTTGCAGAAGTGCAAAAGAAAGTAATTGGATATTATCCTCTCATTTCTATTCATTATAAATATATATATATATTATCCTCTCATTTCATTTTAATTCAGAAATTGTAAATGGATAATTCCACACATTATACGTATATATATATATATATATCCTCTCATTTCATCTCTCTCTCTCCCCCTATATATATATATATATATATATATATATATATATATATATATATATATATATATATATATATATATATATATATATATATATATACGATTAAGACTCATCACCCAGTAGAGTAAATATTTATAATATATTGTAACTTAGCATAAAACGATAATTAACTAAAATAAAAGCCATTTATTCTCATGCTTCATTTTTTAATAAAGAGACTTGCCAAAAACATCTTGGTTAGAAAGAATGGATATTTATATATTTTGTCCAATATACCTAAATATGTTTCAAATTTATCCCTTGCCATATTTAGAAATCATGAGAGTGTTCTTAATTTAAATATTACTAACAATAATTAAAACAAATACAAAATGTAATAGAATACCTACATTGCTTTAATATTTATTGTACAGTGTTATGAGTCTTAATCTTGAATGTTATATATATATATATATATATATATATATATATATAACATTCAAGATATTCACAGATTATACACATTATATATATATATATATATATATATATATAATGTGTGGAATTATCCATTTACAATTTCTGAATTAAAAGCATTCAACCAAAAACAGAAGCTGATAAAAGCCAACTGCCTTAAGCCAGGAGTTAAAATGAAAACTGTTGGGCTGATTAAATTCAAAAGGATAAACCTCTTTTGATAGCAAGTCCATATCTATTATGCAAATCAATGCACTGCAATTTATATTTTTAAAGTGTAAGAAATTAAAATAAAACTTTTCAATTTTTTATTTATTATAATAAACCCTTAGACTGGTAGATTATATATTGTAATATAATATTTTTAATGGATGTTTTAGATGAAAAATATTTAATGTATGGAGTCTATCTTTTTATAATTACTCAGTTAGAAAGCACTAAACCAAGAACAACAGTTAATGAAAACAACTTCCCTAGTCAAGAGTCAAAGTGAAAATTGTTAGGTTTACAGTAAAACAATTTTTTTGCAAAAAATTTTAAAGTAGTTTCTTGTGAAATGTGTACAATTCATATATTAGAATTTATTTCACAGACAAGTACATGTATGTTTTGAAGTCAAAGCTAAAATGTTAACTTATAATCTTATCTGTAGAGATTTCAACTCTCTTGGCTTTTCTAACTTACCATTTTGCTTGTTAAATTTTTTCTTCATAAATACTTTCGGGATCATTGTAATATATTTCTAGTTGCACTACAAATTTAAATTTCTTTTAGCATAACAATTTAAGGTACAATTGTAGGTTCCAATGTATATTTCATGAAATTGAGATTCCAGCTTCTGGCTACTGAAAGTCATTATTAGTTACTATAGTATCCATCTTCAAAAAGAATTTCTAAAAAACACACACTTTTATATATGTTAACCGATATTATCTGCTTTGGTAACAAACATGAGATAAATGATAATTACTATAATTAAAATTTTCACATATAATTATTTTTTTAACATATTTTGAAGTAAAAAGTAGAGATTACTTCATGCTCTCAAATAAAAATGCTTTAGATTTGCCTATATATTTGAAAAGTAGATTGAAGATAAAAGTGGCCACTCTTGTCTTTTAAAGTTATTAATCTTGTGTTAAAGATTTGTAGAGGTCCCTACTATCAAAGTTCAGGTGCATAGTCTTAAGGTGATAGCCTTATATATATATATATATATATATATATATATATATTCACACACACACACATATATATATATATTCTTTAATTAAAAAAAATTCTTTTATATATATAAATTTATGTGTGCGAGTATTATTATATAGTTTATAGATAATTAATAATAAGCAGTAGTAAATGGAAAGAATGTTATAAGAAATGATATTTTGATATATTATTTTCTTATTAAATAATTAATATACTCAGTTATTTAGTTTTTTTTCTGGAAAATAAGTAAAAAAAGTAAGAAAGGTGTAAAATGATTAGTAGATAAACTAGGCACATGTATGAAAGAAGGGTAAGAGATGCATGATAAGAGTCCAGCTGCTTTTAAACATAGACATTTTTACACATTTCTATGGACTATAGATTACAAACTGTTTTTTTGTGTAATATGTATCTTATATTATCATAAGAAAGGAGAGGAAATGCTTAGACAGAATAAATAATTATTAATCTTTTTTTTTGTTAATGACTTAAAACTGTCTAGGTGAGATTTGATTGCTATCTACAAAATCACAATTAGTTTTGATAGATTTTTTTTTCTTTGATCAGAAATTGAAATATATATAGAGGAGAGCAGTTTTTGAGAGGCATTCAGTTAATAATTTTAAGAAGGAGAATCACTGAACAATATGTAGTTTGTGGAAGGCAGTCTTTTAAAAGTTTTTTTTTTCTTGCCGAATATGCATGCAGTTCTTTTAAACTAAAAGAAATGAGCAGTTAAAGTTAAAGTTTTTTTTTTTAAACTCAGAAGGAGTTGTTTGATTTTTTTTATTTCTCTTTTTAAAAAAAAATTAAAGAAGAAAATATGACTCTTATTTTAAAGTCACCATAGAAGAAGATGTGCGCATATATAAGTAATTTACAGCAAAATTAGTTTAAAAAATAGATGGATTTAAATTGAATCCTTTACAGAGGTTGATAATATAACATATAATGGTACTTATATATATATATATTGTAACCGGACCCGCGTACAACCCTTTTATCACATCAATTGTAACAATTTTCTGATGAGCATGCTGCAGGAAGGAACTATCAATTGATATTCTTAATGCAGATGTTAATGCCCCCCTACAACAATATTTCCTGCTCATCAGAGGATGTAGTACATAGAGACTGGAAACATCTAAATATTTCTATGTTTGGTTTCCCAAAGAGCGCCATTAGAGTTCCATCTCACTACAACCTGACTGGCCTAGGTCAAGTTATGTCAGACGTAGCTCAGAGAACATGAGATTCTCATGAACCAGTGCTATAATTGGTGAGTGATGCGATAAAACAAACAAAACTGGACAACTGGATAACCAATTTGATTTTTAGTAACAAAAAAAATTTATTAAATAACAATTAATTAGCGATTTCTAACGAAGTTCATTTCTATCCACATGATTACTCTTTTTCATTTTACTTATGAAAGAGCTAGAAGCAGTTCTTTTTTCTTTATCAATAGTTCATTTACACGTTCATTATGAGAAGACACTTGGAAACATCCTAATTCAACAATAGTTCATTTTTGTATTCCTTTATGAGAAGAAGCTTGGAAATATTCCAATTCAACAATAATTCATTTTTGTATTCCTTTATGAGAAGAAGCTTGGAAATATTCTAAGTTAACAATAATTCATTTTGAATCCAGTTATGAGAAGAGGCTTGGAAATATTCTAATTCAACAATAATTCATTTTGAATCCATTTATGAGAAGAAGCTTGGAAATATTCTAAGTTAACAATAATTCATTTTGAATCCATTTATGAGAAGAAGCTTGGAAATATTCTAATTTAACAATAGTTTGTTTTTGTATTCCTTTATGAGAAGAAGCTTGGAAATATTCCAATTCAACAATAGTTTATTTTTGTATTCCTTTATGAGAAGAAGCTTGGTAGCAGTTAAGCATTTATGATTTATATAACATTTCGTTATCTTATGAATTATTACTGATTGGTAAACATTTAAATTCAGCAATTCTTGGTTTGTGGAGCATTCATCATTTGGTAATTAAAGCATTTATAATTTAGTCAAATATAAAAGTATATTCTTATACATAAACTCTGTTACATTATAAGAAGCTTAGAAGCAGTCAAGTATTTATGATTTATACAGCATTTCATCATTTTATTAATTATTACCGATTGGTAGACATTTGAACTCAGCAATTCTTGGTTTGTAGAGCATTTATCATTTGATAATTGAGGCATTTATAATTTAGCCAAATATAGAAGTATATTCTTATACATAAACTCTGTTACATTACCCAGATAGAAGTAATATGCAATTAAAGCATTTCTAATTCATATAGTAAATACGTTCAAATATTTTTATAAATAAATTTGCGTGTAGCTATTTCATAACTTCACTTTATAACGTATGATAAAGACGTTTTAACATTTTATAAAACAAATTCTATGTAATTATTTCATAATGTCACTTTATAACGTATGATAAAGACGTTTTAATATTTTATAAAACACATTCTATGTAATTATTTCATAACTTCATTTTATAACGTATGATAAACGTGTTCTAATATTTTACAAAACAAATTCTATGTAGTTATTTCATAACTTCATTTTATAACGTATGATAAAGATGTTTTAATATTTTATAAAACAAATTCTATGTAGTTATTTCATAACTTCACTTTATAACGTATGATAAACGTGTTCTAATATTTTACAAAACAAATTCTATGTAGTTATTTCATAACTTCATTTTATAACGTATGATAAAGATGTTTTAATATTTTATAAAACAAATTCTATGTAATTATTTCATAACTTCACTTTATAACGTAAGATAAAGATGTTTTAATATTCTTATAACATAATTACCTTCCAGTTTTACAATCCAGTTTATTCATAAAGAAGGCGGGTTATTTCATTTATGGAGAGTCATGGCATAGCGTGGAGAGAATGAAGCCGCTAAATTACCCCATTATTATCATAATTCCTCTAGCAAAGGTTTCTTTTTCCATTTTAACGTTCCGTTAAAATTATATTTTAACGTGTCAAAAGAATTAAGTAATACACTTTTTTTTAAAACAAAAAATTTAATATGTTCTGCCTCTCTGTGTAAGACGAGAGAGAAAAAAAAGTTCTTTTCTTCCGACGACGTTCCTAATTTGAATACTGCCTCAGTTTAACTCAAGTATCTTTTTTCTTTCTTTTTAATGATTGGATAATTAATTTCTTTTTTTTTTTATTGAGACAGATAAAAAAAAAAATAAAAGTAAAATAAGACGATATAACATTTTATTCAAATCCATCAATCACAAAATTAAAAATATGATTTTTTTTTTTTTAACAAATCACAGCTTTATTGCGTTCCCAATTAGACTGAATCACGCTAGACGTTTTTAAATGGGGGGGGGGGTCTTTTGAATATTTATATGAGGAACAGAATATCTGTTTCATTACCCCTCACCAAATTTTGGGATGAAATCGCCTGGAAGTACGATTTCATTCCACATACTATACACATTATTTCTCAGTACTGCCTGGTTTTAGATATGCTGATGAATGAGTAAGATGAGCTGGAAAAGTGAATACATGAACCATAGCCTCCAATGCTGGGACAAATAGATGGCCAAACACAAACTACCAGTACACACCGCCTCATGACGTCACGAGAAAATATCTCATTTTTAAGCACTACCTCTCTTGTACCTAGAAGTATCATCCAATCAAGAATAGGAGCCAGAGAAAAAAAATCAATTTGGCACTCAGCCAACCCTGCTCAGCTTCAGTGAGTCTTAGGGGCTATCATTTGGCCTATCCATGAGACCAAGGCCTATACATGAGACCTATATATATGCACTGCTGGACTACTCTTGGAGCACAACATCCAGGTCGGGATAGTGCCGAGCATATACTTCGGAGCATCATAACACAATGCATCCAAGCAGCTCCGCTCAGTCATCCACCATCTCAACATGAAAAACACAAGTTCATGCATCACTACACCACACTCACAAACTTTTTCCATCAGCTATCTCTATTTTATTCTGAATCATAACTGCAACCTGGTTTGGGAGACTGAGGATCATGATCAGTTCTCCTATAGTCCTCTTTTGTATTATGAGGTGACATACTTCTGGATCGTCTCTTTGTTGAAAATTTATCATGTTTAACATTACTGTGATGTCTTGCTTCTTCACTTCTGTATTTTCTTTGGAGATCATTGTTACTGTTTGATCTTCTAATTATACACGTCCGATATGGACCATGAACACCATCTGTGAATTTTCTCCTGTTCCTCTTCCATGGTGGTACTTCATTTTTATATAAAAGTTTCTTTTTAAATGGTTCTTCTGCCATAGTAATTATTTTTTTGGTATTTGCAAAGGTTTCTTGTTGCTTAATTTCTTTCACACTGATAAATCCTGAGTTTTCAGATTCCCTTTTGGTGTCTTTTCCTGCGTAAGCAACTATATTTTTAATAACTGTCTTTATATATTTTTTTTCTGTACTCAATTTTTGATTTGAGTTTATTAAGCTTTTGTTTATAATTTTTATATATGGCTGAGGACTAACACACTTTTCTTTCCATTTTATGGTTTCTTTCTCTATCTCTGTTACTATTTCATAGCATATATCAGACAATTTTTCTGAAACATTTTCTTCTATATTGGACAGTTCCTTAGTTATATGAGAATTAAGTTTTTGATTATGTTCATTTTCATGTTTTTCATCTTCTTGAGGATCAGAAGATTTTAATTTTGCTTTATTAGATTCATTTTCATCCGTTTGAAACTCTTTTGCTGTGTTCGATACTATTTCATTTTCAGCTTCTGCATATACTTCTTTCTTTTCAATTTTAAAGGCATATTCCACAATCAGACTTTTTTCTGAAGGTAGACCAACAATTTCAAGATCACTCTTTGTAATTTCAATTTCTTCCTTTTTAACAATCTCAAATCTTGCTTCATCAGTAATAGGGTATTCAATTTGTGATTCCTTTAAAATGTCTTTGGTTGGAAATTTCAAAGTCTCTTCCTCATCCAATTTTTTAGACTGAGTTATTTTTTTCATTAACTGGTTGAACTTTTCATTCTGTTTTTCCACTGCTTCTTTAATTCGTTTTTCTATTCTTTGGTTTGCTTCTATTGCTTGCTTGTTATATTCTTCTCTTTGTTTATCCCATTTTTGGTTATATTCTTCTCTTTGTTTGATATCTTCTTCTCTTTGTTTATCCCATTTTTGGTTATCTTCTTCTCTTTGTTTGATATCTTCTTCTCTTTGTTTATCCCATTTTTGGTTATATTCTTCTCTTTGTTTGATATCTTCTTCTCTTTGTTTATCCCATTTTTGGTTATCTTCTTCTCTTTGTTTATCCCATTTTTGGTTATATTCTTCTCTTTGTTTGATATCTTCTTCTCTTTGTTTATCCCATTTTTGGTTATCTTCTTCTCTTTGTTTGATATCTTCTTCTCTTTGCTTATCTCTTTTTTCTTCTCTCTGTTTGATATCTTCTTCTCTTTGTTCATCTCTTTTCTGGTTTGCTTTTATAATTTCTATTATCTGAGCTATCATAGCTATCTTTTCTGTTTTTTGAGCCTCCATGTTTACCATTTCTCCTTTGTTTTCTGAATCAGTAAGCTTCTCTCTCCATCCACACCATGACCTTACTCCATCTTCTTTGAAATGCCTGTTTCATTCTTTATGCCATTCATTTTTGTGTTTTTTTCTTTTAGACTTTTATTTTTTTAACCTTCCTGAACAAATTACATCACTACATCATATGCACTGTTCATATCACAGAATCGTGATCTGCTTATACCTATGAGTAGGCTAGCTAGATCGGACCTCACAGTAGGGTGGCAAATTAACCGGCCTATGAGTAGGCTAGCCAGATAAGGCCTCACAGTAAGGATGACAATGTAATAGGTGCCTATGGTTAGGCTAGCTGGATAAAGCCTCACAGTTGGATGACAATGTAATAGGTGCCTATGGTTAGGCTAGCTGGATAAAGCCCACCATCCAGATAACCTCACAGTAAGGATGACAATGTAATAGGTGCCTATGGTTAGGTTAGCTGGATAAAGCCTCACAGTTGGACGACAAATGTAACCGGAGCCTATAGGTAGGTTAGCCAGGTAAAGCCTCACAGTTGGACGCCAAATGTAACCGGACCGCCATACAACCGTTTTATTACGTCAGTTGTAACAATTTTCTGATGAGCATGCTGCAGGAAGGAACTATCAATTGATATTCTTAATGCAGATGTTAATGCCCCCCTACAACAATATTTCCTGCTCATCAGAGGATGTAGTACATAGAGACTGGAAACATCTAAATATTTCTATGTTTGGTTTCCCAAAGAGCGCCATTAGAGTTCCATCTCACTACAACCTGACTGGCCTAGGTCAAGTTATGTCAGACGTAGCTCAGAGAACATGAGATTCTCATGAACCAGTGCTATAATTGGTGAGTGATGCGATAAAACAAACAAAACTGGACAACTGGATAACCAATTTGATTTTTAGTAACAAAAAAATTTATTAAATAACAATTAATTAGCGATTTCTAACGAAGTTCATTTCTATCCACATGATTACTCTTTTTCATTTTACTTATGAAAGAGCTAGAAGCAGTTCTTTTTTCTTTATCAATAGTTCATTTACACGTTCATTATGAGAAGACACTTGGAAACATCCTAATTCAACAATAGTTCATTTTTGTATTCCTTTATGAGAAGAAGCTTGGAAATATTCCAATTCAACAATAATTCATTTTTGTATTCCTTTATGAGAAGAAGCTTGGAAATATTCTAAGTTAACAATAATTCATTTTGAATCCAGTTATGAGAAGAGGCTTGGAAATATTCTAATTTAACAATAATTCATTTTGAATCCATTTATGAGAAGAAGCTTGGAAATATTCTAATTTAACAATAGTTTGTTTTTGTATTCCTTTATGAGAAGAAGCTTGGAAATATTCCAATTCAACAATAGTTTATTTTTGTATTCCTTTATGAGAAGAAGCTTGGTAGCAGTTAAGCATTTATGATTTATATAACATTTCGTTATCTTATGAATTATTACTGATTGGTAAACATTTAAATTCAGCAATTCTTGGTTTGTGGAGCATTTATCATTTGATAATTGAGGCATTTATAATTTAGCCAAATATAGAAGTATATTCTTACACATAAACTCTGTTACATTATAAGAAGCTTAGAAGCAGTCAAGTATTTATGATTTATACAGCATTTCATCATTTTATTAATTATTACCGATTGGTAGACATTTGAACTCAGCAATTCTTGGTTTGTAGAGCATTTATCATTTGATAATTGAGGCATTTATAATTTAGCCAAATATAGAAGTATATTCTTATACATAAACTCTGTTACATTACCCAGATAGAAGTAATATGCAATTAAAGCATTTCTAATTCATATAGTAAATACGTTCAAATATTTTTATAAATAAATTTGCGTGTAGCTATTTCATAACTTCACTTTATAACGTATGATAAAGACGTTTTAACATTTTATAAAACAAATTCTATGTAATTATTTCATAATGTCACTTTATAACGTATGATAAAGACGTTTTAATATTTTATAAAACACATTCTATGTAATTATTTCATAATGTCACTTTATAACGTATGATAAAGATGTTTTCATATTTTACAAAAAACAAATTCTATGTAATTATTTCATAACTTCATTTTATAACGTATGATAAACGTGTTCTAATATTTTACAAAACAAATTCTATGTAGTTATTTCATAACTTCATTTTATAACGTATGATAAAGATGTTTTAATATTTTATAAAACAAATTCTATGTAATTATTTCATAACTTCACTTTATAACGTATGATAAACGTGTTCTAATATTTTACAAAACAAATTCTATGTAGTTATTTCATAACTTCATTTTATAACGTATGATAAAGATGTTTTAATATTTTATAAAACAAATTCTATGTAATTATTTCATAACTTCACTTTATAACGTAAGATAAAGATGTTTTAATATTCTTATAACATAATTACCTTCCAGTTTTACGATCCAGTTTATTCATAAAGAAGGCGGGTTATTTCATTTATGGAGAGTCATGGCATAGCGTGGAGAGAATGAAGCCGCTAAATTACCCAATTATTATCATAATTCCTCTAGCAAAGGTTTCTTTTTCCATTTTAACGTTCCGTTAAAATTATATTTTAACGTGTCAAAAGAATTAAGTAATACACTTTTTTTTAAAACAAAAAATTTAATATGTTCTGCCTCTCTGTGTAAGACGAGAGAGAAAAAAAAAAGTTCTTTTCTTCCGACGACGTTCCTAATTTGAATACTGCCTCAGTTTAACTCAAGTATCTTTTTTCTTTCTTTTTAATGATTGGATAATTAATTTCTTTTTTTTTTATTGAGACAGATAAAAAAAAAATAAAAGTAAAATAAGACGATATAACATTTTATTCAAATTCATCAGTCTCAAAATTAAAAATATGATTTTTTTTTTAAACAAATCAAAATTTATTGCGTTCCCAATTAGACTGAATCACGCTAGACGTTTTTAAATGGGGGGGTGTCTTTTGAATATTTATATGAGGAACAGAATATCTGTTTCAATATTGACTGTTTGTGAAACCATGTGTAGAGAATCGTGATGACCATTCATCATCACTGGTATTATTGAATCCTAATTTTAACTATAAAATTATTTTGAGTAAATAACCACAAATGTATATAAATGCTAGTGAGTGTTATATTTAAATCCGAGTTTAACATAGGATGATTTTAAAAAGTGCCTATATCCTTATAAAGATAAATTTATTGTTGTGAGTTCATTATAAAGCTATGGCTGGCATCATGCTCATCGTTATCATTATATTATAAATAATTAAGTTAAGTAACTAGTTTGATGGCCATCCATTTAAGTAATGGTCTTCATGATGTTTATTTGGAAGCCATTAATGAGACGATTTTCACATCTGTTCATCAATATATATAAACTGAGCTAGTAATGTCTATAAGAGTCTTGGATATATAAATTTTGTGATATTGGGATCTTATAATTTTATTGACATGTATAAAATATAAGAATATCATTTTTTTTGTTCATTAGTCACTCAAGTCATGTGTAGTAAAAAATGTACCAAATGAGTTTGAACTCAGTACACTATGGACAGATAATATTTATATAGATTTAAAACAATCTAGTGGCGCTCATGGTAAACATATGTTCTTAGCTAACTGAATAAAAGTGATTAATTCCCTTTTCAACTTAACTTTCTTTGATATTTTTATAAGTTGTTATAAATAACACCAGTGTGTGTGTGTGCCCATGGATGGTCTTATATATATGGAAAGAGAAATGAGAAGGATTCTTTGTTAAAAGAACCTATTATTGGAGATAAGTAGTAATGCACTCCATGTATTTCACAGTAATTTTATTTAGTTGCTATGGCTAGTACTTGTTTATCTCATGACAATGGGTTATATATTTTGTTAGTTAAAATGACTTTCCCAATATCAAAATAAATTAAATCTTAAATGATGAGAGTGATTAATTTTCATTTTATTTTAATGTGTTGAGAAATGAGATCATTTATTTATCTCATTATTAGCATAAGTAAATTAATGTTTGTGATAGTTGCAAATGGGCTATGGTGTTATATTTAATAAGTTACAAATAGAAACCCAACTATAGCTTGATATGTATATGTTTTTATTCATCTGTTAGTGTCATCCTTCTTTACTTATAAATAGTATATTAGCTAACATAGTAAATTATTTCACATTTAATTTTATTCAGTTACAAATGATGAACTGCCGGAACATATCCTGTTCAGTTTTTAAAGTATAGCGACTATCCTATATCATCTATCATTTCATCTATCATTATCTATCATATCATTTTCATGTCAACATATTTTTATTTAATATATATATATATATATATATATATATATATATATATATATATATATATATATATATATATATATATATATATATATATATATATATATATATATATTATAATGGATGGAATGATGACCACTAGCCCCAAAAGTTGATGACACCAGATATAACAGACGGAATGATTACAACTAATCCCAAACATTACTAACACCAGTATAATGGGCAATACTCTTCATTAACAGTCATAAACAAACCAAGCCCAATGATGGTGCACCAGATGTAATGGATGGTCAACTAACTTGCAGACTGTACTACTATGCAGATGTAGCAATATGGTGTGGGAATAAGTTAATATACTCTAATTTATTACCCCTAATGAAACAATCTGCAGAGACCTACCAGGCTTAGAAGAGGAAAAAGTTGTATCCAACTATGTTCAGACTGTGGGTCATCTGATAGAGTGCTAATGAAAACCCAATGAAATGCTTAACCAATGATTGCATACCCTTTAATTGACTAACTCTATCCCTATTTAATAATATTAAATGAAATTTAGGTTAGTTCATCCACTTTCACCCTTTTAAATTCCGTTATGCCCTAATATTCAATCCCAGAGAGAATATTGCTTTTAACTCCTTTAGCAGGTATGAACAGATACACACAGCAACACCTGCACCTATATATAGGTTACAACTAGCATTTATTATATTTGTTGTTTATTCTCAAGCTTTTATATAATAAGAAAAATAGATGTGTATGCATGCCTAATTGTTTATAGACTGTGTAATGTCAGGACAATTCAATAAACCAGAGACCAGAATAAAACAAACTCTTAAACATTTATTAACAATAATAAATATCAAGTATAACAACAATAGTAATGATAAAAAAATATAAAAAATAATAATTATATGCACATGTGTCACATGTGATACTCTACAAATTTTACTAATTAATGATTATTATAATCCAACCCTTATACCCCATGGTAGAAATCCACCTATGTCACTCATTCTCTACAAATCATAATTATATAGAAAAATAAACTTTAGTTATTTAATATCATTGAGATGTGGCTAGCTAAATTATACATTTGCAGATGTTAACAACCTATTTAACACATTTCTTCAATTTATATATATGCTAGAGACAGATATTAGTTGATTAGTCAAACATACTGGAAAATATATGTACAAGATTAATCACAAAATAAAACATATAATATGTATTCTGTATAAGTGATGTAATTTAACCTATGAAAATAAATTTAGAGAATCTTACCTCAATATTTATGTGGATAACCAGATGTGAAGCAGGTGGGTTAACCCAAAATTTATTTACAATGAAAATATAAAAATATCAAAATGAATAATCCCCCCTTTTCTTCTTTGCTAATTCTGAAAAATGAGGTTTCAGCATCAGAGTGTGAAAATACAACAGATAACATGAATAAACAAAAAAATAAACAAAAATTTACAATATTGATTCTTTGATTAAAAATTGTAATTGGAACAAGTTCATCAAAATCATCATAATAGAAGTAGTAGTAGTTGATAGATAGGCAAGTTGTTCTTCAAAGCAGTTTCACTTAATAAATCATTTTCTTTAGCAAGGATAGATGGGTACAATGGTTTCTACTGTAGTTGTGTTTAATGGTAAACACCTTGCTCTTCATTTGATTCACCATAAAGTATTCCAATCCTTGTTTACTTTGGACTGCAGGCATCTTCTTGTGTGTTTACAATAAAGTAGAAAACTATATATATAGAGGGAGGTTTAATGCAGCTGGTAGGAAATGCCATGATGCACAATAGCATTTTTGCTCTAGCCATCTTCATATTAAAGTACAATTTAATAATTATTTGTAATCATAAATTTATATCAGATAATATAGAAGCACTTTATATATATAGTAAGAAAATTATTTCATTTTTCTTTTTTTTCTAATTTTCAGGAGATTAATTTTCGTTATTCTTTTTGAAAAAATTTAAAATAGTAAAAAAAAAATACTCCAACAACTTTTAAAACATGATTTAATTATTTAAGAATTTTATCACTTATTCTTACTTCTTATTTTACTTTCTTTCCTCTGAAGTTGGTAAACTTTTAATTACAGCATTTGACTTTTAAAACTGTTTGTAATTTAAATAAAAGAAAAAGTAAAACTCCATTTTAGCATTCTAAATTTTACTTTAAATGACTGTCTATTGTTGTAGCTGCTATCTCTTTTTATAAGAAGAAGGATTTGTAAAAAGTTTCTATTTTTATATAAAATGGTGAGAACACTGATATTTTAAACTGCCTATTGTTTAAATTCATTTAGATTTTTATATGTACTGCTTAAATACATTTCATTTATTACAAATAAAAAAAAAATCAGATTTATTTTCATGCATGCCCACCACAACTTAACTTCAGACCTTCCCAAATTTATTTAACTATAAATTAATATTCAGTTTTAAATTAAAAACACACACACACACATACACACACATATATATATATATACATTACAGTTTATTTAATCAAATAGTTTTATATATATATACAATATTACTTTGTAAAATATTGATCGTATTTTATTTTATAATAAAATAATCTATTGTGCATTGTATGTATATATGTAATAAATAATAAACAAATAATCTTCCCATTATTAATATAAATTCCAAATGGATTGGGTTCAATAAATAGGCTTGATCTTTTTAGGAATGTGTGTATTGTAAGCTACCCTTTACAATATATATATATATATATATAATTTGTTTTCAAAGTTTTATTTTCCACACAATAATACGATCTATTATTATAAAGCAGTGAAAACTGTAATTATTAAGAAGAAAATAATCCTTCAATAATGTGCTATTTCTTAAATATTATAATTTTCAAGTTCTAACTAGAATTTTAAAAGCTTAACTGAAGCACTTATACTCAGAACATATTTATATATACACCAAATCTTATTGACCTTGTTTGTATGGGGGTTTGAATCTATTACAGGTGTGTGCACAGGAATTATAATATTTAAGTAACAGTACATTATTGGAGGTTTATTTTCTCATTAATAATTAGAGATTTTAAGCACATTATGATAATAGATTTACATTTACAAGTAGTATATATCTAATCACAAATGGTTAAAAATGAGACACTGTCTTTCTCCTGTAATAGGTTAACCAAATTTAGACAATTCAATAGTTGATTATAACTTCAAGCCCTGGTATAGCAAGATCAGTAAGAGTTTGTTTATATATATATATATATATATATATATATATATATAAACAAACTCTTATATATCCATCTAGTGATATATATATTTTCAGATATTGCTGAGTATATATATATCACTAGATGGAGGGTAAGCAGAATTTAAATCTATATAGAAGTAAACAGAATATTGGATGTGAGTTAATTTATGATAATAGTAAGGAAAGTAGTTTATTGTTTAAGGCTCAAATGGAATCTTTAGCAACAAGAGAATATATATGTAAATGAAAAACTATGGGTGATTTAGTATGCAAATTGTCTGAAGAAGGTATAGAAAATATTAGGCATCTGTTGATTGAATGTAAATGCTTGAAAGCAGAAAGGGCACAGATAATGAAGTTATGGGAGAATAGGTATGAACAAAGTGAATATACAGAAAGTGAATTATTAGTTTTTATGCTGGGTTTGTGAAAAGATAAGGGGGATTTTGATATAAAGGTCATAGAGTTGGCAAAGATTATGTTGTGGAAGTGGGATGTGGCAGAATATGGGAATATGTAGAGTGGGGAATGGAAAATAAAGTGGTTAACAGGTTTATCTGGGCATAATTACTGAGATATTCTTGCCTTCAATTAAGGAGAAGCCAAATACATCACATCACATCACAAAGTTTGATTGGGGACTATTGGTAAAGCTCTAGTGATAATTAAATGCAAGCTATAGCAAGTTACGGAATTTATAACTTGTTTTGTTTATCATAAACATACTCTTGAAGGTTTTTGCAATGATATAGGTTGCAGAGGTTTTTACTATATGGTGAAACCAAACTGAATTCAAATCCATATAGCTATCTAGTTTGTTTGACTTGATTTGAAGATATTTACATATCAGAAAAATTCATGCTTTCAAGCTGATAGAAAAGTGTTTCATAAATGCTGATTAGTAGAGTTGGTGTTTAGATCTAGTTTCTGGTCTTCCTACCTTTTACTGACATGAGCCAACTAGCTTGAAACCATGGTTTAAAGGTTGGAGATACTTGGAAAGAGATATTGAATTCTATCTCTCTCAGCATTTGTGTAAACAACGCTTGATTGTGAGCTATTGGTAAAGCTCATTTAGTGATCATTAAATGCAAGTTATAGCAAGTTATGAAATTTATAACTTGTTTTGTTTATCATAAATGTACCCTTGAAGATTTTTGCAATGATATAGATTGCAAAGGCTTTTACTATATGGTGAAACTGAACTGAATTCAGACCCGTATAGCTGTCTGGTTTATTTGACTGGATTTGATGATGTTTATGTATGGGGAAAAATCATGCTTTCAAGCTGATAGAAAAGTGTTTCCTAAATGCTGATTACTAGAGTTGGTGTTTAGATTTAGTTTTCGGTCTTCCTACCCTTTACTGACATGAGCCAACGAGCTCAAAACCATGGTTTAAATGTTGGAGACAAATTGAAAAAGATATTGAATTCTATCTCTTTCAACATTTGTGTAAACAAAGCTTGATTGTGGGCTATTGGTAAAGCTCCATCTAGTGATCATTAAATGCAAGCTATAGCAAGTTTTGAAATTTATAACTTGTTTTGTTTATCATATATATATATATATTCTAAGCTTAAGTTATTTACTTAAGCTTTTAAAACTCTTATTGATGGGGGAATACAAGAAAATTCTAATATTTATGAAACAGTGAATTGTTGGAGGTTTACTTCCTCATTAATAATTAAAAATAATACAGGTGTGTAAATATCTATAAAAATAAATATAAAACACAATTTTAATATTTGTTTCAATTTTTTGGCTCTTATTAAGCAAAAAATATAGATGTTTTATTTACTTTATATTAATAATTAATGTGCCTTATTGCTTTATAACATAACTGAAATTATAAAACACTTATAAAATATACATTCCACCATTCATTCTATCAATTTTATTTTTAAATGTATTCATTTTTCCTTTAATTCTCAATATGTTAGCTTCTGATAGAAAGTAATTTGTTATATTCTGTCTTTATTATAAAATTTTAAATATATTATAGCCATATGGCTACATTAATCTATTAAAAATAAGTAGATAATTGACAGCATGCTCCTTTAATTAAGAATGATTTAATTCATGGGTAAACTAATGTTTTATTTTCCCACATATGTGTTTTAACAATAATAATGAGCATTCAATTAATTTAAATAACTTAAGCATCCAATGATTATATGAAAATTTTCAAAAATGTTAAACATATTTTTAATATTGGAAATGTATTATAATTTATAAATGTCTGTAAAAGAGAAATTAGATATTTTTTTATGTTTTCTTACATTAATAATTTTATCTAATTACCAATTCATTTTGGTTTCGAAAATTAAGGAGAGAAAAAATAATGTTCTCTTCAGTAAATTATTTAATAATTTGATTCTATCCTACAACAGAGATAAAGTAAAGCTTTATGTTTAGTATTTAAAAAATATATATATAAGATTTTAAAATTTTGTTAAATTTATACCAGAGATAAAGTAAAGCTTTATGTTTAGTATTTAAAAAATATATATATAAGATTTTAAAATTTTGTTAAATTTTACTTTAATTAGGTAGTGTTTTTTTTCCATTTATCTTTCTTCAATACAACAAGTAGTATTTATCAAATCAGTACAATTACTTGATTATCTTGTTTTTTTGGGGGAGGGTTAAGAAAAAAAATAACTAAAATATTAGTTTATTTTGGCTTAAAAACATGTAGAGTATATTGTTTTGACTTGGTTTTTTAATTAAAAACAAGAAGGAAACAACTGACCAATTCTCTTTTGTAAAAGTAGACTTAATTGGTCAGTGTTTAGTTTGGTCATATAGGTGACATGATTGTAAATGGTCAGAAACAGTTTTGTCTCAAATTGAGAGATATAGATTAATCAGAACTAGGAATCTTATAAGAAGCAGTTATTTCTGACCCAGTTGTTGAAAAATATAGTATCAACTAAGCTGTTAAGAAGAGTAGCAGTAACATTTTTAAGAAAGCTGTTGAACAGAGCAGTCATTCCTGACACAGCTGCTAAAGAACAAAGTAGATGCAAAAACTTAACTGTTTAAAAATGTTTTCTACAATGAAACCCATGTGCCATGTTCTTTTAAAAGCTAAATGTCATCTACCTCCAAGCAACATGTATCACTAGAATAATATAAAAAAATCCCACTGAAGTAATGTGCAATAAAACCTTGTTTTCAACCAAGAGGACAAGTGTTCTATATTTTAGTCTCAACTGGAAAAAATTATTGCAAAGCAAAATGAATAAATTCTTCCTGTGTGTGTTGGCCTTAATAGTTCATTGTAACATAAAGAAAAAAAATGTGTACATTAACAAAGAATGAGGAAGCCTACAAGAAAAATGTTTACTTGGAAAAACTGTATATTACAAAAGCAAAAGACTTCAAAGAAAATTAAAACCATAGTATATGTATTTTATTTTTTTCTTTAATGTGCACATTAAAATTTAAATTGATAAAGGAAGTTTTAAAATTAAATAGCGATTGGTATTAATCAATAATTTTATTGATAGTCTTTTTTAATTGAACATTTTTTAAAATTCATGTGATTTTTTTCCTTTTAAAATTATAGTGTTTTTAAGTAACTTAATTTTTATTAAATTTAACCTATTTTTTTCCATATTTATTTGATTTATTTTTCTTCAAAATTCTACAAAGTGTTAGGGGAATTTATCCTGATTGTCAAAGAACAAAAAAAGGTTGAATTAATATAAAATGCCTTTATCTCTGACTACATTTAAACGTTGTTTTTCAATTCTTACTTACTGAAAAGTAAGTAATTTAAGGAAAGCAAAAATTAATTAACTTAATAAATAAAATCTAGTTAATTGTTTATATAAAGTTATATTTTTGATAAAATATTAAATTAAACTATCATATTATAATATCATTTTTCAATTTTTTTCTTAATTATTAATTAGTTAGTTATTAAATAATTATTTAAAAATATTCTAGTGCTAACATCTTTATTTCTCCAACTATCTTTTACATGAATTCACAATGTGTGACTTGATTTTAATATAGCTTAAAATTTTAGAGATTTTAAATTTATCTTAACAAAGCTATTTAATTATAGTAAAGTAAATTTATAAATTATTTAACATAAATTATAAAAAGCTGTAATATTTATTTAGTTTTGTTCACATTATTAATTTATAGATTTTTTGCTCTCTGGGCTATAATAGAGCATAATCGTTAGTTATGTAGATGCAGGGGTTTATGTTTATTTTGGCACATCCAGATAATAACTGTAGATTATGCAAATCTATCACCTATAAAATCAATTCATGATATTTTTTTCATTAGAAATTAAGTTTATAGTTGGCCATTGTATTAATAGTATCATGTAGTCAGAGCATAGATGATGATCAGCATGTTACTGTATTTTAGCATATTTTTATTATTATGAGTAATGGATTAGCAATTGAGTATGTGCAACCAAATAATTGTATTATATTCTACCCTGAGTTTGGCAATGGCAGAATATAGTACAATTATTTAGGTGTACATACTTAATTGCTAATCCATCATATATAATAATAAAAAAAAACATTATTCTGGAATACTATAAACTTATTTTTTTAATGAAAAACAGAATGAAGTGAATGAATTTTAATGGTGAAACTTTTTGCACCATCTAGAGTTATCATCTGAATGTTGAAACATTAGCATAAACCCTACATCCATATAACTGACTGTTATGCTTTTCTTGCTCAGAAAGCAAGAACCTTATAAACTGTTACTGTGAGAAAGAGATAAATAAATATAACAGCTTATTCTAATTTACTTTAAATAATTTATATGTTTACATTACTGTAAGTAAGTAGCTTTTCTTATACAATTTAAACATCTCTACAATTCTAAGTTATATTGAAATCAATTTACACACATGACCAATAATTCATGAAACAGACAGTTGAAGGAATAAAGGCATTAACACCATAATATTTTTAAACAATTATTTAATAAGTAACTGATTAATAATTAATAAAATAAAAAGATGACATGATAACATGTACTTTTTTAAAAATCCAATCATAAGGATGATTGCCAATTTTATGACTTTTGATTGTTGATGATTAGTTTTAATTTATTTCTTCTTTTGTAATGCTGGACATGCATCTTATGATACTGTTCATACTGACTCTCTGCTCTTATTCACTGTATTCTATATCTATTCTGTATAACTTTAACATGTAATTTGAATAATTATTTTCAATGATGATGATGATTTTTACATTCACCATTTCATTCCTTACTCTATACCATTACAATATAAGTATATTTCATTTTAAATCTTTCAGATATTAATAATAAAATTGATAATTTATAGTATTATTATTGTTAAATATATTATAATATATTAAAAATTTCAAAGTTACTTTTATTATGATTTTTATCTATTTCATACTCTTCCATTTAAAACAAAAAATGAACAAAATAAGTGAACTTCTATTATTATTATTATTACTCTTTTCTACAAGATTTCAAGCTTTTGTTATTGTCTAAGGTTTTTATTCCATCTTGTCTCCCCAATATAAAGTAATTCCTTTCTTATTTATAAATAATTTTATAAAGGCTATTTTATATATAATTAAACATATTGTATTCATTTAACTGATGATTTCTGATTCATTTTCTGAAAACACAAGATCCCCAACTCAAATTGATATTGTTTACTATTGTTGTGCATTTGTTGTTGGTCAACCATGTTTTTCATATTTATTTATATCTTATTTAAATTTTCTTTTTTATTTATATTATCTGAAATTATTTATCTGAAATTATAGACATTAATATTTTATTAATATTGGACCACACTTTTACTAACAAAGCCAATGATGGGGGAACCTAGTGGATTGATGCAGAGCCAACTTTATATAATACTGGTTTATTTATATTTGAATCAACCTGATTGATTTTTTGGTGTTAAAATAAGTCCTGAAGAATTGATTAAATTCATTTATAACTGTCTCATACTGAGAATTACGAACTAGTAAATTAAGCATGTTTAGTTGCATTCTATTCTTGTCATATTATGCATTTGTCTGTTATAAATGCTGTTCTGTGGTAGGTTAAAAGTCAGTGGGTTTACTTACAGTATATATTTGTTGTTTTCATAGAATTCTGATAGTTATTTTTAATATCCATCTTACTGAAAAGATAAGCCATGACATATTTGGAAAAGAGCTTGACCATAATCACCAGGAACCAAAATTGACTAAATTGTGGTAGAGATACATAGAAGTCAATGGCTACATGTTCATTGAGTTCAGTCATAATAGAATGTAGTACCTCAGCATAGAATTTTAAAATGTTTAGACTTTAAAGAGAATTTACAGGTTTGCAACATAATTAAAATTTCTGCCTATTTCTCAGACCATTGATATAACATATGCAAAATCTATCCCAATTTATGAGACCATAATGCCCATACAGTAAAGACATACATAATCAATTTACACTGAATAATTACAAATGATCAGAATATTATTGAAGCAATTAGAGAAGTACTTAGAAATGGACAAAAGAATATGAAGATACAAAATGAAATAAAGCATTTGGACAAAAAGTAGAAGATGAATAAACGCATTTTGCTCAAAAGAGAAAAGATAGCCATAAGTAGCTGATATAAAAGAGTAAAAAAGCACAAAAGCAAAAATCATTCAGTTGACACAAAACATAAAAAAGTACAAAACAAATAAGTTTGAAGTGTTAGTTGACGATTTAGAGGATTGAAAACAGACATTTAAAATTCATTGGATTAATCAAAAATTAGAAGCAGAATGAAAGCATGTGTAATATGAGATCTTAAAATAAAAGAACATATATGTTAAATCAATAAAAATGTAAAACGAAACCAAGTACAAGTTAAGGAAAAAATAAAATTACGTATAAAATCCAATAGGCAACTGTTATCAAAAATGAAGAATGGAGAGAATGCCATTAACACAGTATAAAAAATTAACATTAAAAAGAAAGAACAGATATGTGAGAAGTTTTAAATTATGAAAAGAGAACTTCAATTATTGACTCATAATAAGAAAACCAGTCTAAAATTCAAGAAGAAATAATGTAATCAGACAACTGGATGTTGCAACAAATAGACATGTAAACTCAGTAAGTTAACGCATACCCTCAAATTATTGAGAAAGAATCTGGTCAAATAAATTATAAATGCAATGCTGAAATCATTAGAGATATTATAGAGAAAACACAAAAATTACAAAATCGTATTATTGCATTATCCATAAAACATGAAATAGTGGAAGCAGATATGACAATTAGTTGAATACCATCCAGAATAAAGATAATGAAAAACAATATTAATCACGATAAAATCAATATAAGTCACCACAACAAAGATTGAAAGTCAAAATAGCACAATTGTTGTATAAACCTATAAAAAGTAAGAAAAGTAATGATTTAATAACAGTCTCGCTTTTTTTTTGATATTGGAAAAAGATGTGTTTACTTTCAATTTTGATCTGAAAAATATTAAGATTCCTCATAAAAAGCAGAAAGCATAATGAAAGAAAAATTAAAGTAAAAATTTTGATAAGTAGAAATAGAACATCTTTAATTAATACATGATGTGCAAACATTAAAATTAATAAAACTTGGGATATAATACGAGGATCTTTACTTTCGATATATTTAAATGTACATAGTTTTCAGGTGAGAAGGTTAAGAAATTAAAGTCCTGCTGCTGCTTATTATAATTATTTGTAAAATATATTATATCACCGTTATGCATTACTAATTTTATTACAATTTTATTACGATAATTATTCTCTAACGGATATTAGGGAATCAGAAAGATAATATTGGAAAAAGTTAACTAAGCAAAAAAAAAAAAAGAACTAATTCCCTCTTTGGCAAAAGTAAGGGTATCCACAGTGACAATTGTAGTTAAATGTAACTTAATACAAGTTGGTAAAATCTTTCTTATATAACTATACTACCATTTCAAAAATGTTCCCTGCAGTATTTGTGTACTCTGATTAAATAGATACCATTTTTTTGATTCCAAGTAATTGCAGTTAAACGCCCACACCATCTCCGCAGTGAACAGCCCAAAGGGTAATGTAATGATGGTGGTGGTTTGAATTTTATACTTGATTAATGGCACATATATGAGTTATTGGACAATATCTATAATCTATATGGCCTCTGATACTACACAACCTGTGTTGGACAATATCTATAATCTATATAGCCTGTGCTACTACGTACAACCTCAGTGTAAAACCGTTAATTTCCATAAAATTTTAACTCATTTGAACATGATTCATGATAATTATCTGAATACATATAAAAATATTTCTTAAATATTAAACATACATATTAAATTGTTATTTCACATGGATAATATAATTTTAAATTTAAAAAAGACGCTTTTAATTTAACAGTACAAATACCTTACTGAAAATAATATATGAGAATACTAATCTTAATGCAAATAAGCATTCTAGATCAATGAATAAGATTAACCTAACCATTAATAATGTTTATTTACATTTAACAATACTTAAGTTAGCTTATAAAGATATTAATATCTGATTATATATATATATTAATCATGTTCTATTTTATATGATGGTTAATAGCTATTCCGCATGATGGTTAATATCTACGAAGTATTTATAGATATTAGAAATAAAACATTGATTTCTGGATAAGTACAATCTTAAAAACGTAAACAAGAATTTAGTAACAGTAACTATTATTTCCCATTATTACCAGTCAAATTTCCAGTTAAGATTCTTACATACAATTAATGCATATGTTAATACCCATAAACAGATATTTTTTTAAATACTCTATAAAAGAATGAATTGTCTAAAATATAGAGTAATTAAAGATACATTTCAAATAAAAATCATGCTATTTTATCGTAATTATTAATGGCAATAAATATGATTAGAAATTATTAATGATTTAATCTAAAGAATTGCTATATTTGCAATTACATAAATATGTTTATGACAGATTTATGGAATTACGAACAACTAAAGTTATTTTCTTTGCTTTCAGATATTTTTTTTCAACATAATTTTATTAACACATTTTTTACTCAGTATTTATAGTAGTATTATAACAATAAACATTTCACATGATGATTCTAAGGGTAGATTTTTTTTATAGCAGACAAATATTAGAGGGATATATCAGGTTTCATCATTTTGGATATATCAAATGCATGTCATAAAAAGAAGTACATTTTTTGATTAGTCATTCATAGTCCATTAATATTTTAATTATTCATCTTTTTTTGCTCCATATGGCTGATATTTTATAATGATAGTAAAAGAATCCTTCAACTTTTATTTTAGGGCACTAGGTTTTTTTTTTTATATTCACTGCAACTGTTACTGAACTACAGACTAGAATGTTGTTTCCACTAATTTATTCAAAAATATTGTGAAGATCGAAATAACATGCACTTTTTTTATTACTTTACGACTAGCTACAGTTTCTTTTTAAATATTTCAGTTATATATTTTTTCCTGAAATGATGCAATCGAACCCAAATGCAAAACCTTTTATATAAATCCTCATGTTGATTTTTAATAAGCACATTTTCTTTAAAAAACTTGTTTTTAAATTATTATTATTATTATTATTATTATTATTATTATTATTATTATTATTATTATTATTATTATTATTATTATTATTATTATTATTATTATTATTATTATTATTATTATTATGTTTCAAAGATAAACTTTATTTGTCTTAGAAAGTTACAAAAATTTTACGTAGTTTAGATTGCTCTGTTTACATGGGCAGTCTGTAGTTGTAGATTTACATATATAAAAATTGATTTATTGTTTTATACAGAATTGTAGAAAGTTTTACATACTGTGGTTTAGTCACAAGGGTTTTACATATCTTGAATTGCTGTGATTTATGGGCAATCCATAGATGTCGGCTGACATATCTAAAAATTGATTTATTGATTTACATGAAATTACAAGACTTCTATTATGCTGTGGATTAGTTTCAAAGGTGGGATAAATTGCTGTGGTTACATGGGCAATCTGTAGTTATGGGTTTACATATGTAAAAGTTGATTTATTGATTTACATGATATTACAAGAATTTTTTCATGCTGTGGATTAGTTACAAGGATTTTACATGGCATGGATTGCTGTGGTTACATGGGCATTATGTTGTTTAGATTTATGTATGTAAAAGTTGATTTATTTATTAACAGAATTTCACAATAATTTTATATGCAGCAACAGTCCATGTTTTCACTACCAAATTAAAGAGCTTTAGTTTTCCATGCTCCAAAAGTACTCAAAACCTAAGCCTGACAAGATAACAACCATATCCTGTTATACTTTTTTCAATTTTCATTGAGTTGATAATTGATTAATAATTTTGTCTTGCATTTTTAATTAAAAATTTCAATTGAAATTAAGTTACCCAATGATAATTTTAGACAAGGCCATCACATGACCAGATGCTTCCCGCCAATATTACCAGCACAGAATTTCAAAATGAAAAGTTCAGTCAAGCATAAGCTAATTTTTAATTCTATTGCAAATTCCAATCTTTGTTGGAAAAAAAAGTCTATTACAAATTTCCCAGCAAGCAATTCAGTTGCTCACAAACAAATTAACAAGCTTTGATTTTTATACTTAAAAAGATTGCAAAACCTTAGTCTAATGCAAGATAATAATATACCTTTAATCAATTGATTACTTACTTCGAATGTTGAATTACATTTTTTGTTAGTCTTCCAATTGAAATCAAGTTGCCTAGCGATAATTAAAAAAACCATCAAATGAACAGAGCCTAATGCCAATAATACCAGCATTGAGTTTCAGGGTCCAAAGGTCAGTCAGGCATGCGTTAACTTTTAGTGTTATTGTAGCAAACTCTGATCTTTATTTAGTAATAGAGATTCGATTTTCAAGTTCCCAGCAATTAATTCACCTGCTCACAAACAGGTTAATAACATCTAGCTGTTTATACTTATAAAGAGGTCAAAACTTTAGGCTAGCAAGAACAAAACTAACTTTATATACCTTTTCAATCAGTTGATAACTTATTTCAAATTTTGAGTTAAATTTTTCATCCAAATCTTCAACTAACATCAAGTTACTATATAATTTGAAGAAAAAAAAAACATATCACTTTCAGTAGCGATGCTGAGCTTAACAACCTATCCAGGTTTACCATCTCCCTATCCCTGGATCCTCTAATCATGATTTTTATATTTAAATCACATCAAAAATCTCACTTGGCCTCTACCTCTAACACAACCTGACTCAGAGTCTGGCCAACCTATAATAAACTCCAACTCAACAATAGCAATCAGTTTTAACAAACTGTACCAGCATCCCCCTCTGAAAATCAGGATCATCTACTCATGGATCTCATGCTTAAACCCTATCAAAAACCTTACTCAGCCTCTACCTTTAACACAAAGATGAACCCAGAGTCTAACCAACCACATAACCAACCACCACAAACACCAACTTAACAATTGCAAAAAAATTTAACATAGTCACTCTCCTTTCTCTGGAACACTCATCTATTCAAATGCACCAGAAACCATGCATGGTGGGGTTGTACAAATTATGAAAGCAATCCTTCCCTATCTTCCATCCACACCAACACCTACTCCAGCCCCACATTGCTAATGGAACCAAGAGAAAAATGTGGTCACACAAAATGATTCAGCTCTCTAAAAAATCAAAAATAAGACATTGGTCTCATGGACCTTACAGACAATTGCCACATTATCATGGAAAATCTATTCTCTCACCAATGTTACCCAGACAACTCAATCACATAAAATTAAACCTGGTTTGCATCTGTAGATACAGAAGTCCAGAGCATGTAAAATTTATATAATCTTGTGTAAATCAATAAAATAACTTTTATATATGTAAACCTACAACTACAGATTGCCCATGTAATTATGGCAATCCAAGCTATGTAAAATACTTGTAATTCATCTACAGCATCATATAATAATAATAATAATAATAATAATAATAATAATAATAATAATAATAATAATAATAATAATAATAATAATAATAATAATAATAATAATAATAATAATAATAATAATAATAATAATAATAATAATAATAATAATAATAATAATAATAATAATAATAATAATAATAATAATAATAATAATAATAATAATAATAATAATAATAATAATAATAATAATAATAATAATAATAATAATAATAATAATAATAATAGACTACCCACTTATTTATTTACCAATTTTTTTACTAGTTACTTATTTACAGGGATTATCTTATATATAAATAAGCATTTATTTTTATAGCATCTGTATATAATAGTAATTACATTCATATCGGCCTTTCAAGCCAATTGTGCAAACGCTTTGCGAGTGTTAAATAATAAATGAATACCCTCTGACCAATACAAGATATAGAATTTATGCAGGAATAAAAAGAATCCCTCTTATTCCTATGACTCAAATATTTATATATGAGCAAATCTGAAGTACTGGCACAAAGCGTTTGCACAATTGGCTTGAAAGGCCGATATGAATGTAATTACTATTATATACAGACGCTATAAAAATAAATGCTTATTTATATATATGATTAAGTTTCAGTTGGAATGATGTTTAGTAAATTCTAGAAAATTTCATCAGCGTCATTTATTCAGATATTGTATATAGTAATTTAAAGTGACCGTTCTATCATCACGCCTTCTGTGCTAGTACTTCAGATTTGCTCGTATATAAATATTTGAGTCATAGAAATAAGAGGGATTCTTTTTATTCCTGCATAAATTCTATATCTTGTATTGGTCAGAGGGTATTCATTTATTATTTAACACTCGCAAAGCGTTTGCACAATTGGCTTGAAAGGCCCATATGAATGGGATTATCTTATAAGTATAATTTGCACTAAAGACACACAAACACACAAAGCTGATTTTTTAAAATTCTTTATATATTAAACAATGATGCAAGTGTGGCTGAGAGCTTTCAAGGGACACAACCCTCTAAGTTATCATTTTAAAATGGAATTATTTTTGCAAATTAAATATTTTTAACCATATATCAATTCATGTATAACAAATTTAAATACATTCATATCCAGTTATTTATGCTGATGAAAATTTACAATCTTATAGTTATTGCAATTTTTGCAACATTTTAATATCTTTTATTTTTGCTTCAAATCTTATTACACATCTTTTTTTTGTTTTGCATCACTTTCATATTTTGTACATGATTCTAACTATTGTTAATATTTTTTTGTTATTACAAAATTTTAATTTTTTTTCTTTTAATTATTTTCACCTAATTTGTTATCGTGGTAGTTAAGAGATTAAAATATTTTTTTTTTCAGTATCACATATCTTCATTTAAAATGTTTTCTTCTCGATTTAGTTAAGAGCAAACTTAATAGAACATTCTATTAAATTATTTTACTGACTTTCAATCTTTTCATTGGAAAGTTAAAATTTTCGGACATTTATGTGAAATAGGTCATATGGTACTATCAATACAATATCATAATAAATACATATGGCGAGTGTATGTTCAATTAATTATTGTGAAACCTGTTGAGCTTTTTAAATTTTACCATATTGTTTGTATATTTGTATATTTGCAGATCCGGAATTTGAAATAATCATGCCACAACATGTAGATTATTTTGGAAACAGAATAGAGAGAGATAGTGTTCGATATGCAGACAAAGTTTATTATCATTTTAGTGGTCTTGGAGAAAATTTTAACCTTACTTTAGAAAAGAATAATTTGCTAGCTTCAAACTTTAAATTTACGAGTCGAAAAGACAATGGAGTTCTAATGAATCATGATATTAATGAGGATGATTTTTGCTTATACCAAGGAACATCTATTAACCATGAAGGCAGTTCTGTAGCTGTATCAACCTGTGATGGGCTTGTAAGTTGAATTTATTTTCCTTAAATTGTTAAGTTTTTTGTGTATTTATACAAATATAAATATTTTTAAAATATATTAATTGTTAACAAATTAACTAAATAAACAAGTAAATGATTTAGTATGTTCGTTTTACTGAAGTGCTTTTTAAATTGACATGTGTCCACTTTATTAATAATTATTAGTTATTATGTTTTCATTTTCTTCATACTTTTATTATTTATCATATGTTTTAAAATGCATATTAAATTAATAAATTGTAAATAAAGTTACTTCTAAAGTGGGTAACTTATATTGATAGATATCAAGTTATATTACATATGTTCATTAAGATGAATTGAATGAATTATAAACTTTTTTTACAGCTATTTTATTTTTTGTAGGTTTTTTGTAATTTTTAATGATAGTTTCATTACCATTTTATTCACTGTGTTTAAGATTTAATACTATTTCATATAGAAACACTATATATGGATATTCCACAAGGTTATTAAAATGATTATTTAGAAACTTGGTAATTAAAATTTCACCCGAGTTAATTATGCATTGTTTAACATTTATTTCCTTATAACAATTTAGATCAAGGAAATGTGAGAATCGATTATTGTTGTCAAGGTGTTATTACTCTTACTACTCTGAGATATTGCAAATTATGTAACTACCGTGTTAAGCGATATCATATCATTGGATTTGTTTATTTATATATATTGTCTGTGTATATAAAAATAATAGTCTTTGTAATAATTTGTACATCGAAGGCCAACATAAGCTCAGACCGTTTTTTTTATATAATAAGAAAATTAAAGAAAGGTAGCACTTATTCAAACGTGCCAACTTTTAGTAATAAGAGTTTGAGCGGTTTTTTTATTTTTGACTTACCACTAATTTAAGGATAGCGAAATACTTCATTTAGTGATAAAAATGTTCTAAGATTCTTTGAAATAATTTAATATGGCTCGGATTTGAATCTTAAGTCATAAGCTTGGAAGGTAGATGCAGTAGCTGTTAACCATAAATGATGTAATTGCATATATATATATTATACCAGTCCATACTCCCTGCGGAATTCTTTTCCTAATCTTGCACTGAGCATGAAGTGACCAAGATTCAACAGGTAAAGAAATGGATATCAATCTAGCCGATTGTCTGTACTCATGTATATTGGTACTTCCAGCTAAATTGATAGAAAGAGTGGATTTTGACAGGACTCTTCCAGTTAAAAACACCCTTTAGTTGATATCTTATTTGAATGCCCGAATATTTAGAACAATGGCAAATACACACCTTTGAAAAATCTATTTACAAAATAGACTTTTGCGCACCACTTCTAGAAAAGAATCAAAAAATGAATTTTTCACCCTCCTAGAAGGATAGGCAATACGATAAGTTTAGCGGAGCATTAGAATAAGATTTAACACCCCAGTACAGCGATATCCCTTTGTGGCTAGCTCAGTCACTCTACAATCTAGGGTCTTCAAATGGGTAAGTTAAATGATTATAACCGGTGCATGGTTGATAAGGAAAGAATACATTTTGATCAATATAAATAATAATATGAAAACGAAACAAATTTAATATTATGATTAAATATTTATTTAATCCCAAATACCCACCACCGTTTCATACTAATGATGATATAATAACAAAATACTAAATAATTAGTTATCCCAAACCATATATATTCGAGGCGTTGAAATAGATACAATACAATTTTAAATAAGAAAAATAATAAATCCCTAAAGCTATTTACAAGGTTTATAAGTAATGGAAGTGGTCTGAGCTCCTTTTACCCAATAGAAATAAATTTTACTTTGTGTGATTTGATATACAGATATGAGATTTTCGGTCATACAGGCATGCGCTTTTACTCAGTGCTTTAAAACCCTTTTATTTGATAGCAATAATAATAATAATAATAATAATAATAATAATAATAATAATAATAATAAAAACTATGCATACGTATATTTGCATTATGAGATATTTCAATCATTTCGTATCTTTCAACAAGTCATCAAGGTTGCATTGGCTCAGATACTATATCGTACTCACCATAAGGTACTGTATCTATTTCCTTCTTGCTATAGATAAATTCCTGTACATGTATATACGCGCAGCACAATTATACACTTACTATTACTTTAAATATAAAGTTATTAGAGTACTTACTTACAGGGAATCTATAATAGATCAATCCCTTCTTGCACGCATCATAAGGTGCCGCAGTGACAAAAAAATAACTTAAAAAGGATATACGGTTAAATACATTTTTAGATATTCAGCATGAGATATCGTATTTAACGAATATTATAAGCGTATGTACGCATATACATACATGTATATGCATATATGACGAATTCCAGGAGTAACAACAAGAGGAAAATGAATAGCAACAACAACAAAAAAAGAATCTCATTGCAATCTTTATTGAAAATACTAAAATTTGAAATAGAAAAATTGACTCAAAGGATTTAAGTAAAAGCTTTATCATTTCTGCCAGTATTAACCGCAAATTCATATACATATGCGAGAGATTCTCTTTTTTAAATGATTGATAGTAATAACAAAAAAAATATATATATATTTAATCAAAAGTTAATTATCTCAATATTAATACATATCTTAAAATAAAATAATAGTTTTTACTTCACCTTTGATTAGTATTTACGCAAAAAAGTGAAGCTTGTCTAAATCTTACAAAGTTATATGGATTAGCGCTTTTGGAGATCTTGAGTCTCCATAATCATAGCCTACTTTTAACTGAAGTTACGTTGTGGTTTATGCAAATTTTTTTATTTTTATAATGACCATTTTCTGGAGATTGTAAAGCACGATTCTTTCCAGTTTATTGCATCACTGTCATTTGCAATAAAACATGCCTCTTTGACCTTTCGCTTCACATCATTGCGTTCCGTGCACAGTGCCCTTGCTATAGTGGGTTCAAACCTATGGCCAGTTGTTCTTTGGTGCTCAAAGAATATAGATTTGTTTTCATCATTAATT
Organism: Epiperipatus broadwayi; assembly: GCA_028023455.1. NCBI lineage: Eukaryota > Metazoa > Onychophora > Udeonychophora > Euonychophora > Peripatidae > Epiperipatus > Epiperipatus broadwayi. The sequence goes on along the minus strand of JAQFVV010000234.1, from coordinate 889,285 downwards.
ATTGCTTTCAGTTAAAAATAGTCTATGATTATGGAGACTCAAGAGCTCCAAAAGTGCTAAGCCATATAACTTTGTAAGATTTAGACAAGCTTCACTTTTTTGTGTAAAGCGCAAGCACAATTAAATATCTTAGAATAAAATTATATCTGCGTCTTCATTCTTCTCCTCTGGGCTCTTGAGTGGGCTTCAAGTTAACTGGCTGTGTGGTGAGGATTTCATCCATTTAGCAAGGCGGTGTTTGTCATCATCGTGGGTGGCTGGAATTGGCGTGGTCACATCTTGGCGGCTTGGAACAGAGAAAGGGCGATGCACCGGCTAGTTGTCTACCCAACGGTCATTTTACTGGACTCACTGGTTGATTGCTTCATATTTTCCTCTGCTTGTATATGATAATAAATTTTATCAAATGTTCATTTTCTATCTTGACTAGTTTATTAAATTCTTAAGAAATCAAGAGTTCTTAAAAGAACTATATAATGGATTTCTTAAAAAATGTCAGCAGCGGTCTAGTCCATAAATTTATCTCTAATTTGCTAGATGATTGAAAATCTCTGGAGCCAAAGTAGTGAATGACTTGAATGCCAAAGAAAAGAATGAATCTCCCAGCACTGACTAACTTATCAAAATCACCCATCAGAACCAATACAGATAGCCCTCTGAGAAGTATGAATCAGCCAATCCTTTTAATTTAGCTTATCACTTAGACTATAACATTGCTTACAATTTTTCCGATTAAATTTTACATTTTAGGATTTAATATAATGACTTCCATCTTCAATAATCTAGACCACTTGCTTACAAATTCAATTCAAAAGAATTTTTAAAAAGATAACAGTTTAATTGTAGCCTTATCAAAACATTTTGCTTTTGATCAGATTTTTGCAAAAGCAATTAACATTATTTGCTTATGGAATAAAATTACAATCATTAGAAAAGCAATTAAAAAAAATATACAAGTATGTTGGAAAATAAAAAAAACAAATACATACAATGACATATCATAAAAAATATACAAAAAGGAAAACAAAAAAAACACATGAATTTATTATGCAATATTTTGTATGTCAATTTCATATTACATTAAATTGGTGTGTGTGTGGATATTTTAATGCTCACACCAACTTCCATTATTAATATAGCACATTTATATATTTGTTGTGCCTAATATGTACAAATCTATATATGTATCTGCTGTAATATTCTTTACAGCAGATTTTGTGCAAGGCCATTTGATAATGCCTGTCACTATATATATATATATATATATATATATATATATATATATATATATATATATATATATATATATATAAAGATCATGAGAAAAAAGTTGTGAATAAGATTTTGTGAGCCAAAAAACTACAAGCAAACATTCACAATATATTGGATTCTAACCATTAAAACTCAAAAATATATTAAATGACACCCATATTTTTACATAACAAAGCTACACAAACACACACACACACACATATATATATATATATATATATAATTAAGTTCCAACCAGTAACCACCTAAACATTCACAGTAAAATATAGTAATCAATATTTCTAACTGCTGTCAAGGCAACCTTCACACCTCTTAATAGCAAGAATGGAAATCCATTCTTACTAATGGTCCATTGAATATATATGAACACTTAAAGCTTGCAACTTGACTACAGAGTATGAAATATTGATACAATGAAGTTTAAATAAACCTCTTTAAACATGAAATAAACCTGTCACTGTAATACAGACTAATAAATAGTCAATTAACATTAAAAACTGCAATACTTTTAAATTGCCCATTGCAGTTTGTGATGTTAATTGATTATTTATTAGTCTGCATTACAGTGACATGTTTATTTCATGTTTAAAGATGCTTATTTAAACTTCATTGTATCAAATATATATATATATATATATATATATATATATATATATATATATATATATATATATATATATATATATATATATATATATATATAAACATTACAAGCATAAAGCTAAACTAGTCAATATATAATTAAAATTACCCCAAATCCAAAATTCAAACAGACCAGCAAAAGAAATAATATTAAAACACAACCAAAGGTTTCACTGCTACAAGCGACCTGATAGCTATCAGTCTGTATCTCATAAAGTAGCTGCTTTAAGGAATTATTGTCATAGGAATAATAAATCAAATAATTATAGTGGGGTAGTTTTGTTTCAGAAATGTCAATTTTATAAAGATTACCTGAGGGTTGGTTACTCTGATAAATTTGTTAAAAGTATTTTATTTAATAGTAATATTTGTAAGGGTGTAAAGGATAGAGAAAAAATATGATTTTATTTCTTTGCTATTTAAATTGTCTTCTTATAAAATTGTATGTAGAAATAGTAAATTGTTTGGAAATAAGAAAATTGCTTGGAAAAGGGGTGTTACATTGAATAATTTATTAAATAATACAAAGGCAATTTTTGATAGAAAGACTACTCCTGGGTAGTATATTTTATCTCTTGTTTATTTTGTAAGAAGGTCTACATAGGTCAGAATAGTTTGAGTTTAAATGAAAGAATAAAGGTTCATAAAAGTAGAGTTAAAAATAGATATCTTAGTTCTGCTTTGTATGTCCATGAAAAAGATACAGGCCACATTATTGATTTTAATGAAGCTAAGGTTGTCTTCTTTGAGAGAAATGAAATCAAAAGAAGAATTAAAGAATCTTTATTATTGAAAATATATTATTTTGAAGCAATTAAGAGTTCTTTTAATATTAAGGGTGGATGGGAAGTGAATGGATTTGTGGGTAGTGTTTAATATTATATATATATTGTGTAGTTCTTTACACTTGAGAAGCCTGCTTGTAGCAGTGAAATCTTTGGTTGTGTTTTAATATTATTTCTTTTGCTGGTCTGTTTGAATTTGGGGTAAAATTATGAGCAATTAACACCTTGTTTATTTTTTTAAATTGCTCTTTTGCTGATCAATATGTAACACCATAGCCAAAAATGTCAATGATTGAATTATCTACAATTTAAAAAAAAAAACGTAATTATTATATAAAAGCATTATTTTTTCCTAACATTAAATTAATTCGTAAGATAGTGAGGATTGTTTGTTAAAATGATTTTGACTTATAGCTTGATATTATAGCAATATATTTGGGTTTATTTGTTCTGTAAATAAGATTATATATATATATATATATATATATATATATATATATATATATATATATATATATATATATATATATATATATTATATAATATATATATATATATAAACACTACAAATCGTACCAATCTATTCATCCTCTTTTAATTCCTACATAGCTTTATTTATGCTGTAATACCTTATATAGACAATTTAGAATGTGTATAATGATATTAAAATGACAGTTGATTAATCTTACCTTATCAACATAAAATAGATAATTGATGTTAAGAGCAGATCAAATTTTTTAATTTTACATTAATTATGTGAATTATTTTAAGTTTCTATCTATTTAAAATCTTAGAAATAGGAGTGAATTATTTTGTTATATTTGACTATTTAATTTCAATCTTGGAACTGCAAAAAGAAGATCTGGCAAATGTAATTATACTTTCTATTATATTTCTGTATTTAAATTCAGTGTAGTTTTATGCATATTTCAATTTTCTATATAGATTTTAAGATTAGTAAGACAATTATTCATTAATTATGCTTGGTAATATAAAAAAGAAAATTGATTGTTAAGAACTTGTTAAACGCATTGGTGTTTATTTAAAATTCTAAAATTAATAAGAAATGATTTTACCTTAGTTTGTAACACAAATATTTTTGATAAAAATTTTAACAATATATATATATATATATATATTGTTAAAATTTTTATCAAAAATATTTGTGTAGAGAGAGAGAGAGAGAGAGAGAGAGAGAGACAGAGAGGGGGACATTTTCATGAACTTATTTTTGTAAATATTAAAAGTTTTAATCAAATTTTTAATGTATTTTTTATTTAAAGTTTAGAAAAATATAACCAAGAAAGTAAACAGTTAAAATTAGATCAGCAAATTGAAATAAGATCATCCTAAATTTTATTTATTTATACGACCATTTATAAATTAAAATTATTTTCACTTTTTGTTTATAGCATACAAATAAATAAATATGATTTTAATTGAGAAATCTAGTTCAATTTTTAATTGTTTTTGGCCTAATTATATCATAATTACCCCCCCCCCCCACAGACATGGACAAATATTTAAAAATGCACTGTCTCATACACACTCAAACATATACACACAACGTTACGTAACTCATTGGAAGCTTTAGTTATTTTTTTCAGTTATATATATATTTGTTGGGAATTTTTTAATGTATTAATGAAAAAATAATTATTATTGATGATAATACATCTACAAATAACTAGTATAAAAATAAGTATTTTCATATTCTATATATTTCCTGAAAATTTTTTAAAATTGATGGGTTAAAAGCAAATTAAAAAGATTCCCAGTTAAAGATGGGTATGAAATTAACATGAGGTATTTAATTTTACAATATTTATTTTTAACATTATTATCACTGCTAATAATGTTGTTTTATTGTTATATATATCGATATAATTATCTATATGCTTGTTAATAATGTAATAGTAATCAAAATTTGGATGGTTCCAATGACATTTTCAGGTAATATGGTTGACATAATTTGTAAACATATAATAGATTACTGATAAATACTTACTTTATTTTTGATTATTTTAAACTATTTACAATTTTAAAATGTTTTTAAAAAAGATGTATTGGTAGATAGTAATCGACAAATTTTATTTCTGATCGGTATGAAGCTTTTTCAATATATCTTACTTTACATAATTTTTAAATACTTAAATAAATATGCTGTTTATTGTATTTATTAATGAATTCTGATCTTTTCCTGAAATAGTGATATTTCTAATTATTCCTTGATAGTGTATATATATATAAAACAAAAAAATAAAGACTTATAAATCCAATAAATAATATAATATTTCAACCAGAGGACTGGTTTTCATCAGAAAGAAAAAAATACACAGTATATATATATATATATAATAATCTTATCCAGATATATATATATATATATATATATATATATATATATATCTGGATAAGATTATTGGATTATCAAAATATTTTATAGTCAGCATCCAAGCTATGAAGAAAGTGCATGTTGCTACTAATGATAAATATCATTCTAATGTTGCTAACATTTCCTTGATTACTAGCAAATAATAAGAGAAATTCAGATATCTATGTAATAAAAAATTACAAGTCTAATGACAAATTTCATAGAACCTATGGTCTCAGAAATATTCATGTGACTGAAATTTGATTAACGATTGACAGCTTTCAGATTGATCATGAAAGTACTATTAATATTTCAGAGGTTTAAGGTTTTTGTAAATTTGTTTTTTTTATATATAAAAAATAAAAGCTTTAATTCTTTGATAACTTCTTTTAATATCATTTCAAACACATTGTATAACTTTGATTGTAATTACAATTTGTTGTAGTATAAATGTTAAATATAATGACAATCTTATTACAAATAGAATAATTTAATCAGAATAACTGATCATGGAAAAGGGCTCTTTTATAACAAAATGTTTGGCAAGACCATACTTGGTCTATAGAGAGGTATCATTTTTGTAATTGTTTTTTAATTGGTTGCCAATATACTTAATTTATGGAAAGACCATATTTTTGCAGTGGTTTTTTTTTAATCGATTGCTTTAACAAATTGTTTTTAAGACTTAATATAAATGAAACAAAAGATTTTAATATAAATGTGATAATTTTATTTGTATTATACAGATATTATCACAGAAAGTACTTAAGTTTAGTTACAAATAATAATTTAATAATGATTAGAACACTTAAATTTCCATACCCTATCTATTATAAATTGAATTATAAAGAGCTACCTAGTTGGTATGTCACCTTAGTCACTGAAAAATATATTCATTTATTTTAGTAATTGATTTGTAATTATGAGGGTGTTACAATAAAGTGTTTCAGACAAATGTACATTCACATGGACTTTACATATATACATGAGACATATTAAAGCCAATTTTGAAAATATATTAATAACTAACCACTATATTGGAAAATGAAAAGTCTTTGAAAAAAAAGATATCAATAATTAAAATATTTATTCTTAAACAAATAAAAGTATTTTTTCCTAAAGAATTACAATATTTAACAATTTTTACACAAGTAAAAATGACAATATTTTAGAAAGCTAAAGGGAATGTGTTCAAATTATTATCATAAGTGCTAGAAAAAAGATAATTTTTCAGAACCATGCAGTCAATTGGTAGCTGAATATATATGTTGTTGAATAAACAAAACTAAACACCAAATTTAATAAAACTTCAAAAGTTTATTTACTCTAAAATAATAATAATAATTTTATTAGTTAAATAATTAGTAGTTTAACTTTCCAGTTTTTTAGTTGAATATAGGAGCACTTAGATCTCCTTAAAGTTCATTATCTTCTGAGAGATTAACATATATTTGAAGTCTCATTATTTTGCAAGTACCTTGCTGCTTATGCACACTAAATCAGAAATTGTTCAAATAGATCCTTAACTAGAAATCTTTTTTATTTATTTCCAGGACAACTTTACATTTACTAATTTAATTTTCTACTAGTTTACTTTTGTTCTTCTTCCTCTATTTACTTTACACTTGACTTTACACTATTAACAATTGCTCTTTCACAATGGACAACTCTGCTCAATTTTTCTGCAGACTATTTATCATTTTGTATAATTTGCATAAAATAACTTTCATTAACATGCAAATTATTCTGTTACTATTTCCAGTAAGTTTTATTCTTTCTGCATACTTAATTTCCTGTTTTATTTTGAGAGTTGTTTTATTAAAACCTTGCACACACATACCTTTATTTAATAAGTATAGTAAAATATATAGCTGTGTGTGCTACATAGTGAAAGAAAATCATTATACCCTAATACACTCAATTATTGTTAAGAGATATTTTTGCCAAAACTAAAATAGAATCTTAATGTTACATTCCTATTTTTAGAATACTCTTTTCTAATTGTTATTAATAAATGTAAAAATACTGCAAAGCTTCTTTCTACATATAATATAACGAAGATCATTTTGATCAAAAAGAAAATTCTCTTTAGTCATCAATATTTATTAATTTTTTTATATCTGCTTTCTAAATAATATATTGTATAAATAACCATGTGACAAGTAATTGGTAATCTACTTTCATAGTAGAAACGTTTTAGCAACTGTTACTGAGTCATTGCCAAATGAATAGGTGAATTCCAACCAAATTGTTAATGCTACTATCATAATAATAAAAAACTACAACTAGGGTCAAAAGCAAAAAGTACACTTACACACACACGCACACACACACACACACACACACACACATATATATATATATATATAATGTGCTAATGCTAAACTAGTAATAATATGTAAACATAACTTGCAATTTAAATTAATATGCAGCAAAAAACTTTTTGGTCTTTGAAATCACTATTAGACTACAAATAAAACAACTTCACTTCTAATAAAATACGATAATGGTCAGCTAAAAGTCCATAAGTATGACCAACATTAATTACCAGAGGACACCACTACATTTTCTATCTAGAATTTTTTTGTTTGTTTGTTAAAATTTAACATCAATTTTTATTGAGTGTTCATCTGTTGATATTTTTATAAAAAAATTACGAATTTACTGGTGAGGACATTTAGTCATTGATTCCTATAGAGACTTTAATCACTGCTGGAAATTTAATCTATGACTATTAAGTCATAGAAAACAATAGATTCATTGGAATATTCAGTTGCCATAGCATATGACGATACAACAAAAACAATAATTAAATGGAAGAGACCATGCTAAAAAACCAACAAAATTTATTATAAATTCAGTAAAATTATAATATTCACTATAAATATTCTGTATTTTGTATTTAACATGGATAATTTAAAGTCTATTCAATCATTTATAATTTAAAATTATATCAATAGATCATAGAATTTAATATCTTATGCCATGTACACACACACACACACACACACACACACATATATATATATATATATATATATATATATATATATATATATATTGTAACCTAAATAAAAAGTATTGAGTAGTGTGTGAGAGCCATTGGAAATCTAATAAAAATATTTCAAAATAAATCCAACAGTATTTTACCCACTTTTTATTTCTAGTTTTATCCTATTAAGTGAATACTATGTGAATATGGTCTATCAGGATGCCACTAGGTTATCTGAACCTAGTTATATTCTATACCTATTTCAAATGTACCAGATTTGAACCCCTTTTTGTATCTCATTTATAACTGGATGTAGGATTTGTGGATTGATAACAAAAAGCAGTTGTTTTACCTGAACCTGTCTGTGCACAAGCCATCAAATCTCACTTACTAAGAATAATAGGAAGATCATGTTTTTGCACAGGAGTAAGTTTATCGTATTTGGCAAGATTAATATTATTACAAATAATTTCTCCCATGTAATATTCAGCAAACAATGTAACAGATTTTGGACAGCCATCACCAGTTGCTTCAACAGGAATATCTTCATATTTATCAAAATTAATTCCAGTATTTTTTTTACCAAACAGTTCTTTAACACAATTTAATCCAATGTCCCCCCTATCAATCATATCAACTAAGCAGCCTGGAGTGGCAACTAAAAATGGCATCCTTTGTCCAAGTCTCTCATCTGTTGTGCAACATCAGCACCTCCATAAACAACACAAGGACATACTTGAGAATGTTAAGAAAACTTTTGTGCCTCATCATAGATTTGAGATGCCAGCTCTCTAGTTGACACTAGGTTAAGAGCAACAGGATAGTGTTTATGTTGCCCAAAGGCACTAACCTGATGTAGTAGTTCAGGAGGTCTATTTTTATAAATTTGATTTAGGATAGGTAACACTATGCTAAATAAAATCAGTATGTATATTTTCCAAATTGAAAAATTAAATTACCATTTGATCAAGATATTGAACTTGATTAAAAAATCAGAAAACTGAACGAAGTAAAAAAAAAAAAAAATGTTAAATTCTTAATTAATGAAAAACCAAAATAAAACATATTATGGATTCCAAAAATACATCAGAAAAATAAAAAATAACTATACAATAATATTTGTAATGGCATTAATAATAGATGTGTGACAACAAGAAGTACTTTCAAGAGATGATTAGAAAATTCTCATCTCAAGTCAATTGATGAAAAATCTGTTTATAATTAAATATAAATATCTGATTTAACATTTTAACCATCACTTAATAGCTCATTCTCTTTTTTGCATTTTTTTAAAGCAAATCTCTAATAAAAACTGTAGGTTCAATTGAAATAATTAAAATAATGAGAATAAAATTGCTTTAAAAATGAAAAAAAAGCTACAAGTTATATATTGTAATAAATATAAAGTTAGAGACAAGAACAACAAATAAAACATCTTTATTTAGACAAACCTTCAGTAATGAATTGCCAAAAATAAAAATCATAAGTGCCAATGTATAAATAAGTGAAAAAAAAGTCAATAAAAATTCTAACTGTATTATATCAACAAATCTGAAAAAACTGTTTAGTGGCCTTGATATTGCTTTATGCTATAATACTAAAAAGAAAATCTTATAGAATATATAAACCATTTGTCATTTTTATGTCACTTATTAGTAATATTATGTTGAAATCAATGAAAAGAAATATCAAATATTTCAAAAAAATAAAGCATATCATCAATAAAAAAGTGAGCATAGGTCTTATTAACTATTATATTTAATTCAGTGAAAATAAAAATAAGAGCAAAACATGTTCTATATTGATTGATTATATAATGAAAAAACTGAACTGGCATGGTTTAACACTTTTCAGTAGTTTACTTAATTTCATTTTTGATTTCAAATAGAGGTGAACAATCAGTATCTATCTCATTTTTCACAATCAGTCACAATATGTGTAATACTGTTGGCTCAGACTCTCCAGATGCATGGGTTGAGGGCTGGATTAGCCAGATGAAACATATATGTGTATTTAGTCTGTCATCATGCTATATGCAACATTCCAAACAAACTTATATATAAAAAATGATAGTACTTCAGTGTTTCTTTTTCCATACATTAACTTGTTCTCTTTACAGTTTTAATATTTGAAACATCTTTCCTAAGTGATTTTCAGCCCTTTATATCACTGAGTCTTTTTACAGACCCCCAATATAAAAAAAACTGATTTTTATTAGTTAAACTATCTGATTAAAACTGATCATCTGCTTCCAATTTACAGTTGATAAGAAATCCAAACCAATAGATAGAAACAGTTGATTTTTATTAATTAACCAATCTAATTTAAAACTGATCATCTGTTTCTAATTTACTGTTGGTAAAAAAATCCAGACTAATAACTTTCTTGATAATTAACAAGCCTAGGGAAACCATTACTTTAATAGTTTCACACCTTTGTCTCACATCTAGCTTTATAAAATGTAATCACTTTTTTTTCTAATTATCTCTGATTTTAAAGACCTTCAGCTGATAAAAAAAGAAATTCTAACTTGTGAGTTTAATTAACACAATATAATTCTTTACACAATTTTCTTTTTAAAAAAAAAAGATTTTAACAGAATTTTTCTTTTATTTTATGTGTAACTGTAAATTCATTGGAATTACCCCCGCCACAAATCATACCATTGTTTTATCAAATGCTCAAAAAAATCAAGAAACTGACCAGCTCCTGGACTCCAGTAAAGTCTTTGATGACACCTGGTCTTTAACTGCTCTTTCCTTTTCCTGATTATCAACTCCCACCTACCCAGCATTATAGAATAGGAAATTCTAAAAGAAAATATTCATGTTTATATAAAAAATGCTTATTACATTAAACAAGTTCTTAGAATCTCATCACTATACCTAACCACATAAGAGTATAACAATTGTACTCTCATAACAAAATCTAGCCAGATGACAAATAGAACATTATACAACCATATTATTGTACAATTTATTCATTAATCAATCCTTTATTAGTATGTAATCACTATTTATTATTAATAAAATTTTTGTTGAAATGAACTGTAAATTCATTTCTGTAAAATACAAGCACACATTCTGATATTCAGAAAATGTGCCTACCAAAATAACCTGGATGCTTTTTTACAAACTATAATTTAATATTCAAAATTAAATCATTATAACTAAAAAACAGAGAGCAAAATTTAGCAAGTATAGATCAATTTTGAAGAAAGTTAATATTCAAAATATGAAAATCATTAACTAAATAGTTTGTGTCCATGGACAACTGTTTATATGTGTTCTAATCCTAATTTTTAAAATAACTATAAAATAATTCAAGGTATGTACTATTTTTGGAGGTTTTATCAATACAAACAAAGAACATAAATATTTCTACCACTCTCTTAATGTCCTAGGCTTTTGGGACTTGATCCTGTAGGGTTTAAACTTGGGTGCCTTACAGCTTTCTTTTCTATATAAGAAAATGTGATGATTTTTTTCTGTATTTCATTTTATGCACATGATTACAAATTTATTCACAGGCTAAACTGTAATGGGTACAACAGTGTATATATATATATATATATATATATATATTGATACCCATGGTATATATATATATATATATATATATATATATATATATATATCATCAACCATTATCAATCCACTGCAGGATGAAGGTCTCTCCAAGTTTAATCCATCTTCTCCGATCTTTAGCTTCTCTTCTCCACAACACCCCTGCACATTTTCTTATTTCATCCATCCATCTCACATGTGGTCTCTTTCTGGGTCTTTTACAATCTCTTGGAATCCAGTTTAAAATTTCAATTGTCCATCTATTATCATCTCTTCTAGCAATATGTCCAGCCCAACTCCATTTCAATCTTTTAATTTTTTCAATAAGGTCAGTAACAGCTATTTGTTGTCTTACCCATACAATGCATTTTCAATCTCTTCTTGTTACTCCCAACATACATCTCTCCATACTCCTTTGAGTGGTCTGAAGTCTCTGTATTGCTCTTCTATTAAGTGTCCAAGTCTCAGATCCATAAGTAAGAACTGGTAAAACACATTTGTTAAAAACCATCCTTTTCAAACACATAGACATATTTCCTTTTAGTATCAAGTTATTTCTACCAAAAGCACTCCAACCAAGTTTAATTCTATAATTAATTTCCTCCATTATGTTTCCATCTGTATTAATAATCTGACCAAGGTATTTGTAACTGTTAACTTCTTCTAATTCTTCATAATCAATCTTTATTTTCATATTTTGAGAAAATCGATTAAACATTACTTTAGTCTTTTTAACATTTATCTTTAGTCCTACTTTTCTACTTTCATCTGCTAACTCCTGCAACATTTCCTGCAGCTCTGAAGCATTATTTGCAAAAACAACTACATCATCTGCGAAATCTAAATGACTTAAATACTCTCCATTTACTTTCACTCCTTTAGTTTCCCATTTAAATCCACAAAATACTTCTTGCAGCACTGCTGTAAAGAGTTTTGGAGATATGGAGTCACCTTCTCTTACACCTTTCTCAATGTTGATTTTTCCAGTATCATTATGTAATCTAATTGTTGCTGTTCCATTTTTATAAATATTCTTTGAAATATGACAATATCCCGGATCTATACCTTGATGATCCAATGCTTTAATCACTGAAGAAATGTGTATAGAATCGAATGCCTTTTCATAATCTACAAATCCAAAACATAATGACAACTCATATTCATTTGTCCTTTCTATGACTTCTCTCAATACCTGGATATGATCTATTGTACTAAAACCACTTTTAAATCCAGCTTGTTCTCTTGCTTGATGGAAATCCAAAGTTCTCTGTAGACGAGTTGTAATTATCTTGGTAAAAATTTTATATAAAACTGATAAAAGGCTGATAGGTCTGTAATTTCTAATATCTTCTTTATCACCTTTTTTAAATATTAATATTATTACTGCAGTCTTCCAATCTTCCGGTACATCTTTATCATTTAGACATTTGGTATATAACTTTGCTAAAATTGTTTCTATTTCTTCACCTGCTTCTTTTAATATATCAATTATAATTCCATCATTTCCTGGAGCCTTTCCTTTCTTCATACACTTAATTGCATGTCTCACTTCTTCATTTAAAATTCTGGGCAATTCGGAAGATGTAATAGATATAGGAGGTACTTGTTCTTTATTACTATATAATTCTTGATAAAAATCTTCTACCAATTTCATGATGTCATCTCTCTTTTTAGTAATAATTCCATCTTTTTTACTTATTGCAGATATAAATTTCCTACCAATACCAAAATGTTGTTTAACATTTTTGAGACTTTTATTTTCTTCTACAGCTTTCCTTGCTATTTCACAGTTATACTTTCTTATATCATTTTCAACTCTTTTCCGTACCATTTTACAAAATTCGAGATATTCAATTCTTTTTAATACATCATTTTTGTATATGTTCATATTCCTTCTTTTCTTCATAAATTCTCTAGTCTCAGTAGAAATTTTATTAGTCAATTGCTGCTTTTTTCTACCAGCTATGTTTGTTGCAGTTTTTAAAAGTGTATCAGTTATTTTCATATTAATTTCATTCAAATCTGTATCATGTTCAAAATCTCCTAACACTTGAAACCTATTTGTAAGTTCTAGTTTAAATTCATTAGAATGTTTCTGAAGATTAGGAACATCAACTGTAAATATTGTTTTTCTTAATAATTTTTGTCTCTCTAGTTTTACATTAACACATAACTTACACCTTACTAATCGATGATCACTTCCTGTGTTAAATTTATTAAGAACATTACAATCTTGAAATATGTATTTTCTGTTAGTCAAAATATAATCCAATTCTGCTGTACCTTCATTTGGATGCTTCCATGTCCATTTCCTTTTAACATTTTTCTCAAAAAATGAATTCATAATATAAAGTTTTTCTTTTTCTGCAAACTCCACAAGTCTATGTCCTCTCTCATTTCTATTACCATAACCAAAATTACCTACAGCAATTTCATCCTTCATTTGTCTACCAATTCTAGCATTAAAGTCTCCCATAACAATTTTAAAATGTTGTTTATTCTGATCAAAAGCCTTTTGTACATCCATATAAAAATCTTCTACTACTTCATCACTATGAGAACTTGTTGGGGCATAAACCTGAATTATCTGCATTTGGCATCTGCTATTAAGTTGTATAACTAATCTTGCCACTCTGTCTGATACACCATCAATCTCCACAATATTGTTCTTCCACTTTTTATTTATAATGAATCCTACTCCACTTGTATTTCCAATATGTGTGCCTTTATAATAGAGTATATGTCCACTTTTTAAATCAATTGTTTCTTCTCCTTTTCTTCTAACTTCACAAAGTCCAATAATGTCCCATTTAATATAAGACAGTTCTTCTTCTAATTCTTGCAATCTTCCTTCACTTGAAAGTGATCTGCAGTTGTATGTACCTAAATAAAAAGTCGTCATCAAATGACAGCCTGGGTCTGCAATCAGGGGATTCTTAGCACCCTCCACCTTCGTCCACCTACCGCTGCCTTGGTTGGTGACTTTACAGCCTCCTGGGAATAAGGGCCATGCTTTATTTTTGTCTGTCATAATCGTATATATGTATTCGAAAAATATTTATCATTTACACGAACATTCATTCTGCCTTGTCAGGCACTGAGAAGAAACACCATGATGTTTCTTGATCTTAAAACTCAGAGGTATATATATAAGAAAAAACTAAGAAAGAAAAGAACTATAAGAGCACTTGCTTTTATTAAAATGAGTTCAAAATAGGAAATAAAATTGCAAAGGTAATAATAATGAATCAGTTTCTGTTTTGAATGTCCATAATAAATAATGTATATATGGTTTTAATTTCAATTATAATAATGTAAAAATATTGCAAATTGAAAGAGATAACAAAAAGGCAATTAAAGGAAGCTATGCTAATATATAAATACAAATAAGACTTAATCAATAGGCAGGCAGCAAATGTTAAGATCACAGAATTATGGAAAGGTTAACCTTTCAAAGTATTAGTTGACAAAGACTAGGAGAATAGTGGAAAGTGCTCCTAAGTGGCAATTATATGTTTTGTACTTTTCAAAATTTTTGATTACTGTATTTAATAATATTTATTTATATTACTTTGAACAAATACTGACATTGATTTATAATATTATTATATATATATATATATATATAAACCTTTGACAGTAACTTTTAGAATACCCCATCAAATCAATAATATCAGTCATTTTAATTATAAATCCATTAGCTATGCATGTCAAATAATAAAAAAAAAAGCATTTGTATTTTAAACAAATTAAATTATCTTATGTACAGTGACTCCTGAAGCTGCTCCATATGGATTAGATGAGAATATATTCTATTATGTTATATATTAACTGACTATATTCTCTTATTAACATGCAATTTGATATTTTAACTTCAAATTAACTTTTTTTTACCAGCTTCCTAAAATAATTTGAAATGGATATTCCCATTTCAATATTAATGTTGTTTAAAGATGTCTAGATGTAAATTTATTGGCCCATGCAATTAAAAATTTATTAAGAGTTATTTGAATATAAATCATAAATAATAATTTTCTTTTAAAAAAGGGAATCTATCAAATATAAATAATAAATTGTCCATCAACTATTATAACAAATAAATTACAATAATTCTATGCCAGACATAATGTTTAATTTACTTTAAAACAATTTGATTGGAATTTTATTATTATTTATTTTCTGGTCATATTACAATATTTTTAATTGTATTTATACTTTGTAGATGGGATTAATTCGAACTGCAGAAGAAGATTTTATTCTTGAAGTATTACCTACATCTTTTCAAGACAAGAAAAATGTTAGGAATGCTGATTCAAAAGATTTTTTATATCATGTGATTTATAAAAGGCCACCAATAAATATGGTGTGTGGAACAGGTAAGTGATTTTATTTGGAACCTTTATAGATTATATATAAAATGTATTTTGTAAATTTTATATGACATATACTATGTATGATAAAAACAAATTTTAAATAATACATTGTAAAGTAAATATCACTTTAATAAATCCTATTGAAAACAATGGAGAATGAAGATTATCATTTTCACCAGCCTTAACAATCCTTTAGGTGGTGGAAAATTTTAGAAGGGCTTTCATTTTGTTTTGTTTTTTTATTTAAAATAGACAAATATTTATTTTATGAATAAAAATTAGTTGATTAGTAGAAAAGGTATAAATTAGCTACTTAAAAGGAAACAAATTATACTTAATATAGCAAACAAAAAATAAATTTAAGTTTATATGTAAACTAGATGTGATCACCAATTTTGAGCATTAAACAGAAAATACTGTCTTCCAAAAAAAAATAAGTAGACATAAATTTAAAAAAAAATAGTAAAAGGAATAAAAGTTACAGAAATAAATAAATAATGAATACATCTTAATTTTGGAATACCTAGCTATTCTGTCATAATAGCTGAACAACAAGAAAAAACAACAAAGAGGATATTCGGGAAAAAAAATCTTTATTTTTCTGTGAGCCCCCCAAAAAAAAAAAGAAACCTTATGTAGCGTGAAAAAACACTAAAAAAATAGAATATCGTTTTATCTTTGTGCTCTGTTGTGATAGAAGCTTAGTATTTGACTTACTTTTTAAATTATTCGGTGAATTTTGTCTATTGTTTTAATTTGTGTACAGACTATGTATTATGCAATCACCATTAATATATTAAAGATGAAGAATGAGTCATACTTTTAATAACCTAGGTTATTAAAACTATGAGTCGTTCTTCATCTTTTGAATATATTAATGGTGATTGCACCACACTTACTCTGTACACAAATTAAAACAATAGATAAAATTCACCGAATAATTTAAAAAGTAAATCAAAAACTAAGCGTATATATATAGCAACAAGCATAAAGATAGAATAATATCATTCTATCTTTTTATCAGATTTGGCGGAGGTAGTTACTTCCTCTTTGCAATATACAGATATTTAAAGATTATGATTATTAATTTATCGTTATAAAAAGAAATTTTGTAAAAAATACATTTTTTTATATTTTTTCTTTTCTTGAGTACTAATGACTCCTTTATAATAATAAAAAAAAGGATTTTATTTGATTAAACTGATTTACTCTCACTTCAAATTTTAATAATGTAAAAAAAAAATTAATTAAAAAAAAATAAAAGTCTTAAGTTATATCATTAGGTCATATTTATTTCTTAGTTTTTATCCAAATGGCCATGTAATTTTTATTTAAATAATTATGATAATAATAGTAATAGATGGTACCGTTTACCATCTATTACTCTCAACATAGCTTACCCACACTAACTTCTTCCAAGATCATCCACCACCAGACATCAGAATTTACTCTTTATCTAGCTGCTCGTCATATGTGTTCTTCTCTGAACTGACTATGTTCTTTGTACTGCACCCATAACTTGATTTCATACCACATGGATGAGTTATGTACTGCAAAATTAATAATTACAAGAACAATAATCAAGATTAATTTGCTGACTGTATATAACTTCCAATATGATGCCAGATTTTACAATCTTAAGCCATGTTTATCTTTGTATAAAATTATGTTTTATAATTGAATTGTTTTTAACACCTTTATAATTAAATTTGACATCCATCTTTGTATCCAAAACTAGTAACAGTGTTTATAAAAAAACATTTTGCAATCTGATTAATGTAACCCTTAAAATCAAGCTATATAAAAACCTGTACATGTTGCATCTGTAACCCTGGCAATCAAAGTTATTTAATTCTATGTAACCCAAAGGATTAATAAATATTGTAGTTTAATAATAATAATAATAATAATAATAATAATAATAATAATAATAATAATAATAATAATAATAATAATAATAATAATAATAATAATAATAATAATAATAATAATAATAATAATAATAATAATAATAATAATAATAATAAAATAATAATATAAAAACAAAGTTTAAAAAACCAATGAAATGAACAAATAAATAAAAATGTAATACATCAAAAGAAACTAAGGATAATATTTTTTATGATGGCTTTAATGAATAGTTTAAAATTTAAATTAAAAATGTCTTTATTATCTGGGCAAACAAAGAAATGGAGAGAATTTTAATATATCAGATTTACAAATTTTAAGTTCAAAAATATTCTGAGTGCAATTATTATAATCCTGTTTTCCAATACTTCATTTAGAAAGGAAGTTATTTACTGAAATATTCTAGGAAATAATTTTATGTAGAAATTTAAGATTTTCTACATAAAATTATTTCCTAGAATATTTCTGTATATAACTTCCTTTCTAAATTAAGTATGGTCTATAAGAGTTGGTGTATATAGAATGTACACTCTAAACTTAAATGATTCACTTAAGTGCTTAAAAATAATAAAAAAAATAGAACTGGTTTACGTTTATGATTTGTTTCTGTTATTTTTTTTTTAAAAAAACTAAACCTAATTAATTTCAGCTAAATAAACCTATTCAAAACTTGTGCTACAGACAAGAAAATAAATAATTTTCTTTAATGAATAATTTTTTTTATTATAAAGGTGAATTTATTATAACTAAAACAACTATATTAATTAAGAAAATGTTGATATAAAATAATTTATCACAATATTAAAAATATTTTGCAAATGTTTAAAAATTTTAATTAAAATTATCTTTAAATATTAATATAAACTAGTTGTAATACTAGTCAACATATTTTTCTCATATTTAAGAAATTTTGTATAGAAATGGATTTTAATTAAAAATAATTTATGACTTGTCTTGATAAAAAATGTAATTGTATAAATAAACAACCTCAGAAAATAAACATCTTTTCTTATTGTCTCTGTTCACCATTATTGTTATTACTATATATTTCACAAAACCTTTTCAAGCATTGGAAGCCACTACCATGTGTTGCTAAGCCATAAAGAACTTTTTTTCAAGTATAAATTCTGAATCCTACTCTCTGAATATCGAACTGCAGCAGCCAAACTCTGTTTTCATGCAAACTAACTGCACATATGTAACATCATAGCTTCAACAGACACACTTCCATAGCAATAGGTAATCAAGTTTCATATAAGCTTTACCCTGATTGTGAATATCTGATTCTGACTGAATATTTGGAAAATTATCAACAGCACATGTCACTAATGAATTAAAAATAGCCCTTTTTCATGATGCACAAAATTAAACTGCATATGTAAAATTTAATCCTAATTTCATATTTAAAATAATCTCTTTTCAGCTGTTCATGAACTTAAAATAACAATTTTATTTAGTTTATAAACAGTAATAATGATAATGATTTAACACTTCCATCGTACCCTTTATTTATTGGCAAAAGGAGTAAAACTCTGAACTTTTTTAATTGGTCAATTCACAAACTCTTTGATAGAAATATTTTCATCTTTTAATATATTAATTTTAATTTCGTTTGCAAAAAGTATATTAATTTTTTGTAATGTTAGGAAAGTAAACAAACGTTTTTTTCTAAAATATATTTTTATTTGTATTTTATAGAAATATTCAAAAGTGGAAAAATCAAAGAAAACATTACAAGCAAATTACAAGCAATGCAAACATCATTTATATCCCTCCCAGATTTACCGTTACAAATTTTTTAAAATTTTTTTAGTAAAATCTTAGCGTTTTTCTCAAAATAATTATATTTTCAGCATATTATTAACCAAAATACATTATGATATGTAAATAAATGCCAGAAAAATATTCTAAAACATTAATCTTTGTTTGAAAATTAAATAAACAGCTTGGAGCAATCTAAACTCTTGACAAAATGTCAAAATTATTGCTATTACTGGTTTCTTTTTCAATTTATAATCATGCAAAGTATACAATTTTTTAATAAAACCTTACTACTTTTGTAAAATAACTATATTTTCAGCAGATTTTATGAAAATAATTTATAATATTTATGATAAATAATAAAAAAAACACTCTAAAACAAATATTTTTATTTTCATCGGTGAAAAAATATTTATTGGAACCATCCGCCATTAAGAGCCGAGAATGTTTGGCCCAACCAATCAGAATTTATCTTCTTCTTTTGTTAACTTAAAACACTCCTAGTATTGATTTTTTACTTGTAAAATAATTCAAGAGAGGGCAGTATCTTACAGGCCTTGGTCTAAGCTTTAAGACTAGCATAAATTCATCACTGTAGCTCAAAAAATGGCAGAGTTAGAACGATCTAAAGTCATCAATGCGAATTTGTGTTGAACCCTATTAAACTTAATAAACTTTAAAAGTCTTTAGTTATCACAAGCCAGTAATACTCTCTATATCAGTTAATTTTTAATTTAAGTTATGCATTATGTATATTTATTTTATAATATTTCTTTTCCATAGTTAACTATTTGCATTTTATTTATTCTTTATATAATTTTCTTTAATTTTAGAAAAAAAAAGACATATAAGTCCCTGAATATTTATACATGATAAAATGTATTTGAGCTGTTAAACAGTAATAAGGAGAGAGGTATAGAAAGTTCAGTTATTTTAAAATAAAAGTTAAATTGATGTCAGTTTTATTTTCATGAATATTTTATTAAAGTTTTAAATAACAAAGATAATCAAGATTTAATTTAGGTAAATGTTAAATAAATTTTTCTCATGAAAAATTAATTCTTTTTTAAAAGAATATAAGAAAGAGATTTAAATAGTTCAGATTTAGTTTTACAAAATTTCTTTCTCTGAATCTATAAAGTTATTTGAACAATGTGATTAGAAATTAATAAAATAGAGATATATAATTGATTTTTTTTTGTAATGTTATTTTGTCAAAGTTGCTTATAATTTGCATTAATTTTGTTAACAAAATCATCGATCATAATATAAATATTCACAATTATATTCTAATTTAAGCTTGATGCAATGGGCGTTACAATTCAGATAAATTAATAACAAAGATCATGTCAATTATTGTTCTCCATATTCCAAAAAAAAAAAAAAATTGATGGGTTGGAATTCAGATAAATAAAAAGTATTTTTATTTTTAGATTTAAAACGTGTTTATAATGAAGCTGTATTTAGACAGCATTTTTTTAAATATATATTAATATAATGTAATTGTTTTCATTAAACATTCTTGTTTTTCTTTTTTTTAATTTCTGTTTGGTTAATAAATTTTTAAAAAACGTGAATAATTTGAATTCCTATATCTAAAAATAAATTACTGAACTTTAAAAAAGTTTTTTTGCCTCCCGTTTTAAAAGAACGAAATTTACAGTTTTTTTTTTTTTTTTTTGAAAATTATTGCATAAATATAGTTTATATTATTTATTGTTGAGTGTTATGTTATTACCTGGCTAAAATTTTTCAATTTTAATACAACTATTATTCGACTGTTCAATTTTTTTTTTTTAAAGAAAACTATATGACAACTTTTTAACTTTTATACTTTTGTTTATTCTTTTTGAAAGCATAGTTTTGCGTCATCAACTCATTCCAATCAATTAATTTTTACCAAGTGCTAGGACATTTTTATTTATTAATGTTTATCAAGTTTCAATAAAGGAGAAACTATAGAAGCCACACTAATTAAATCGAAGCTATAACTTCTTTTATTTTTCGAAACAGATAATTCATCTTTTTCTAGATATTTACTAATTAATAAAGGAATTTACTTTTAAAGCACTATTATGCATATTTAAAAAATATTACCAACAATAAAAAATAATATTCAATTGTAATTTGATTATTTAATTGAAATGGAAAAAAATATTAATAATATATATTTTTTTTTGTAGAGGCAAAGGGCAGATATTTTACAAGGCGGTTCCAAGCTTCGGACTATTTGAAATATGATTATTCTCAAAATACAAATCCAAGTTCATTTTATACACCATCTTCAGATAATCGGTTAAAGGCCATAAATTATAAAAATATTACAATAGAATTGGCTGCTTATGTGGATTACGATCTTTATCAATACTTGAAAAGATTTTATAATACTGAAAATAATATTAAATCCAAAATTTTAAGATATATTTTAACTATTGTGAATGGGGTAAGATTTATATAAATGTAATAATAATTTGTATTAATTCAATACTGCTTAAATGTGTATATATATATATATCATCCTAAACAAGTGTTTAAAATATGCGTAAGAGATTGTGATCTAAGCCAAGCATCTCAATAAGCCAAATAGTCACCATACTAAAATGCTGTATTTTTTGGCCATTTTGATGGAGCACCATCAGCCACTAGCTTGACGTGAGATCAAATGTCAAATATATTGGAAACGATGTTTTCGAATTTAATAATTAGGTCAAGGATGAATGAAGGGAGAAGAAAAAAAAAAGAATATTTGGCTCTAAAGGCAAAGATGAAAAATTCTAAAAAAGAAGTTAAAATAGAAATCCAAAGTTTAAATAAAAAATTAGAAGAATTTTAGGAGGAATGCAGAAGTTTCTTGAAACAAATTGTCAATGATAATAAAATCTTAAAATAGTTAAAATACAAGATTACAACATGAAATTAAGTTTCATCTAGATAACATAAATAAATAATATTTTGAAAAGAATGATATATATATATATATATATATATATATATCTATTCTATATATATATATATATATATATATATATATATATATATATATATATTAGTTCAAGATATGCTGATAAAATTTGTTTAAAAGATGGTCATGAATATTGTGATTTTATTTTTAGAAGACATTTTAGAGCTGATAAAAATGCATGGCTATTTAATAAGAAAGATTTTCAAAAGAGGTTTGTGGTAACATATATTTCTGTAATAAAAATATAAGAGACATTTATGTGAGTAGGTGTGAATATAAAAAGTTATTTGAAAAGCTAAACATTATGAATAGGTTTGGTTCTTGTCATTCCAAAGTCATTAATGTAGAGTAAATGCAAAAATGTTTAGTTTATGGTAGTATGAATTTTGAAAATATTGTGAATTCAATATTACAAACAAATGTACTATGACTCTCCAATTCAAAAGTAACAGTGCAATCATAGTTTTATATAATATAAGAAGCTATAATTTTAGCCGAGTTGTGGAATAAATATCTTGATAGAAATTGATACTACTGGGATGATTGTAGTCATCTATTTTATAAGTATCTGACCAAGAGAAATCTGAGGAAAATATAATGACAGGATGGGAAGAGAATAAAAATTTAGAGATAGTTATTGATCATGAAAGTTTTATTTACTCTAAAAAGATTATATTTTTAAAGGGAGTGAAGTTAATTATTTTATTCAAAAGTTAGCTAAGGAATGTAATACCAAATATTCCTTCAGGATTAAATTCATAATTGTAAAACTCACATTAATAATTTACCTATCAAATATGTGATAAAATAAAATAAAAAACATGCTTTTATAATAGATGCTTCTGATGGGTCCAAAGTAACATATAATTCCCACAGTTAAAGATTGATGCATTTGGAAAATAACTGCATTAGTATAAGTCATTCTCTGCTTTTTAAAAAAAAAATGCAGCAATAGAAGTTATATGATGTAAATAATTAGATGTTAAAATGTCCTTAGTGGCTAAAGAAAATTGAGTTTATTTATGGATATATATATATATATATATATATATATATATATATGATAATAATTCCTCACTGTATTATTTAAAAATACGTGAAGTTATTAAGAGCTTGGTTATAGACTCAAACTCAGTTACTTATTAATTTTTTAGAATAAACAAATGATTTTGTAAATAATATTTTGCTATTAGTAGTATTTAAAATAATAAAATGTCAAAGTAATAAAAAAATTATAGATCGAATGAATACTAACAAGATCAGTTATTAAAAAAAGAGAAATAACATTGATAAGGAAAAACATATTTACTATTTATTGTTGTTCTATTTATATAAAAATTATTTATTGAATTTATTGTATTAAGTTAAATTTAATAAAAATGTACAGCAATATTTATTGTAAATCTGTTTTCATTATTATTGTTTAAAAAACTGGTCAATGTTGAAATTTCAAGTTAAAACAATGAATTTACCTTGCATATGCTGTCAGAAAATCTGTTGTTAAGGGATACAGTGGATTTTTGTTTTGCTGCAATAGCAACTAGAGAAAAGTCAGTCATTTTTCATTCTTTCTCTTCATTGAAAAGAACAAAATTTATTTATGTTGCTGCTAAATAAGGAAATGGAAGTGCTTTTGGTTAATTCCTTAACCATCCTCAACTACCATTAAACTAAAAAAACATAATGGAAACAAAGATCATCAATCCAACTACCACACATCCTGAATTTTAATGTTAGCAGCTTATCTATTAGTTATATTCATTTTATTTCTACTTATTAATATTGACTCCTTATTTTTTCTTTTATTATGGTTTCTCTCTTCATGAAAAATCGTAACACTTTCAATATCAAACTTGAATTTATATTTACATGTTCTTTCATGATCCAAATGTTGAACCAGTCATTAAATCATCATTATTTTTATTTTCACACACTCGTATAACAATTCAAGATCCTTTAATCTTTTTTCAATACTGCATTTCAATTCACCTATACATGAGTACATACATCCACAAAAAATTAATAAATGTTACTTTTCTGCTTGACTGATATGACATATTTAAATTATTCAATAGCTTATTCACATTATTTGTAACATGAAATGAAACATTGTACACACACACACACACACACACACATATATATATATATATGTGTGTGTGTATATATATATATCGAGCATTTGAAATGTATGAAATAGATATCCCTTTTTATTATTAATTTTCAACTCCTTTAAATCATTATAACTCTTCTTAAACTGACAATGTTATTGTTAATCTTTTCAATCTTACAACAGATTTCAAGCAATTCTTTGGCATATATCTCAAATATTGTTTAATTTATCATACTGGTAATGACATATTCTTTCATTATGAAACAAAAAAGATGTAAAACACGCTATTTTATGCATAATTGGAACTTTTGATTTACAATTTATATATTTCCTGTTTTGCAATGGTTTGATTATTAATTTACAACTTAATACACTATTGTCACAAATACTTAATACTTATGGCCTGTTTGTTTTCAATAGTTCATTTTAAGCCTCTTAAATTATTTAACTATTCTACAAGCAAATTTATAGTAGCATTATTTCCACAAACAAAACCATCATCCACAAACCTTTTGTAAATTTCAATATATTTAAAACTACACAGATGTAAAATACTACTCTAATATGTTGACAAAACAAAATTGTAAACTTGTGTATCAACAGGCAAAATGATAAGCCAACCTTTAGATATTTTATAATATCCATCTTCAAAAGAAGCAACAATGTTATTAACAATTTTTTTTAAAGAATCAATAACAAATTTTATCATGTATTTACAAACACCTTTACTTTTTAATACATGTTCAATTATTTTTATGAAATCCACTCTATCAATAGAACAAGACATTTCTATCATATCCAATGAAGAAATAAAATTTACACTCATTAATGACTATATTTTTAATTCTATCTAAAACATCAAAAGGTGAAGCAATAGTATTTCCCCCCAAACCTAAAAACTCTTGTAACAGCTTACCAATCTATTTACAAATTTGATATATAAATGAATTATCAAAATCAATAACATGAATAAATTATTGAATACACCTGGGTCTTGTTTTATGCGGTAGATAGGTTCCACAGAAAACCCACATTAAAAAAAATCGCACAAAAATAGACTTAACTTACCTTGAAAAATGAGGGATAGGTTCAGTATTTTTCAGAATTCACATAAAAACAAAGCAACAAAGAAAAATTATTTTAAAATTCACATTAAAAAATAAGCAAATAAAGTATGACTAATAAAAAATTTCAAATATTTGAAAAAAATGAATACAAGACAAACTTTTTTTATTAACTACAGTATTTAATTTTACATTTTTCATATATATTTTAATCATTACTGCTAGCATTCATTTGTAAACTGGTAAGAAATTAGATTGGATGTAATATGATGTATTGTGGCTTCTTCTTAAATGAAATCAAGAATCTCTCAACAAGAAAAACCTGTTAGCCACTTTATTTTTATTCATGATGCGATATACAACTAGCACTACTTTTAGTTTTGTGCCATGTTAATGGTTTTCTGTTTTTATATTAAAAAAATGAGATCATAATCAAAACAAAAAGATTATACATTATCATTAGAAAGATTACTTTCAGTTTATAAAATCTTTGTTTTTATTTTAAAAATCTAAAAAATTATTTATTTCTGTTATATATAACAAAATACGGTTTAAAAGTTTAAATTTTTTAAATATTTATTGCAATATTTTTATATGTACATATAAATCTATTATTATTATTTACTCATTAGTATAAATAGGTTATTTACATAGAAGCTAAAATTTTAAATACAGCTTCAGGCCATATTTACGTTAGCTGCTAATATAACATTATATTTTTTGGGGGGAAAGTATTTCAAGTCAAAATAAGTTATTAATAATTTAAATTTCTTGATATCTAATAAATAGAGTGAAATATGATAGATATCAAGAAGAAACGTGAATCACATAACTTCAAAATTGCATTAAAATAATCTACATAAAATGAGACCCAGGTGTAATTCTAAAAATTGTCATATTGGACAAGCAAAAAAGTAATGTTGTTTATCACATTTTTTATGAATGTATGTTGTCATATATAGGTGAATCAAGGTGCAGTATTGAAAAAAGATTAAATAATCATGAATTGTTATACAAGTGCATGAAAAGTAAAAAAAAAAAGTGATTTAATGACTGCTTCAGTTTTTTTGGACCATGAAAAAATATGTAAATATAAATTTAAGTTTGATATGAAAAAAGTGTTAGGATTCTTCATGAGGAGAGTAACCATAATAAAAGAAAAATTAAGGAGGCAATATTAATAAATAGAAATAAAATGAATAAAATTAGCAGACTAGTTGCTAATGTTAAAATTCAGAATTTGTGGGATTTGAGCTGGTCTGTTTCCATTATGGTTTTTTTAATTTAATAGCAGTTGAGGAGAGTTAAGGAATTAAATAAAAGTATTTATGCAAATTGAAAGACTGTGTATAATAATTAATTGCCATTATATTTATTATTTTTATTAAACTAGATTTTAATTAACAAACATTATGTACTTACAATATGTTGAATTAAACCTTGTAAATTTTATCTCCTTAAAATAAATATGCATTGTTCTTTCTAAAGAAGAATATCTCAAGTAAAGTTTAGCCAACATCATTTCATTTAATAGAAAATTATGTCTGTGTAAAAATAAAATATGTTCAGATATAATAAACTTAGCAAAACACAATAAAATAATTATAATATTTTTGTTAATATTTTAATTAGTTTTATATTAAATATTTCTTCTCAGTATTTCAGAATAAATAAGCATAAATAATTAATTATAAATACATTTGGAGATTAGTTGTTTTTTAATTTTATGAACAAAACATTTTCTTATCTACAAATAGAAATATTGTATTAACTTGAAAAGATAATGCTAACTAAAAAGAGAAGACAAACAAAGATATAAAAATATAATTAGTTTTTTGTTGTTCTTATTTGTTTGATTTATTAGCATTATTCATTGATTAAATACAAATAGGGTCACTTTTATTTTATCTTTCTCTTATTTTTTTGATGATTATTTTAGGTCAAATGATGTTAGTTGATGAATATATTTTGTAAAAGGTTACAAATAAAATATTTTATGTAAAAATGTTACATTTCAATTGTCTGTGATATATTAATGATCTTATTTATAATTTCTAGTGAACAAGAAGCTAGCATACAGTATAAAAGTGGAAAATATTTGCTTTTATATAATAACCTTAATAATAAAGGTCTAGATTATTTGTTATATGTCAGCTGTAAATATTTGTATCAGAAATTGTTAATTTGCCATATAAACCTTTTATACATCACTCTGTCTAAAGCTTGCTTGAAATGAAAAAAAATTAAAATAACCTGCTAGAAAAAAAAGAAAGTCGACCTTTAAAACAAATACTATATTACATTCTGTGATGATAACTGGATTTATAGACAAATGCAGCTATATATTATTTTTTATTTGAAGTTAAATTAGGAGATATACATGACTTTAGGACATGGGTCCGGTGCCACTCAGAGATTCCCTTGGTTGTAAATAGGAAGTGGCCATCTGATATGAACATTAGCTGCAAAAAGCAAAATAAATATATATAAGCAGGCACTGCCAATGGAAGAACATTCATTACCAGAATATAGTAAAGGAAATAATGGTATGTTTGCTTCCATAAAGTGCCTGATTTCCTATGATGTAGAACATGGGTGGTAACCACTGTTAAATATGTTAATACCCTATTGTATTCTGGGTCAATAACAAATGTCTTCCAAGTCAACAGAAGATTATTATAGGTGACAATGTTGAGAAAAAAATGTCAAACAGATGATTATTTTAAGAGGTATGGTTAGTATATTAACCCTGTTATTATCATTACAACTAGATCAAGAAAGCAATGGAAAAACATTTTGCTTTATAATTACATTGTGTTTTATTATGAGTAAGATTATAAAACTAATTCAGTTTGTTAAAACCTAAGTTAAAGATGACTTTCAGGTCTTACCTGGAAGAAATAGACACGAGGCTACAAAGTTGTAAACCTGTAAAGTCTTTATAAAAATAATTCATTGAGAGAATATACATTGAGAATTTTGGTGTATGGGATATAAAATCAGTGACAACTTCTTGGAAGCTGGAACATTTGAAAAAATAAATAGTATTGATGTTATCCAATTAACCAAACTAAGGTATGAGAGATCCCAGTAAGTAAAATAGTAATGATGTTTAATTATTTTATTCTGGTGAATTTGAAATAATGTAGCAAAAGTAGATTGTATTGATGATAAATGTTTGATGATTAGGATAACTGCAAGTCTTAGGAATTTTATATTCATACAAGTTGATGTTCCAATGATCAGGATATGAAAAGATAGAGGAAATTATACAATGTCAGTGTAAAAATGTTATTTTGGGGAAAGATAAGGAAAAAAAAATTGTTATAAATTATGATATTGGAAATATAATTTTTTAAGGAGAATATCTATATTACTCCATACAATTGATTTAAAAATCATCCAAGATGATTGTGTGACTATATATTAATTCACAATAGATATAAAAATGCTATTAAGGGTTTATCAAAACTTAGTTTTGATTAAATTAAAGTTAAGCTCAAAAACAATAAAGAAGAGAAATGATAGTAAGTAGAGATTTAGAAAAATTGGAAGAAATGAAGAAAGATTTGCTTTAATATGTGAACATTTAATAAAAAGAACTGAAAAAGGTGAGGAATATATTAATAATTCTGATTAGGTTGTTCTATAATTAAAGAAGAATTATACAAAGCTCAAAATTGAAGTAGAAACTATTTGCTTATATAAAGCTAATTGTCATTGGATAAAAGATAACATGGAATACTATCAATACAGAGGAAAGGCAAAGAACATATAGAAATATGAATAAAATCTAAGAAGAGAAACAGGTTTAGGAAAAGAAAAATGATTGTCAGAAGAATGTAGAGAGATAAAACTGCTTCACCAGGTAAAATAATATGATTTAGTATTTGATAGAATTAGAAATGTCATCTGGAAAAACCCAAATGCTTAATAAGTGAAATAGTTTATAAGCATGGAGGTATATTAACTAATAGCAATAATATATTGAAAAATGTAAATAAGGTCTTCAAGATGTATTTAGAAAAGAAAAACCAATTTAATTAATTATTTATTTGAAAGTATAAGATAAATGTTTGACATATTGATAACAAAAGTAATAATGTCAATTAAACAAATTAATGGCACAGTTGTCTGATCTAATACAATACCTATAAAAATTATGAAAGAAATGGAGGAAATTCCTATGAAGAGAATAGTTGGAAATTTGCAATTTTGATATATAATTATGGAATTTAGCCCAAAGATTTTTTGGGAATTATAATCATTCCGTTGCTAAAAAAAAGAAAGCTATTAAATGTGAAGAGAGCAAAGCAATAAGTTTGAATGTTATATTGGAGAAGAACAGTTTGATGTTCCAGATAGGGGAAAGTACTGAAAAAGCTATTGGTATTATTAAAAGAATTGCAGAGATATATATATTAAAAAATAAAATAAATTGATATGTTTTGTGGATTAAAAAAGTATTTGACAGATTAATCTAGAGTAAATTCATTAACATCTTAAATACTAAATGAGAATTTTAGAAAAAGAGAAGACTGATTTGAAATATGTATACTGAGTAAAGAATAAGAATTAGATTAGAGAATAATGATACTGATGAAGTGAATATGATGAGTTAGACAAAGATGCAGTAAATCACCTGTTCTCCTACATATTTATTTAGAAGATATGTTATATAAATATTTATTCTATGGAAGAGCAAATGTTGGAGTTCCGATAGGAATATATATATATATATATATATCTCATATATATATATATATATATATATATATATATATATATGAGAATAAAGTGTCTTGAATATGTTAAATAAATGGAGTAAAGATGTATGGTATATGAAATACACATTAATGCTGAGAAGACCAAATGTTTGTGATTAGGGAGAGATACAAAAAGATGATAATATAGTTCAACAGTCAAATGGATTTAGATATTTGGGTAGTTAGTTGAATGAGGATGAAAAAAGTGAAAATGAAGTTAAAAGAATAGCATTTGTAACAAAGGCATTACCTGAGAGAAAAAAATTTTTTTTATAAACCTTTAAAGAGAGAATTAATCAAAAAAGTAATTAAATGCTATATGAATTGAGTGAACTATAAAACTCAAAAGTTTTATTAAGAATTTTGAAGGAAAACACATCTATAAAAATTATTAAAGAATAGCATACTATTCGTTATTAATCTTAAATAATATTTATAGATACGAATTACAAAATTATTCATATAAAACATAACAAATACGTATTTATACGTTCATTTATTTTTATGAAATAAAATGAACATTATATTAACAAAAAAGCAAAATAAAACGTAATTCTTTAACAAATTATAACACAAACTTAGTTTTTCTTTCATATAACTCAAAATGAAAACAAATCATTATAAAAAAAAAACGTACACAAAATTATATTAATATAATATTCTAATTTATTTTGTACTTCAATATTACAATCATTCAATATTACAATCATTTAAGTATTTCTTTATATTTATATATAATAAATCTGACTGCATTAACAACGACTTACTACTTGTATGGTAAAAACGTTCTCAACTGTAACATCTATTAAAACAAGTATCGCTCTCATTTTGAAATAGAAGCTCCTTAATGTGTTGCGGTAACATCATTGGAGCCAAGGATTACTAAAATAATTTTAAACTTAGAATAGCAAATGTCGCTCTAATTTTTAATATGTATTACTATTATTTATTATTATTTTTGTGTTAAAATTAAAATTATTAATATACAAATAAATATATATGTTTGTCATACTCAATGCTCGTATTAATTTGTATCTTTAAAAATTATGTTAGTGGTCTACAATATCTAAACGATTGCCGACTGCTGGTTCACAATATCTAAAAGGTGTAATGTGTACTATAAGAGAGTTGTGAAACATAGGCAATGTGTAATAAAAATTAGTAACCAATTGGAAGTTTTTGATCATGGAGAAGGATGTAAAAAAATGAGTTGGATAAATAAAATGACAAATGAAGTTTTGAAAAGAGTAAATGAAAGAAAAAGATTGATTAAGGAAATTAGAAATAGAAAGAGAAACTATATATATATTATATATTAGTTTAATGTGAGATATTTTTTAAAGAAATGGTGAGGAAAACAAGAATAAAACACGAAAAAGATCTCGCTGGATAATATGAGGTGTGAAAAGAATATAGAACTGAAGAGGTGGACAATAAAAATAACGGAGTGGAAAAATAGATGAATTTGTGATATGCTGCTCTCTGAACCTGTTCATAGGAAAAATATTATTAATTGATTGATAGACAGATAAACGTATTAAAAAAATTTGAAAGCTATTTATACTAATATCGCCAAAAATGCAGAAAAAGACAGAGCCTTTTTGAGATTCATAAACAAAAAAAAAAAATCAAGGCCAGAACTGTGATTAATGTTTGCTGATTTTTAAATTAATCATAATTGCGCTCAAAAATATGAAAGATGAGGTTTTAATTTTAATGTATATTCTCTATTCTCATGTGTTAGACATGGCATGAGTATAGTTATTCTTTTTTATTTGTATATTCATTGTGTGTGCATTATATTTTATATGTCAAACAATGGATAAGTAAATACAAGTAATGTGATTAATGATAAATATTTAAGCAATAATATATCCATTTTTTAGTCAAGAAAATGCTTACTTATTTGTTCTTTATTTGAGGTTTTATATTTTATCTTATCAAATTATTTATTGAAAATTTAATAGCGGTAAACGTCTATCTTCTATGACATATTCCAAAATAGATCAAATTATACCATGGTATAAGATATAAATATATTATGTATGATACATAAATTAATGGAATAAAAGCTAGCACTTTGAATACTAACAAACATTAAAAGGGAGTTTGAGTGATCACATGACAATTAGCTTGTCTTAATATCTATTATATCTTGCGCTTGTTAATAAATCTTTCATCATCACATTAACCATAGACTAAATACCAGAGAAATGATATTGAGAGGTATGATTGGCCAGTTAATTAAAAGCATTTTTATTGACTTGTGACATTGGAATAGTATTGCAGCTTATTGATTTTCCTATACCAAAAATCCTCATGTTTGGAGCGGCAATATTGAAGTAATAAACCAAGCATACCCCGTTTTGTTACTATATATATATATATATATATATATATATAGTAACAAATATATATATATATAATCCAAGACTATCTACAATATAAAATTTCGATGTGTTGTCAAAGCAAACTCTTTATTTTAAATAAAAAATATATAAATATATGTAATGAATATTACTATAACAAATTAAACAATCTTTTTTTTTTCTTTAGAATATATATATTCTCCAACATTATTAATAACTTCACAAACTTCTAACAACTTTTCAAAAACTTTATTTCCATATATAAACTATATGAACATATATATATAATGGAAAAAACGTTGAAACGTTGGAAATGTATAAGATGTGATTATATATATTCATATAGTTTATATATGGAAATAAAGTTTTTGAAAAAAAGTTAGAAGTTTGTGAAGTTATTTATAATATGTAATAAAATGAAGAAAGTAAAAAATAAAGAGAATAAAAAAAGATAAAAGAGCAAACATTAATACATTAATAATTTTTAGATTTTCTTTTATGATTATTTAAGTTTTCAAAACATTTTTTTTATTTTTAGGTTCAAATACTTTACAATGACCCTTATTTATTTAAGATGATTATTCAGTTCGTTTTAACTAAAGTCGAAATATTTGAAACCAAAACGGTAAAAATATTTTAAGATTTAAATACATACTAAGTTTAATTTTTTAAATTACTGAACATTTTTATATCTTTAATCCTTTTATGATTATATGCTTTATAATTTAAATATATATCATATTAATCAATTGCAATCTTAAAAAGAAAAAGGGACTGAAGGCAAATTATAAAATATATGATAGGATATTACATTGCAGTTAATAAATTAGAATTATAATCTTTATTTTATCCACCTCAATATGTTAATGCTTATTTTAATAAATTCATAATATTATTAATCTAAGACCTTTGATTTTCCCATTGAATCAATCATTATACAATTATTTTTTTATACAATTTATTTTACAATTAAGATAATTTATTGTACATCTCATACTATACTTTATCATCAAATAAATCATCATTTATCGAATTGTATCTTTATTATCAAGCAAGATACTCATTAACTGGATTATTGGTGACACAAAATTCATGAATCCATTGTAAATATAAATTTGAAATGCCTAGAGCCATTTGTGAATCAACATATTTATTTATCTATTTTTAATTATATATGTTAGTTGCCTAGATACAACATTTATATAGTATATTCAGATTGTCCAAATATTTAATGCATAAGTGGAGAAAACCACATGGTTAATGATTTTATTTATTATATGTGTTTGCCCAAATCTATGTGGCACTTGCAGATCAGCTAGCCATACTTAGTTATATTATTTTTGTTATTTTCATAATTATTCAAATTCGCATGTCATTCAGTGAATAACACTTATTCTAACTTTATATTTTGGCTGTCTTTATTAATTTTCCTTTACATCTGCCTTACCCAACAAAAAATATCGCTATTCATGAGATAATGTGCTCATTAGCATTGTTCATATATATTTTAAAATAGTTTCCTTCACAATATATATATATATATATATTGAAGCAGTCGGATCTGAGTTCGATCCTAGCTTCATGACCTCTAGCCATAAGCCCACTTCAAACCCTAATACCAACCTTAAATTTCTGATGCAATGGGGCTTTATACATTCAATCCACGCTATTTTCATAAAGAATAACTTATTTCATAATCATAAATGTGTATTCAAATAATTAGTTTCAGATTTAAATTGATCAATTCTATTAATAAATTCATGATAGAATTATTCATGAATTTATATATTATAACTGCATGGATTGTGCATATATATTTGTAAATATTTAAATATATATAATTGTCTAAAAGTTTCATTGCTTCGGGAATGTTTGATTTTATTTTTAAATAAGTTGTTAAAGTTTAATGATTAACAGCTACATTCTTTCGATAAGCTTTCAGATTTTCCCCTTTCAAAAACAACAGTTAAAGTTTTATTAATTAGAAAAAAGATAAGGATTTCCTAATTAAAATCATTTTTTGATTTTAAGAATTCTTTTTCTAATTAGAAAATGAATTCAAGTTAATGAGTTTGAAAGCCTTATCAAAGGAATGGATCTAAAAACAACCAACATATCTAAAAACATTGATAATGAAAGAAGTGCTAGCCTGAAGGCATCAGAGAGCACAGTATATATAGCTCTGAAAAGTTTGGAGAAAAAGAAGCCATATTTGTTGTAGAGAAGTGCAGTCAACTCTGTGCATTTTTAAATTATAAAATTAAATAGTGTTTCGATCATAGTGAAGGGCTAAAACATCAGGAATCTGGCTATTTGTTCCTGAAGTCCCCTAAAAATCTTCAATGAAGCTGCTGAATCTTTTCCGGACCAATCAAATTATAAAAAGCCACTAAAATGCTGTCCAAGTAACTGACTAAATGCATGCCTATGTTTTTACCAACCTGGATGTGTAAACTAAGAACCAGCCCCGGAAGAATTGGGTAATATGTTTCCAAATGAACCTTAATCTTTCTGGCCAGTTTCGAACTTTACTTTACACTCCCTTTTAGAGCTCTTTTATTCTTTAATGTAATAATCTTTATAAAACCTTTTATTCATGCTACTGTAAACTTATATCATAATTCTCTCAACCTCTAGTCTTTAAACTTTCTCTTTTCTTA
Organism: Epiperipatus broadwayi; assembly: GCA_028023455.1. NCBI lineage: Eukaryota > Metazoa > Onychophora > Udeonychophora > Euonychophora > Peripatidae > Epiperipatus > Epiperipatus broadwayi. The sequence continues at coordinate 853,678 of JAQFVV010000234.1, read as the reverse complement.
CTTGTCGGTTCATTTATTATATTATATATATTTGTGTGCTTTATTAATGTCGTTTATTTTTAATTATATGCCAATAATCTTTCGACTCGATGAGCTCCTCTGTTCTATTTGCCACACACAAATAATATAATATTAATTCTAATAGTAGTTTTCGCCCATTAGAACTGAATTTATAAGTTCCATCAATCATCGAGTCGAAAGAAATTATTATATGTTTACTATTTTTATAATTGGCTAATAATAAATTATTAGCTCCATTTCCAATCTATGCCCCAGCTATCTTCTCATGTTTACCAATATGTATTTTTTTCCTATATATAATCTTAAAATGTCTTCTGCAAAAGGGTCGATAAAGGAATCAACTAAATATACTCTAATTCAAATTTCAGTTAATTGCTATTTAGATTCAGGAAGGGCACGATGATTGGGGCATAATTAATATGATTTGCAAATACTTTAAAATGGTTTTCGTTAAAAGCTCATTTGACTTTAATTAATTGATCAAGTCATCATGTAGAGCATTCTATATGGGTTTTAGTATTCAAACGATGACTATCAAGTCATCATCTTCGAACGTTGCTGACGTAGGGCAATCTTCCACTCCGTTAGGCTGGTCGGTGATCATATTTCTGTTATTTAAATTATCAAGGAAGAAAGCTCTTCCTCTCCTTTTCATATTAGTGAAAGGGCATAAGACTTGTCAGATGCAAGCCGCCATAGGACTTCGATTATCGACTAGCTATCGTCTTTCAATTTCACTTTATAGCTCATAATTTGTCAGCACCGTTACCTCTCTGTTCCAGTAAAGCCTGCTCTGATGCTCATAATTTGTGATAAAGTGATTTAAATTAAAGTCCAACAAATTCTCCGTTTTATCTCAAAATAAGTTTCTAATAAAAATTAAAGTTATGCCCTAAAATACGTATCTTGCTCTTCATGAATGGATTTGCGAATGTGAAAATAAATATCACATTCTTTCGTATAAAATTAGAGTAAAAATTTTTTTTACTAATGAATACCTTTATCTGCCTTTTATTTTCTTGTTGGGGGCATAGACATAGAATTCCAATATTGCGTAATATTCGTTGGCATATAATAAGGACCGCCACTCTGATTATAATTATAAACTTTGTTTAAGGACTAGAATTAATTAATTTAATCTTTATTTAAAATCCAAACCAAACAAATTATTATTATTAAATATTTTATAAACACACTTGGTTTCTTAGTTCATAATTCTTTTATAATTATTTTAATGTTAATACTCGCTGTCTGTGTTGGCAACCCGAACATATACATATGATTCGATTTAAAATTATTTTAGTCAGTTTATTATCAGATATTAATGTCAGTTCAGGGGTCTCTGATCCTCACCAACCATTGATCTAGTTTCTTGGTGCATAGCACTGTGCCGTCGATTTAGATTTCTACTAATCTGAGCTGTTGAGTTAGGTTCGAATTCAGTTTTGGTTCAGCTGAGTTAAGATCTGACTTGCAGTTTAGGTGGTGTGTTTTTCGACTGGTACAATATATATATATATATTGTAACCTTCCAGGTTGGCACCAGGAAGAAATGTGGGAAGGTCACATTTGTGCTAACAATGGCTAAAGATAGTTATCTTAGAAAAATGAATTGTGATATAATTTAATATTTAAAATTGAGTTTTAGGAAAATTAAACTTAAATTGTGGTGAGATTTGCTAGTTAAAATTAGGATTTTAAAAAAAATTAAAACTTTAATTGGGTGTACTGATTGGTAGAGCTTTGGATTATGTGTTTGGTAGTAAAAGAGGATGATGAACAACATTAGGAATGTTTATATGTAGTAGAGAATTTACATGTCATAATAAGCAGAAACATAGATATAGTATTAATTAGAATTTTCTTTTCTATATTTTATTTATTATTTTATGTATTGTTCATAATCTTATGTTTAAAAAATGATAAAGATTATTTGTATAATAGTGAATAACATTTCTAAAATTAATAATTAATATTTAATATTTATTTTTATTATTATTATGTTTATTTCATTCAAACATTGTTGTATTGTTAAAATTTTTATAAATAATATTTCTGGCAAACTTCCAAAGTTGATTGTCATAGAAACACAGAGGGCATGAGTGAAGAGAGGCAGAAAGTTTAAAACTTGAAGAAAAGTAAAAAAAAAAAAGTTATAAGGAAGAAGCTAAAAAAATAAAGCTTAAAAGAATCAATAACTCTCTAAGAGCATTGGAACAAATAAAGAAAAATTGCAAGGATTCTAATAATATATTGATGGAGAATTTCTATTATACTACTGGAGTAATATAATCATGAAGAGATAGACCAAAAAGGATGCCAGCTCCAAATTTCTGCCAAAGTCATGATCCATATTTATTATTTTTAAAATGCCTGGATGATATGTAAGCTAAATTATTATGATTTATTTTAAAGTATTACCAAAGCTAAATAATATTAAAATGACAAAATTGTGTAAAATAAAGCTAGCTAAATTTTTCTTGTTAAACGCTAAAATCAAACGCTTGATTTTCAATTTTAATAATTTTCTATCAATCTTCTGCAAATTAAAATTTAAAATGAAAAAGTTTAACTATTTAATCTTCTATCAAGAGGATAATTTTTTACTATATAACTTTGCAATTCGCGTATATATAATAAAATAATTTCAATGCATGCAAATGTCATTTATAATGCCTGTCACGGAATTCTAGGATAAAAAAAAAACTCTTATCATTCTTAACAAATTATGCATCAACAATCGGATAGACATTTTGTAATAGGTATATTTTTTTTCAACTTTTAAATTTTTTTTTTTTTAAAAAAAAAAAACTTAACATGTAATGATGGGATATTGATAAATATTTTTGTTACTGAGTACAACAGATGTATAACCAATTTTTTATTTTTATTATTATTATTTTTTCTTTTAAAAAAATGAAACAATGTAACTTCATGTTATTATAATACGATAATCTATTTTGTATAATCTAGAAATTATACTATAGGTGATTATATATATTTGAGTGTGTGCATGATGCTATAAATGATTTTTTTTTTTTAATTGTATTTATTATTCTTAATTCCATTAATGAATTTTATTTAAAAAAAAATAAAAAATTAAAACCTTGTCTGTTATAAGTTGGAGGTAGAAATAGTCAAGGGATGATTAGATTATTTAGATTGAGTTTGGAGATATTATTTAACCCTCGTGTATATAAGTATAAGTGTTTGGTTATTGTTTTTCCCTGCCTTTCTTTGTTCTTGTATAGTTAGTGTTAGATGATATATACTGATTATAATAGATAAGTGTTGTATAAATTTTTATAATATGTATAAAATATGATTGATTTATGGCATCATCCAAGTTATATAAATAAGCTAATAAAAAGTATGTTTAGAAATACTAATATTTACAATGTTGTAAAAATGTACATATTTGAAGATATATGATTCACATATCAAATATTAGTCGGTTTTGGTTTTACTGTGGAAGAAATGTAATTGGTTAGCATGGTGCAATAATAATAATATTTTTATTTATTTATTATTTATTTTGTCTTTTATGTTTAACAAATGTTTTATTGAATTAATAGCCCATATGAATTGCTTGATTATATATATGTTCAATCCTCCATTTCCACACACACACATCTGGTTAACATAACATGGTTCTAGAATATCTAAATTTGCTAGTATAGGTCAAGTTTTATTTAATCTGTCTGAAGATGATAAATCACCATATTACAGTGCTAGTAATATATTCTACTTTGCTTAGAATAGATGGTGATGTGGATATAAAAGGTACCCAACCCTCATCATTATCTATCCTATACTAAATATAATAATTGATGATTGTGCAACAGTTTTTTATTAAATAGATGCTTAGAACCTATTTAAATTAACATTATAGAATTATTGTTTGTAGACGTTTTTATCATCCTTATTTGCCTCCTATATGAAGACCATATCCTATAACCTCAACTGAGCTAAGCCATAGAATAATTACAATATAAGAATCTTTTAAATAAATTTAAAATCAATTTACAATTATAAATTTTATTCTATCGTGTATAGAATTGGCACCTGGGCATTTATAAATATAATAAAGTGAATAAGTGAAGAGGACAGAGGTTACAATATATATATATATATATATGTAATATATATATATATAATATATATATATATATATATATATATTATTTTCAGGATATTCAGCAAAATTAGGTAATTGAATATTTTTTTTAAAACTTCAATAGCTTCGTTTATAGGTACACTAGTAGAAAGTAAAACAATATAAAAAAAATACCAAAATATCATTCTTAGTCAATTTAATATCCCAGATAAGCTCAATGAAAATGATTGCCATCTTTAACATATGATGACATAGTTTTTAAATTAATTCAAGTTTTAGTTTTACTTTTTTTTTTTATCAGCCAATAATCTCTTAAAACTAATTACATTTGCAAAAGTTTTCTTTTACAAACAAAATTTTAATTTGATTTTTCATATTTACTTATTTTTAAAAAGGAGACATTTTTTTAAATCTTTGATTTTAGATTATCCCTCACTCCTCTAAATACTAAAACTTTATTGTCTTTTAAAAGAAAATATAACACATTTCTTTTTGGATTTTTACAAAACTACATTTTAAACAAAAGATAACTACTCTAAAACATATTACATCCTTTTTTTATCTTTATTTCTATTACTAATTTAATCAGATATTTTTAAATTATAAACATATAATGCTAGAAAAATATAGTTTTATAAGACATAGCTCTCACTAGCATTGCAATATATTATAAGAGACTTCAACTCAGACATTCAAACTTTCTATATCTATAAAATCCATGTTATACAATTGATAAACATGACCACTTATAAGTGACCAAGATAAATGATTTCCAATAAATGTATTTTGTGGAGAACAAGCACTCATCAGTTAATCCAGATCATCATCTTCCACACATATATACAACCAGTGCTCAGTTATATTAAGGTAGCAAATCTTCAAACTTTAATGGTTATGCTTCAATATTCTCCATTTTTCAACTCTTAGTTAGCCATTGATTTATTTGAAAATATGAGAATTGAATCTTATCAGATTTCTTTCTTTTATATAAGAATTCTAATAATACCAATCTGAATCAGTCCACATTTAATATATTATTACACCAATGTTAAGTAAATTGCTTAATAATAAAACAATGGTTATGAGACTTATTATCCAATCATCTTGTAAAGTAACATGTTTAGCATTGAGCATATACCAAAATCACATCCTCAATGGCAAAGGAATCTCACACAACTCTAACTCCATTTAAATATTAATGATTCTCCAATATCTAACAACAAAATAAGTAAATTATAGTAAATATTAAAATTTCCCATGATAAATTTAATAATAATATAATATAATACTTATATATTTATTGAAATTATGTTTAAAGCACTCATTTATTAACATTTCTAAATTAAATAAACATCTCAGTTAAATATTGTTTGTTAAATGGATACATTAATGCACATAAGTAAATATAGAGAGGGATTTTATTCATATCTAGCTACAGTTAAAATAATTAAGAAACAAATATAATAATCACTTCCTGACCTTTAAACTAATTAAATAACTTTTCTTATAAATAGACTATTAAAAAAATTAAATATTATTAACCAACATTTACAACACTATCAATTACCATAATTAATTTCCAAAATAATTTACTATCACAATGAATTATGATTCAATTATTCCCATTCTTATATGACATATTAATTATTCTACTCTTCACAATAATCATTGAGAATGATGTAGAAATTTAAGTTAATTAACTTATTTTAAATATAATATTTTTCATTCATTCATTATTTTTGTTTAATATGGTAACAAATAACGCTAATGTATATATATGAGATTTAATATGGCAATATTTGTATGTATACAATTTTTGTGTGGAATTTTTTTGTATACAGAAATACATTATCTTATTTGTATTTACCATGTGAAGAAGTACTGTACATTGTACCTGTGCAAAATCAACATTTCCAATTGCAAGGAAAAGATCACATGGTGATAATAGCTTACAAACCAGAAAAACTCTCCATACTGATCATAGTGGAACTATTAACATTCTACATAAGAAGAAACTACATTCAATATAACATCAAATTCTTCCAACAAAATCAAGGAATGGCTATGGGCTCACCATTGTGCTTTCTGAATTAGTAATATTTACATAGAAGAATATGAAACTACAGTTATAAAAAGTACTCCATATACACGTAAAATTTGACTTCATTATGTGTTGCCACTTGGGAAAGCACACTTATAGACTTTCTGGAAACACATCGACAGCATATTCTCTCCAATTAAATTCACAATAAAATCAGAACAAAAACAAAAATTGAGATTATTAGATGTCCTTGTGATGAGTCTCCCTCATAGCAAAACTACAGTTTACTGAAAACCCACATGTACCGGAAAATATTATTGCAGTTATACTATTACTAAAAAACAGAGTAAAAGAAGTTTGTTCAGTAAGCATTCATTTGAAAAAATAAAACAATCCATGTAGAACGAACTCTTGTAAAAATGGTTATCCATCTTAAATAACAAACAGAACCTATCACTGCACTGTACCCATCCATACCAATAATAGCAGACAAATTAAGGAAAATATGCAATCAGTATAACATAAGAATGCCTTTCTAGAGCTATACTATACTAGGAGGATTTCTAACATCTAATATCTACAAAACCTAAACTTGAAATGCTGAAAAGAAAAAAAACTGCATCTATGAAATACTATGTAAATGTGAAAGAATGTATATATTCATGAGACCAATCATTCCATTGAAAAGCACTTGCAAGGATATAAATCGATAATTAGAAAAAAGAAGGCAGATATGTCTAAGGTAGTAGACCATGTATATACCAAAAGAACATATGTTCAATTGGAAAAATACAAAAATATTGGATAGAGAAGAAAAGGTACAAAAAGACATTTTAAAGCAGCTGCTCACATGACAATAGAAACAATCTCACAAGTCAACCTAATGTGACTATACATAATATATGGTGACCACTAATCAACTTTGCTCTTAGGAAAAAGTGAAGAAATCAGTAAGAACCTCATAAATAACTATATAAAATTTCTAGTGGCTGTTGCCTTTGGTATGATGGCTCAGTAGATTAGAATGTTATCTTAAAATTCAATACTTAAGAATCTAAAGGTCCAGCTTCAATTCCCATGCTAGTACTGTCATTGCTCAGGCCAGCAACACCTGAATAAGAGTGGAAATAATACCTCTCAAAACGTTGTGCATATACTAACCTGTGTGCTAATATTAAAAATTGAATGTATTTAAATAAAATTAAATTTTTCTAAAGACATTTAAGACTCATATTAGTTGATGGAAATAGTACAATATATAAATATAACTAAAACACCATCATCACAAACCTTCAGAATAACACAATGTCATAATATACATGGTTTTTTTTTCAGTTTATTTTTGCAATTAATAAATTATTATTTTTGAACAGTTTGATAAGGAAATAAATTCTGACAATAGACCACTAATTAATTAATTAAAATAATTTATTAATATTCAGGAATTTATTATATTAACGGATAAGTAAATAATTTTTATGTTTTGACGAAAGCAGTTTGCTGTCATTTCTGATGAAAATCAGTTTTCTGTTTGAAATATTAAAGCGTATGAATAGAAAAGTAATTGTTTTGTTTATATATATATATAGTTAGATAAATAACTAGATAGATAGACATATGTATTATAAGAGAGAGAGGGAGTAAAAACAGAATATAATTTTTTATATATTAAAATTATAATGCCTTCAACTATATGCAAATTAATTTCTGTTCATTAAATAAAGGTATAAACATTTCTAAAGATCACATTCATAGACACTATCTCTCATTTTATCATTTACAAGCCGTATAATATTAATAAACTTGGGTAAAACCAAATTAATTTTCAACAATTCTATGTAGTTTTGAAATGAATTGAGGTAAATGCATTGGATGAATCAGTAAAAGGGAAGAAAATAAATGAAGTATATATTTATAAATTATGAATTTATTTGTTTTGTTATTACTAAACCCATATCAAACATTTTGTTTTCATTTGTCTTACAAGTAATGGTGCACAATATCGGCATTACTAATTTCTATTAATAAAATATATATTAGGAAAGCCGAAACTTCTCATTTTATATATAATAAAATGTACTTAGTCTATCAGTACTAACACTAAGAACTTTAATCTACTTTTGTATTTATTTCTTAAATAAATGAAAGTATTTTATATATAATATTTTATGCAATAAATATTCCATTTTTATTGACATTAATAAAAAGTAATTACTGGCTTTTAAAATATTAACAAATCAATTTTATTTGAGCATTTTTTAAAAATATAAAACAAATAGAATTTTGTTTTTCTATATTTTTGTTACTATATTGTCTTTAGAAACAAACAAAAATAAGTTCACTTTTGTTTGCTTTCTGATTTTGCATATAAAAACTGCCAAACTTATCATATTATGTATGTTATGATAAATAAAAATTTCATAGTTTTTTTTTTATATATACACAATTTTAAGTTTACACACACAATTAATTTCACAACGATAAATAATAAATAATTACAGAATACTTCCAGCTATTGTCATTGTTATATATATATTGTTTTCATTTTAAAGCCTGGATTTTCTTATTCCACTAATTCGTCCATTTACTATGACAATTTTGCACTATGGGAAAGTAAAATAAATCCACAATATCAACGTACACCAAGTAGTTCAGATTATGCCTTTCTTTTTTCAGGGTAAGTAATTATTATTGATATTGTTGTTATTATTATTTTAAAATTTGAATCGTATTCTTTGTTTGAGTGGTGGTTAACCCAAAATCTTTTGTGCTTTCATAAATATGGTTTCTTCACAGAATCGGTTGAATTACTGGAATTAATTTTCAATTATTTTCTTTTAGATATTTATGAATCACATTTCTTTTTTCTTAGTGAATTAATGTTTTTCTTTTTAAGGAGTCAGATTGTGATTATTTAATTTTAAATTTACAAATTTTGCAATATTTTTTAAATAGAAAAAGAATCAATCTGTGAGAAATATTTTATTAAATATTATTTGCTTACATTATGGCACTATTTCGATATATATATATTCAATTTTATTTACAGATCTTTTCATTTTTAACTTTCATTTTAAAATGATGTTACAGCATATGTATAATTTTAATATCACTGAACTTCCCCCAAAAACAAAAACAATAATTAAAAAAAAAGAATTTATTTAGTGTTAGTAAGCCTATGTTATACAAATTGATTATACACTAAAATTTAAATGACTTCTTTGGTTAGTGATTACACAATTTAAAAAAAAAGTTTTTATCTATTTTTTTTTCTTTTTTACCCCAGCCGAACCTGCAGTCCCTTCTTCAAAAGTTCCCCTTTTCCTACTTGTCATTTATTAATCAGTCTTTCAATAATCAATAGGGCAAGTCAAAACAAGTTAATTATTATTGTAATCAGTCTTTCCTAAAATTACTATTTATACTAATTATTTCATTTATTTAAGATCTCTATTTAAAAGTTCATATTGCATATAATAGTTTGTACTTACAGGTAAGTCTTGATGAATCCTTCAGATTGTAACATATTATGGAAGTTGAAACTTGTTATCATGCTTGGTATATTGTTCTTCTGTGGAGATGAAACCACTGCTTGTTATTCATTCAGGAACTATCATTTGGGAGGCCACCTCTGTCAGCACAAAGAAGGGAAACAAAATCTATTGGGACACCACTACATCATGGAGTCCACAATACAACTGTGAAATATAGTAGACCAGTCACCACAACTCAATCAATAATCAAACAATAGTTAATCACTAATAAATCCCTTTTTATTCAATTATTTTTCTTTTTATAGTATTAGACCTTACTTATCACCAAATTTTTGGATCAATTGCTTCTGATGTTGCTTCAATCTTATTGGCCATGATGGTTTTCCTTTATAGACTATGTGTTTGTTAGTAACTGCATTGTCCAGTTTCTTCGAAAGTGGGAAACCCCATAATCTTTTAATTTTTATTTCTTATCTGACTTTCAATCTTTTAAGTGCCCAAGGGCCCATTTGCTTTACATTTATTACATTTTAATAGAACACTCATTTCCATTCTACTAAGACTTAAACATAATTTTTGAATAAAAACTAATTAACATTATTATTTTTTTTACTGTTACTTTAAAAAATAGTAATCTATTTTCTTTAGATTTTTTTTACTTTAACTTGCATTTAAATAATTATTTAATAGTTTTCCATCAGTGCAATTTTATAACTATTATTTTAATTTTAATTTTTTTTATATATCAATTTTATTTATGGATCTTTTCTCTTTTAATTTTCATTTTAAAATGATGTAATTGCCTATGTATGCGTCACAATATATATATATATATATATATATATATATATATATATATATATATATATATATATATATATATATATATATATATATATATATATATATATATATATATATATATATTGTACCCTTACTTCTTGATATATAAAATAGTTTAAAATACAACTAGCTCAGTTACATTATTATGTTTAATTAAAATTTGCATATCTATCTTTAATATACTTTTATATTATCATATCTTAATTAAATTTATTATCAATCATCAAAATCAATATAGTTCTAGATTATATTAATTAAATAAGTATTTATAAAATTATGAGACTGCGAAGTAAAGTTACAAAGTAATAAGCAGATTTACACTGAGTCAATATCTCCCAAGATACTGTCTCAATGGCATAAGAATACTATCACTACCCTATCACTTTACCACTACATCTATAGCATTCTTATGGCTTTTAAATGAAATAAATTATCTTTAATAATATTAAAATAATTCCTAACTTTAACTTAAATATAATTAAATAATCTCAGGTTCTTCTAAGTTTTAAAATAATAATAATTCATGTAAATAAGTATGATGTGGGATTTTATATCAAACTTAAATACACCTAATTTATTTAATAATAATAATAATAACAATAATCTTAGAGTGTAATTTAATCTCATCTATTTCTATGATATAATCAATTATTAAATAAATAAACAATTATATGTATATCTTTTATTTTATATGGTATCTTCATTTTAAAATAGATCAAAATCTTATACTTAATAATCTGTGGCAATAAACAATATTGTATTCTTATAATGTGCATTATAATCATCTTATGACCATTGTAATATTTATGTTCATGTCAATCAATTCTTATAAAATAATGTTAAGCAAATATGGTATTCAATTCTAAATAATAATAACAAATTCATTTTTGTGCAAATAGTATGTTTATTTCAAATCATCTGATGTCAAAATGCTGTGGTGAAAAATAATGAAACTCGACACACTTTTAAAAATAAATTAACAAATTTATTTACAATAACTTCAAATAAAATTTATTTACACTATTTACAATTTAAAATTTATGACAACAAATAAAATAAAAATAAGAAATACAAATATAAGAGGCTTACACTGTTATTAACTCATGTACTTAATAAGGAATTACACATTCCTTCAAATGCTATATTAATATGATTATAGTGTGTTTTTCTTAAACTTAGATTTTTAAATAAATAGTAGTAATCTTTAATTATTACAAATAATAATACATGTCAAGATTATCTATGTAGTATGTGTACATAATGTAACTCTACCTATTAAATAACTACATTAATTAAATATCATTTATAATGTATTATCATGTATTCACTTTGTTATTAGCATTGCCTAATAACTTTATATAAAATTAATGTCTTTGTAATGTAAACAAATAATTGACTGTACTTATACTTTACTTAATGTAATTCCTGTTATACATTTTATAAAATATGCATTCTATATTTGTATTATTCAAACATGAATATTTAAATCATTTATCAATTTTAAATTCATAAAACATTACATTAAATAAATTCTATGATTCCTTTCTGTGTAAAATCATTATTTTACCCTATGTGCTTTACTAACCTTTCTAATAAATTTCTATCTATAAAACATATTCTAAACTTATTTAAAACATTTTCCGGAAAACAAATATCAACTTCAAATAAAATATTCATTATCCAAATTACTCATACTATATTGTCTATACTTAGTAAACTTTTCAATCCAAATATAAGCTTCTTCCCATAACGTAACTTAACTTATTCAATAAACAAAATACACAAAAATATAGACTTTTAAAATCCTTTTCTAAATTGCAAAAATAAAATAATTACTTAGATAAATAATAAACATCATTTTAATACTAAGCATAAATAAAAATATCAAAATTATTTACGAAAGAATCATATAATTATTTCTAAGCTCTTACGTAATGTTGTATCATGTTTATATTATAAATTAAAAAATTATGCATATTTTAATAAAGTTCGTTGCCAATATAATGTATGTGTTTTCATAATATATTTATCCATTCATTCTACAACAACATAATATTCAGTTGATCTAAAGAAAACATATTAAATTCATTGAAAATCATTATACAATATTTTTTACCATAATAATAATATTGTCCATTCTGCTATCCAGTATTCTTCGGAATTTGCAGCTTCATAAAATAAAAATCATTCACATTTTCACTCATAAACATTCATTAGAATATTCCGTGTTATATTAATTATGAAATAAGTTTATGTAATTAATTATTATATTATTTTTAAGTTACTATTTAATAAATGTACCTAACCTACTTTTTAAGAGTTTAATAATATTTAAATTTTATGTTAAATAAATAAAATAAAATCATATTACATTGTCCAGCGTCGATTTTTGTCCTACCATAAAAGTTCTAACAAATATCCTCCATATAAAGTCAATAGAACACTATTTCCTGTTCCGTTGAATCACGTGTTTCTTGAAAGTTTATAATAAAAAATGATAACGTTCTTTTTTTTTTCAAAATAAAAATAAGTTCCCCAAGAAAACAAAACAAAATTAAAACAATAGCTATAAGTTTTGTCTGGATCCAGTTCTTCATAGAATATTATTCAAAAAGTTATTATTTCAAAATTAATTTATAATTGTTGAATTATTCTCCTTTAATTATTTTCATTAACTTAGTTTGGCCTAAACTGGTTTGGCCTGGACGTCCACGTTTTATTTGCGCATTTATAAATAATATATTCAGGTAAGAATTAATTTCTCCATCTATAACGACCTGCGTTTAGATAACTTTAATAAAATAATTTCATTATATTACGATTTTTAAAATACTTATACTTATAATATATTTGCCTTTTAAAACGTCAATATTTAGTCTTTTAAGCACAAAGACTTAACAAGGCAAGTATTTATTTAAAATTACTACTGTTTCTTATATCTTTCCTTAAGATATACATTTTACTTCTATAATTTGTCAAAAATACTTTTTTTTTTACACAAAAGTATTTATATTTTTTTAAAATATCTATTAGTAATAGACAATAGTAATTTAACTTTTGAAAACTATTTATAGTCCAAAATACTACTTTTCTCCATCTTGTAGTTTTATGTACTAATCCAGCGTCTGTTACTTCTATAGCATAAAGTTTCTGATATATTTCTCCGATGTGTGAGGTTTCCATGATTATTTGTACGTAAATTGAGTTTCGATATTGAGAAGATGATAGAGAATTATTAAGTTTCTACTGCATATTCATTACTTTAAAAATATTATAAATTATTCAATAACACTCTTCTGATTTTACAACTGATTTTAAGAGCGTTTATAAATTTATTTAGCTATTTTTTTAATAGCACAAACGACTTAGAAGTTTTATTGTAGAGAGACCCCCTCAACAATTAAATCCAGCTTATATACTGCCAGAAACCCCTTATCTGATTGGTACGATTAAACAATCAAACTTTCTTATTTACATATTTACCAACACAATATTAAAAATAAATAATAATGACTTATTTAATATTTAATATTTTATCAAATTCTTTTAAAACAATATTTATCATTTATTCAAATCTATTAAACATTCTTTTGAAATATTATTTCTCACTTAATTTAAATCTTAACTTTTATAAGATCATTTAAAATAAACTAAATCTTTTTAAATACGTTATATTTTTAAAGTAATATTTTTTAAAATCAAATTTAATATTTTACATTAATATCTTTATTTTTATCTCGTGATAACTCACGTATTATTTATAAATTTTACAACATGATTTTGTAAAATAATAATTGCAACTTTATTAGACAACTTCCACGCATGTGTGTATAACATCTGTTCTCTATAACACAAGAACGCTTGTCTAAAAATAAACTTAACAATTGCTTTTTTTAAAAACAAATATTTATTTTTTAAAAATAAATAAGATATTATATCAGATTTTAAAATAATTATTTGATATGATTAAAATCAAATATTAATCTCCATTTAAGTACTTATAATTTAAAATATTTTTATTCACTTTTAACATATATTTTAAATTAGATAAATATTTTTATCCAATTTTAACTTGTCTTTTAAATACTTTAGCTTTAAACATTTGTTATTAAATTTATTAATGCAGTATTACATCATAATCATCATCATTTTAAATATCTTCTCAAGATCAACACAATTCACATATCAAACACTCATAGATTGCTTTAATTAAACTTATGGTAACATTACCACAAGCAAAGTCAACATCACATCTTTAAAATACTTCTTAAATTTAAAATTTTCTACTAAATTAGCACAAAACTTAAATGGTGACCCATACAAAAGGGCACATATTCCCCTCCTTCGGATAAAATTTTAAATTTAACCTTCATCTTTAACATCTTTACTCCACATTTATCAATTTTATCTTTCTTATCATTTAAATATCATAACACATTACTTTATCACAAAGTTTCATAAAGCATTGAAATATCATCTCAAATTTCACTAAGAAAACACTTTTAAATAAACTACAATGACTTCTTTACTTCATAAATTAAGTTTCACTTCTCTTTACTTATCTCTTAATTAGGTTACTTTCATTTCCCTAATATTTCTACAAATATCAAGTATTTAAATTCTCTTAAATACACCTTTACATAAGCTACTAAAAATACATATTACTATAGTTAATACTATATTTTAAACTACTCTATGTATTTTATTTACAACTTATTGCTAGTTTCATTAGCAATCTTATAGATTATTATTCAGCAAATCTATATATTTTTCTTTCAAAGAGATTAACTTCATCTCTTAAGATTGATCAATTTTATGATCACTACCATAACACAAATTAATCTTTTATAAGATTTACTTATAGATACTTTAAACATATGAGTTTTATACTCTCTAACTCTATTATTTAACTTCTTGCTTTAAAATATCTACTATAATAGCTAATTCCACATTTCTACTTAGTCATTATGACAAAACTTATTTCTTCTTAAAATATCATTTACATATTTTGTAAATTTCTTCAACTAAAACTTTATTCACTATGCTAATTTATTATATAATAAATTATTTCTTTATGTCAAGCATTATATTTAAACATGACATTAAAATATTTATACATATTATTTTGAAATTACAACTCACATCTCAGATGGAAATGGAATTAGGCTCCTTGCATTATAAGTTCCCTTTTCCCCATCTGGTGTGGTTAACATAAACGCATTCTCTCCTACTTTGCAGGATATTCTATATGGACCTTCATATAGACTAAGAAATTTTTTAAATTGATTTCTTTGTAGGTTGCTAACATGGGGTGTTCTAACCAGAACTAAATCATTAATTTTAAATGGATGTGGTTTATTATGGGCTTTCTTTACTCTTTTAGCACCCATAATATGAAGCTTTACTTTAGCTTGATTATTATCCTCATCCCTATCAATTGATTCTCTTACAATCGGGATAGGCGTTCTAATTAGTAAGGGCTCATGTTTCCCATAATGCAAACGAATAGGAGTGAAACCAGTGGACTCATTATACGTACTATTAATATAGTTAATAACCTCAGGGAGTTTTTTCACCCACTTCTTATGATTATCAGCTACATACACCCTAAACAATCGACTAAGCTCCCGCATAACACGTTCGCATGGATTAGATTGAGGGTTTCTTATGGAGCTCATAACATGTTTGAGGTCTTGCCCTTGAATCCACTCATTCCATCTATTCGATATAAAAGCAGTAGCATGATCTGTTAATATAATTTTTGGTTTTCCTACTAATGGAAACTGATAATTCATCATGCATTTTATAACAAAATGTGCACTAGTTTTAGGCACAGGATATGCTGCTACAAACTTACTGAATACATCATAGGCTACTAAAATAAATTTCTGTTGTTTAAATGGTGGTAAAGGCCCATAAAAATCAATAGCCAACAATTCATTAATTTGATTTGGAATAATTGGCTGCATCACCCCAACATATGATTTGTTACAATATTTAGATTTCAAGCAAGTAGAACATGTTTTAATTTTCCTTATGACACGCTTATACATTTTATCCCAATAAAAAATGGATTTTAATACGTACATAATCTTTGGTGCACCGTAGTGACCATAACTACAATGTACATACATAATTACTTTGTCAATCATGGAGTCAGGAACAACTATCCTCCATGATTCCCCCTGATTTGAACTTAAATTGTACATAAGTAAATTTTGATACATCTTATACTTGCTAAAAATCCTTCTTATACTTTTATTCTTACTATTTTTATTATCATGATTATTTAAGATAGTCATGATTCTATTTAATTTATGATCCTGACCTTGAATCATAGTAAGATTATTATAATCATCTACTATAGATTCATCCCTGTCTACATCCACACTACTAATAATTATATTTTGAGCATTAGGATGTTGGGATAACAGACAAATAGGGTGGCGGCTAAGAATATCAGCAGGGATATTCTGTCTCCCTTCAATATAGATCACTCTATAGTTGAACTGCTGGAGATACAAGCTCCACCTAACAAGTCTCTCATTACTGAGGTAGCTTTTGTTCAAAAACTCCAAGCTTCTATGGTCGGTCAGCACAATTACTTCTGATCCCAATAAAAATTGGCGTAATTTCTGAAAAGCCCAAACAACAGCTAGGGTTTCCTTTTCAGTAATAGTGTAATTCAACTCAGCACCTCTTAAATGACGGCTTAAGAAGTACAACACATGAGGTACCTGATCCTCATCGAGCTGATATAACACTACTCCCAGACCATAGTAACTACTATCTGTCTGCACATAAAATGTTTTACTAAAGTCAGGATACATTAAAATTACGTGTTTTAAAAATTTACTTTTAATTATATTAAATTCATGGTCATGTTCAGCAGTCCATTTCCATTTTTCAGATTTCTTTAATAATTTAGATAAGTTTATAGTATCTTCCGCGAAATTTTTGTAAAACCTATTATAATAATTACACAATCCGAAAAATGATTTTAACTGTTTTACTGTTTTTGGGATGGGAAAACGTTGAATAGCTGCAATCTTTTCAGGATGGGGCTGGATTCCATGCTCATTTATTAAATGACCTAGAAAAGTAATTTCTTTAGCTGCTATTGAACATTTTTCCATATTAATCTTAACATTCTGCATTTGACATTCAGTAAAAAATAATTTTAAATGTTGGATATGCTCATGTAAACTATCAGAAGCAATAACTATATCATCCACATACATGATGATTTTCTCTTTTAATTGTTTCGAAAAAATCATGTCTAAACATCTGATCAAGCCAGCACCACTATTAATGAGACCAAAAGGCATCCGTCTGAAAACATACGACTGGCCTTGAAATCTAAATGCAGTATATTGCTGATCACTCTCATGCAGTGGTATTTGCCAATAACTAGCTGTCAGATCAAATGTAGAGAAAATTGACCTCTTGTGAAATTTAGTTAAGAGCTCATGTACAGGTGGAGGAATGTCACGTTCTGGTACAGTTACATTATTTAACATACGAGCATCCAAGCATACTCTAATACTGCCATCCTTCTTCTTCACAATAACCAATGGGTTTACGTAAGGAGAAGGGCATTTCTTAATTATATCCCACTCTAGCATTTTGTCAATTTGACTCTGTACCTCATCCTTATATTGGTAAGGGAATTGGGTACATCTTTTGATGGAAAGGATCATTACTCTTCAATTTTATTCTATGGGTATATCCCTTTATTATACCAGGAATTTTAGAGAAAATATTCTTAAAATTATACATTAATTGATATAAATTTTCACCCAATTCAGAATTTATTGCATAAACATGTTCAATTTTAGCCTTTATGCTGGCATCAATTAATGTGTTCTGTATGCATAATAATTGACTAGAAAGGTTATGCATACCATATTCAAAATTAAGCCTTTCTTCTTTACAAATAAAAATCCTATTATGAAAATCTATCTGACATTTATTCAAAATCATGAAGTCAGCTCCTATTATGGCTTCATGTATTAATCCAGGCATAATAAGAAAAACATGCCCAAATTCTGTATTATTTATTTTGAAGGTAATCCAGACTTGTTTATTTGATAACTTTGTCCTCTTTCCATTTGCTAAAGTTACTTGAATTTGTTTTACTGGCAATGAAGGTATATCCCTTTCTACACTCACCAGATTTTGATACATTGACTCTGACAATATGGAAGCTTGACTTCCGGAGTCAATTAGGGCTTCAACTCTAATACCATTTATATGCAAAATTACAATGGGACACTGGTAGGTTATTGGTGGTTCGCCTATAGTAAAGGGCTCTAGATAATCAATATCAAGATCTAAAGTATTCAGCATCCACATCTGATCGTTCCCCATTTTGTTAGCAACAGGTCCTTGCAAAGAGGAACTAACGTACAAAGACCTTTCTAATTTAACTTCTTACTATTAGTTTTATTAGCTGGTCTCTTCAAAATGGTAGTTACACCACTTGTAGAAGGCTGATTTTGCAAATCATCACTTCTATCTCTATTTGTATTATACTGTACAGTTTTCTTTAAATATGGAGACATTCTATTTCTACCTTTATAACTAAAACTTCTCTTAAAGCCTCCAGGAGATTTTAATCCAGTATTAATACTAAGACTTGCTAATGGGTAATTATTTTTATCCCTATTTACCCTAAACTTATTATCAATAGATAACTCTGCTACTTCCAGAGCATCTAATATTTCGGAAACTTCCTCAATTGTCCCACGGTCAGCAGCTATTAACAACTGTTCCACATGCTTTGGTAAGTTGTGTCTAACTATTCTGACAATTTGTCCCTCTGACAATGGACAAGCAGTCAAAGTCTTCAAACGAACGGCTTGACTTCGGAAAAAACTGGTGTAGCTGCCTTTGCTAACTTGGTACTTATCTTGGGTAATTTGATACCGAATGCAATCCTGTTTGTCGGAGTTCCAAAAGCTCCCGACAATAAAACATTTGAAATCACCATACGTCATGGGTTTCTCGAACAGAGATTGCCACCAATCTTTAGCTACTCCGTATAAATGATTGCTGCACACAGCTACTTTCTCCTTTTCAGACAAAGAACATATCGAAAACAATTCATCCAAATTGTTTAGAAACTCCGAGGGATTTTCCATGTATTCCCCTTTAAATGGTTTAACTTTCATAAACCTTAAGGCCATAGAATTATTTGAACTACCCTCATGACTAATTACTTCTCTAGTTGGTCTATTGTCAATTTCCTTCACAAGAGTATTGTCTGACTGATTATTATTATTATTACTTGGCTTAATTAACTCTATATTATTCATTTGTGAAGAATCAACATAGTCAACATATGCTTTACTACTTATTTTTCCGGTAAACATTTCTGCCTTAGCATTACATATACTTTTCATTTCCATTTGATCATAGACTTGCTGAAATTTCCCTTCCAAGTCCATCTGTTCAAGCACTTGTTTCACATATCCTTTTTGCTCTTTTCTGAACTCATCTAGATTCTTATCCAAAATTTCTTTATATTTGTCATTACTTTGTTCTATCATTCCTGCATGATCCTTTATATCCTTCTGAATACGTTTTATATTTTCTCCAACTTTCGATCGATATTTATTTTCATCGACCTTTTTAACATCTATACTCTTAAATTTCTCTACTAATTCCTGCTCTATTTCATTTTTTATGTCCCTTTTTGTCTGAATTATAGCACTCTTAACATCTTTGATATCTTCATTAAGATTACTAACTTGGTTCTTAACATCACCAATTTCAATATTAACTTTTAATTTATAATCCTCAATTTTTGAGGTTAAATTATTATTATTGATTTTACATTGATCAATAGATTCAGCTATTTGATCTCTTAGACCTTTAATTGTGTTTTCTGAAAACTCATGAAATTTACTTTCTAGCCTTTCTTGATTTCTATCATCAACTTTTAGTATCTCTAATTTTAAAGACTCAATTACTTCTTCATTCTTATCAAATCTTATATCTATATTATCCATTTTTATATTTATATTTTTTATCTCATTCTTAATAGAATCATTATCTTCTTTCAAAGAATCTAATCTAATATTATTATCCTCTTTCATTTCTTTCATATCTTCTTTCATATTTATACTCATATTTTTCATATCTTCTTTCATATTTATACTCATATTTTTCATATCTTCTTTTAAAGACTTATTCTCTTCTTCCATTTTTTCTTTTATTGAACTCATACTCTGCATCATTATTTTAAAATATTCCTCAAAATCAGGCGTTACAGAATGCTTTACATCTTTTCCAGCTTTCACTACTTCTTTTTCTACAGTTTTAAAAATTA